>CM031371.1:52668731-53044830 GCA_018208015.1 Medicago ruthenica | reverse complement strand
TCACGTCGTCAAAAAAGAACTCACGATTGTAAAACATTTTAAGACAAATGGAACACGCATCTTGAACCTGACATTTCTTACCACTTCTAAGGCAAATCACTGCACTTTTTTTTCGTCTATGGGGCCTCAATGTATTCCATCCCAGGAAAACATGTGATTAAGACCATTAAGAATCCATAACCCAACCTATTTCTATTTTCAAACTTTTCACCACTAATGCACCCACATGTTTATAACCATCCTCCAAGGCAATTGCAACTTGCATAGAATCATCATATACAACTTCTTAAGACCATCCGACTTGAAGTGAATAGTCTTGTAATAATTAAAGCACTTGTACTTAAACTCACCAATCGCCTTTGACATCTTTCTCTTGAGACACTTAAGCCATCCCTTCTATCTTCCACCTTCAAGTCTTTAAGCATGGTTAGCTCCATGATACTAAATACTAATCGCTGAGTGGACCTCCTCTAAGGTAATCATAGCTTCTTTTCCAAAAAATTAGTTCATCCTACAAGTGCTCAAAGATCTAAGCAACGAACTCTTCAGTGAGAGTAAAGTTTTTACCCTAATCATCAAAGTTCACCTCAATATTCTGTAAATCATCAATGATTTTGTTGAATTTTGTCAATTACTCTTTGATAAGATTTTAGGTGAGATTGTAGGTGAGATTCTTACCAAACATATACTTTATATACTTTTTAAGAGGATGTACTTTATATTACTGATATTTATTTTTAATTTAAAATATGATAAATTTGTTACACAATATCTTATAAAAGTACTTTGTTTTCTTTCATAAGTGCTTTTCTTTTAAATTTTATAGACCGAATCATTTGAGTCAATTCAGTTTAAAATATACAAATTATTTTTAAAGACTGAGTTATTGGACTGAGTTTTTCTAAATATTCTTATAAAGTTGGTACTCTCAAACCTAATTTTTTTTTCTTTCAATTCATTTGTTTCAACCTATTTTCTCATCCTTTAAAATTAAAACCCTCTCTCACCAAGTTTACTCACACCTGATTAAAACATGGCTCTTTTTGATTTTTTTTCACCCAAGTTTCCTCTCACTACTACTGGTTTTATATGTTATGTACAATTTTATTAAATGACAGCTATGTTTTGATTTGTTCTTCGGGCCCCATTTTTAAGATAAAAACATAACCTCCAAATTAATTAAGATCTTTAGCTCTTGATCAGACAGTACCAAACGATCCAAATGATCATTATTCAAGATGCTATCAGATACATTCTTTTTTGACTGTTAAATGCATTTGGAATCTCTGTTCTTCTATTGTAGAGAGAATATTCGATCATCCTTTGCTTCTATTGACTTGAAATTTAATTGCTTCTAGTCTGGTATACATAGTGTCTTTTATTTATCATATGTCTTGGACCGTCAATATATAATTAAGGGCACAACGCCCTCATGAAGGGCCAGAGCAACCCCATGTGCGTCCTTCTAAGGGCTCCGCCTCAGAAAGATTCTAGAAGCGACTAGAACGCTCTAAGCGTGACTTAGGGCCCAAGTTACTTGGGGCCTAAGTCACGGAAAATCAAGGAAATTTATTATGTGTCTACACCCACTCTCCGTTTTCATTTTTCACTTATCTATTCTGCCATTAAAAATATTGGAATGTGCAAAGGTTATGTAATGAAATAAAATGAAATATAAAAACATTTGTATATGATTTCTTCAATAAACTTGCTGAAAGAAAATTTGATAGATAGTAAATATATAAAATAACTTTTGCAAGAACAGATATCCACTAGTGGGACGATTGCAACATTACTAAAACCAAAAGAGAACCAATTATTTTTTACTACAGCAAAAGATATCACTTATCAATACATGAACATTACTTATAATTACTTTCAAAGCTATATATGGTGCCATTTAATTGATAGTCTATTCCCCAAAAGGAAAGCTATGAAAACGAGGAATAGGGACACAAATCAAAGGATGAGCCCTTGGAAGGGTCGTGGAAGGTTTCTCTTCCATGTTAACTGTTCCATTACCACCAACCTTCCATTCAAAACACTGAATCATTGCAGCAAGATTTGTTGGAACAGCTTGAAGTGCTAATGAGGCACCAGGGCAACCTCTTCTTCCAGTTCCAAATGGCATAAATTGGAAATTTTGTCCCCTTACATCAAACTTATTCTCTTCACTCATAAATCTCTCTGGTTTAAACTCATATGGATTCTCCCACAATTTTGGGTCCCTACCCATTGACCATAATTAACAAATAAAATAGTCTTCCTTGGAATCTCAAACCCACAAACATTACAATTCTCAGATGATTCTCTTCACCACTAATGGTACTGTAGGGTGAAGTCTTAATGTTTCTTTGAGTATAGCTTGCAAATATGGAAGATTGGGGAGATCAGACTCTTGTATTAATCTACTCTTTCCTATTAGTGAATCAATCTCTTCCCTTGCTTTCGCCATCAACATGTGGGTTGTTTATTAACTCTGATAGAGCCCCATTCGATTGTTGTCGAAGATGTGTCTGTTCCTGCTAAAAATATGTCCTGCATAAATCCAAGTCTAAAATTATAAATCTTATAGGTAATTTTCAATTGCAAAACATGATTCTATTTAAAATTCCGCGAAAAGCTCTCTAACATTTGCACCAACGAAATAGTGTCATGGCGCCTATGTGTGCAGTGACTGGTGCGCTAATGAGGCACATACCATCATCCGCTAACAAGTTGAACCGTACTAATTAGCGTAAAATTGTGGAATATTGATGAAGTAAGGGACTGAATATTGAAACAAATAACAAAATCAGCTATTATTTTAGGTATTTGCTCGTTTAGATAATATCTTTCTTATATTTAAAAACTAAACGTTTGAAACGCATGAACTTTTAAAAACTAATTGGTAGCCAAGGAAGAGATATTTTTTTATTTCTTCTGTTCACAAAGAATTGAGGTATACATGCATATGAAAGTTAATATGGAAGTTAGGAAAATTGCTTACAACGATGAAACTCGTGACATTCTCTTTGTTTAACTTTATCCCAATCTCAGTGTTCTTGTTCTCATGAATTTCCAACAAAATATCAAGAAGATCCCTAACATGAGAACCTTCACTGTTTTCCTTTATTTTCTTCCTTTCCTCTTGACGGTCCCTTATCGCCATCTCCATCATTGTTTCCATCCTTTTCTGCATCCCTTTAAGCCTTTTGGAAATTCTATGCATATGCAAATTCTTACAAAACCAAATATATTCTAACATACTAAACTTCCCTGCAAGTTCTGAAAAATCTTGAACCATGTTCCTAAGGTCTTCAACATTACTATCATTTTCATTAAAAGTTTTACTCATGGTCATCCTTGTTATGATTCTATTGGTGAGATTCAAGAGCATGCCACCGACATCAACAGCTACGCTGGCTTCCCCTTTCTGCTGCAGAAGTCTCAGAAACCTCACGGTCTCTTGTTGCCTCAACGGACGGAATTGATCAATAGTTCTTCCACCAAGAAGCTCTGACATGCATATCTTTTCATGAACTTCCAATATTCACCATAAGGTGCAAACATGAAATCCTGTGAGCCATATGATAAGTAGTCAATTGCATAGTTATTAAGCGATTGGAGAAGAAAGTTTCATGTGTTTTAAGAAACTCCTTGGCTATTTCTGGACTAGAAATTACAATACAAGGCACTGAGCCTAGAAAGAGTTTCATTATGGGTCCATATTGAATTGAAAGCTTGTGAAAACTTTGGTGAGCTGGTAGTAACTTAGACATAAGGTGAAAATGTCCAAAGATAGGTAAGGCAAGAGGGCTTGGTGGAGTAAGATGTTTCTTCTTCTTCTTTCTAGTAAGTATGGTTCGAATTGCAATGGTGGATATTACCAAAACAAAAAAAAGTTGGATATAGTATTGCATTTCAGCCATACTTGAAATTTTTGGAAGTAAAATACGGTGATTTAGGTGGCTTTGAAGTTGAAACATAAACTTAGGGGAAACACATTAACCTTGTATGCAAATGAATTCATATGGCACTACTTATATAATTTGATACCGAATATGAAATTATAATAAGGTTTCTTTTTTTCTTCCTTCACTATCGGTTGGTCAAACTATAGACTGTTAGATTTGATATTTGCATATCATAATTGATATTTTTTTTGCTTTGTAAATTCTTAAATAGCTTGAAGTTTAGTTGGGTACCGCCGTAAACAAAATTCATTCAAAAATTTTGATATTTTTCTTAATAAATTAATATAAAAATATAACATGATGTTGAATAATTTGATGATTGGTACGTATCCTGCCATAGACGATTGTGTTTAGCTTATTAGGATTATCAAATGATAAACCCATTATTGGTATAAGTTTGGATTGATACAACACTCCCACCTTTTTTTGATAATTCCGTCCCTTTGCTCTCCTTCAACGCATTCTATACAATACAATTTTTTTATTACAGTTGTTGGACCATCATAATCAAAGTTATTATTATTTTATTTAACACTAATTCTTACCAAAACATCATTGATATGAAAAAAATAACTTTATCCATGACTTTAACCAAAGTTATAGTTTTTTTTTTTTTAGTTTGAGCAAATCAAAGTTGTAGTTGAAAAATAATAGCAATAGAATGCAAAAAAAAAAAAAATGGAACCCTCTTTATCTTGAGTTAGATGTTGGTTCGCCATAACCACGACACGACTATGCATGGTTTGGCATTAAGTGATGTGAATTATCCATAAGTCATGGAACAGGATGATATTTTATGAAAAAATATAGAGCTCTTTTGGTGGTAAAGATGAGAGACTAGATAAGATAATTGTATCATATATATTTTGTTTCAATTCAGTCTTTGATGACATAACCAAATATGATTAGTTAATAAGAAAATTTCACTTGTGGTCTTTTAACTTAATTTCAGATAATAATTTAATCTTTTATTTTTTTATTTTTTTTCATTTTAATCAACCTAGGAAACTCATCAAAAACTCATGTGTTATTGGAAAAAAAAACCAGAAACTTAATGGAAACCAACAACGTAGGCCACATGAAATAACTACTAAAAACTCTCGATTTTCCTGCGGATTTTCCTGCGGAATCTGGTGAAAAATCCACAGGAAACCTGTTTCCTGCGGATTTTACCGAGGATTTGCACTCTCAGGTAATACCTTCGTGGGTAATTGTTTCCTGAGGATTTTAGAAACCGTTGGAAACGTTCCTGCGGATATTTCCTCAAGAAAAACGAACAATATCCGCAGGAAATATTTTGGTCAAAAAGGGAGAAGTTCCCTTGCCCGTGAATGTTTCCTGCGAACATTCCGCAGGTAATTCTGGAGCAAATGCCACAGGTAATTCCGTAGAAAGCTGTTTCCGCAGGTAAATCCTTAGGAAACTGAACTAATCCGCAGAAAAATCCGCAGGAAAGTTACTGGATCAGTAAAAATTTTGGTTATTTTCTATTAATGAATACCAAAAGCCATATTAAAAGTCATTTTTAATTATTTGTTTGTTAAAGAAGTTTATTATAAACTATCTTGAGTCAAATTTGGGACATAGCTTATGTTTTTTTTATATAAAAAATATAGGTAAAAGATCCAAAAATAGCATCCACTCAACAAAAAAACAATGACAATAAAAACTTGTTCATTGTAACAAAAACATTAGTCATAAAATACATCAAGCCTTCATCAATATGAAGGTGCAAAATATGCATAACAAACATTTCAACAAACACTAAAATATGACAAAACACCCCAATTATATTCGGGAACATAATTCATGTTATGGAAGAAACTACAATGTAATTTTGTCATGTCTTCTACTCTTAGTCTTGCAGCCATGTAGTTGCCATGCCCTGTCTTCTGCTCTTCTCCCTGTTGTTTCTCCAGCCTTGTAGTTGCCTCCTTCAATTTTGACTCAATCTACAAAACCATATGATTGATAAAACACAAAAAAATACAAGGAGAAATATTCATTTATGTAAGATAACTATATCTCATATATTCTATCATGTGAATACTATTTAGAGAGGCTGAGATCTTCTAAATAAAGTTCAAGATTAGAACAAAAAAGTACAATTCATAACCAAGAAAAAGAGAATGAGATACAGTTACTACTAGGCAGAAAAATCTTGATGATTTCACTCCATTCGGCTATACAATTATCTTCCAAATTAAACTAGAAAAAGAGGGGACACAAAGAGTCCAATAGAGAAACATACCAAAATGTGAGACTCCAAGTTACTAGTTATCAATATGATAACTATTGTTATCTTCATCAACATCTTCAACAAAATCATCGTTATCTTCATCGACATCTTCAACAAAATCATTGTTGTCATCTTCATCAATGTGCTCATTTGATTCATTGTTGGGGTTTGAAACATGGGAAGAAAATCCAACAAATCCCAAATATTTCATAATGACAGCAAGTTTTTTATTAGTATTAATCATCTCTTTTTCTTGCCGTTGCATTTGTTGCCTCATATGCAACTTCTCTTGTTCTTGTCTTTGCAACGATGCATTTAAAGCATGCACTAGCCTGGGAGGACCCAGTCAATCCCTGGCTAGAAGATGCAGTAGGTGTGGGAGGCATTGGGGTTAATCTGGCTTGTGTGGCTGGGTCCACAACTTACCGCCTCATGCGGGCTTGCTCTTGCTCTTATCCTCAATCCTCGGAGGCATGGCTGACTATTTATCAATAACAAAATAGCCATAATGTTCACATATTTCACGATTAGTAATTTTTTGCTTAGTAGCGCTACGTACTAACGAAAAAAATTATAAGTTTAATCAACAAGACTAAATAGTAGATCACGTAACGAGTAAAAATATTTATTTATCTAACTAACCTATCATTACTATATTGTGCATACTGTTTTTTTACGCACAAATTTATTTTAGGCGCAAAACTATTATTACTAAATAAAATTATTTACGCGCGAAATTTTTTTATACTAACTAAAAAAATCTTGTGAAATTTATTTACGAGCGGAACTGTTTTTAATAAAGAAAATTCTTTACGCGCGAAATATTTGAATACTAATTTAAAAAATTGCACGAAATTTCTTTACGCACGAAATATTTGTATACTAACTAAAAATATTCTACGGAAATTCTTTACGCGCGAACTTTTTTTACGCCAAAAAATTTCTTTACGCACTACTAATTAAAAACACTTTTATAATTAAAAAAATTAGTCTTTAAATAATATCAGTATAATAATTATTCATTTAAATTAATTTTTTTTATTTCAATTACTTATAAAAAACAATTTCATATCAAAAACATTATTATTATAATTTGTTTTAGATTAAAAAAACAGTTTTACTACCTTTTAATAATTAAGAAAAAATAGTTTTGTAGTTAAAAAAACAATTTTATATCAAAAACATTGTTATAATTTATTACACTTGAAAATAAACATTTTAAACTTTTAAAAAATATAAAAAACAGTTTTAATATTTGGAAAAAATTTCTCTAATTTAACTTAAAAAAATACAGTTTTAATATTTTGAAAAACAGTTAAAATTTGAATAAATAACAATTTTCGCTGATTTAACTTAAAAAAATATAGTTTTAAATTAACAAAAAACAGTATACACAATTAGGGAAACCAAATGTAATTATTAAAAAAAACCTAATATAAGACTATATTTAATCAAGAGATATAGACAAAAAAAACATATATTCAAGAGATCTTGAAAAAATTTCACATCAGAAACTTGGTAGTACAGTTCAACTGTTCTTATAACTAATAAATAAGTTCATTAAAAAAACAAAATAAGTAATAACTGACATCTAATTTATCATGGCTTAATGGGAATAAAAGTGCCAAAAAAAAAAAAAAAGCTTTGTGCTCAAAGAAGTTACGTAATCCTAAAAGTTAAAGGCTAATTTATTTCACTGATATTCGGCTTTGATACGTGAACACTACGGTTTTGACATAACAAGCTAAATTCCACTTTGCAGATAATTGGAAAATACTGCAGCTGTTGTATAATCAAAAGCTAAATTGAAAAACCAACATCAAAATTGTTTGTTGTTAATTCGAACTTAACTCATACCAAGAACATAATCAAAGATCAAGCAACTATGACAAGGTAGCAGAGGAAGAACACACCAAAGTGTTTTATATAGCCAGTGCGGCCAAATATGACATATATCTGATGCAGAGAGCAGCTCTCCAATACACTATGAAATGAAAGATATAAAGAGATTACAAGAAATTAGATCTAGTAACTCTTAAAGAGCAATCACTAATTGGTACATATTTATCAAGTCATTCAATCCACAATGAGATCTTAAGATAAATCAAGAGAGAAAACATCGATAATGTTTCTCAACCCTAAAATCTCACCCAAAAGCACTCCCTAAAAATTCCCACATTTAGACTCTCAAGATTACACAACAAAATGATGAAAGAATACTTAAATATTATTCAGAATTCAAGGCAAATCGCCTCGCGCTGGAGCAGTCGCCTCTTGACCCGGAGAGACGTTGCATAGATCGCCTCGTGATAATTTTATTCACTTCCTTTGCTCGTCCCAACAAGAAATTATTTGATTTGAACCACTAACTTCCATTCTTTAACCAACATATTTATATAGGATAGATATGAAATTTGGAATATTATTCCAAACTGATTTAATTAGAACTACACAATCTAGCCAGAAAACATCCAACATAGGCTGCCAAGTCGACACTCTCCTTTGATTTGCAACAACAGATATGCAACAACAGATAGACCAAGCTATTTAAGCAAAATCGAGCTCTCCATAAAATTTAGAAAAATAAGCTACCATAAGCAGAAATGATGGTTCAACATTAACCCCCCAAGACTCTACTCTTATAAAATTTTATCTAATTCTAAAGCCTCGAGACCTACTCAATCCACCTTAGAAGTGCTTTCATTCCCGATAGATTTTTCTCGCAAACCTCCTTCCTTGATAAAAGTGTATCATTAGCATTTTTCATCGCTAAATATTTTCAAAACAATTCAAAATTGAAATTACTTAATTTCTTGATTTATCAACGAAACAAATAATTGTAACATTAGATTGTAGTGATACTTGTGACAACTTGGAAAAATAAGTTTATTCTGGTCTGTTTCCAACTTGATAAACAGAATAAATGAATCCTAACATTTTTTAATTAATCGTTAAAATTCTAATTTAATGCAACCTTAAATTTTCAGGGCTAATCAATTGGGTTAAATTTAGTGGAAGAGGCTAAACTCTCGCAACATGGCGAACTAACCTTCGAATTTTTACTGAGAGAGGTATCCATATTTGGTGTCCAACACACTTCAAATAGTGGTTGCAGCGGATGAAGCAAATGGAAAACCTATTTTTTTCCAGAGCTCTATTCCTTGGCATATTATGGCTGACATTTAAGAAATCAATAAATTTATCCTTATAATCTACTGGTTCAACTTAACTTTTACCGAGGGTTGAAAAATTGTTCATATAGTGACCGTGTGTGAGAATGTGCAGGAAATGACAATAACACCCAACAAAATTCAACTAAGAATAAATCTTGAACTTATGTGTACAAGAAACAAATAACCATTCCAAAGAACAAGATAAAGGAAGTAAATGTTCAAACACACCAAGTTTTGTACTCAAGTCAACCTAAATTGACCTACGTTTAGAGAGATAGTAGCTCTCCAATTAACTATCAATGAGTATTTATGAGAGATAAAAAATTGTTACAAGAAATACGCTTCAAGTATTCTCCAAGAACAAACCCTAAATTCTACAATTTCCCTTTCTCTCAACCCTCAAGTATAATCACTCAATTAAATAATGAGAGAAAGCTTTTGATCCTTCTTCCAATGAAATTTTTTGTTATCCAAGGTAGTATGTTTCCCAATTCTAGAATATCTCCTAAAGGCACTAAACCATTATCCTTTTAAGTTTTCTAAGAATTCTCTCTTTTGGTTCCCACTCTAAGTTACAACAAATATTAAATATCGTTGTTTTATTCAACAAATATAGTAGTTTAGTGTTGCTGGAGAAGAGAGTGGAGTATTGTGGAAATGAAGCAAAAAAAAATTCAAAGTGTCTGAGGGAAGAAGAGGGAGCAGCGCATATACATATGGCAAGCAAAGCCAGCGCAAATACCAGGGGTTAGCCCCTCGCTTATGCAGTCAACAACCTAGGCCGAGGTAGTATGCAGAACAGTCAAAATTGCAGGATTTATGCCAGGGATTTTGTGCAATTTGCCAGGGGTTTGCCCCTCGGTCAACCACTTTTACAGCTTTATGGTAGGCCTCCATCTTTTCAACTGAATCTTGCAGAGATTCCCTATAAGTCAGGGGCTGTCCCCTGTAGAAGCCCTGGGAAATTGCCTGACAGCCTGCTACATTGTCCCCCATTTGAATTATGTTTTTCCAGCTCCTGCAATTTGCCACAAGCTTCTGCAATTTGCGAGGGGCTTACCCCTGGCATACATTATTCCTTGCGCGCCTTTTCCAAGGACACTTTCCCAGGGCCTTCCTTGGCTCTACCCCACGTAATTTTCCCAGGAGTGCATGCCCCTGTGATAAATCCCTAGTAAATTGCACTATTCCTTGTAGTGTGGAGTTCAGGCAGAGCAATGAGTGTGAATGCACCCGATGCCTTCACCAAAGAGGAATACCAAAGTATCCACTAGGTTTTGAACCAACAACAAACAAGACTATTCCACTCAATGCACGAGGCACTGAACATGGGAGAGGAAAGACATTGGTCATGAACAATGACCCAACTGAGGAAGAAGATCCAAGTGAAGCTGAAGGTATTGAAGCCTTCTCAAATGAAGCAGATTCCAAAGCAAGGACGAACATTTACTAAGAAGGATGCATTCAACAACTGGTGCAGCTGCTGACTAAGTCTTGAAATTCTGGCAGGACCTGGTTCTGAACCCGTGAAACAGAGTATGAAAGCAAGAGTTCAGAAGCAGAAAAATAATGAACAGACAATAAAAGGAACACAGTTATTTGTTAACCCAGTTCGGTGCAAACTTCACCTACATCTGGAGGATACCAATCCAGGAAGGAAATCCACTAAGTAGTATCAATTCAAAGACTCTAGACACAGCCCCTTCTTTTTCCAGCCTTATCACTTAATCACTACTCGTATAGACTTCTACCTAGGAACTCCTAGATATAAGAACCCACTTACTTCCTATTCAAGCAATCACAGTCCCAGTGATTGTAAACTCTAAACAATTATGAAGACACTCTTCAAAACATAAAGATAGTCACTTGACTTGTGCTTAAAAGCTTTAAGTGATTACAACTCAAAAACAAACAACCAACTCTAACAGATGAGTGGTGCACAAAAACATAGCAACAACTCATAGACTCAAAAACACTAAGACTCTTTTAATTCTTGAGATGAGTAAATTCTTCAATAGCAAAGCCTTCTATTTATAATCTTCAGCTGCTCATAAAATTCTTAACAAATCTTCAAAGATATAATCCCAGAATTCTTTAGAAGCAAATAGAAGCTCTTATTTATTCAGAAATATATATTCCAAAGATTTCTTTGAAAATATATTCACGAATAACTGAAACAAATCTTCAGAACAAATCTTGTGTGAAAACAAATCTTGAACAAATCTTGCGCAACAGTCTTCTAGAAACAAAGCTTGAATAAATCTTCAACAAATCAAATCCAAGGCGCAAAGATTAAATGCAGAAAACAAGCTTCTGAAGTGGAGCTTCTGAAAGTCAACAAAAGTCAACGTCTGAAGGCAACTTCTGAAGGTCAACAAAAGTCAGCGTCTGAACAGCTGCTTCTGAAGGTCAACCAAAGTCAACGTCTGAATAGTGCATCTGATGACCAGTTCAGCTTCTCATGAATAGTACCAGCGTCTGAAGACCAGTTCAGCGTCTGATGAACAGTGCCAGCTTCTGAAATCCAGTTTCCAACTTCTGAAGACACAAATTTGCTTCTGAAGACACATTGCTTGCACATTTTGATTTTACCAAACATGTAGCCAACATTCAAATATCCAACAATCTCCACCTTTGGAAAATTTTTGGCTAAAATCAAATTGTCCACAAAGACAAGTTCTTCACACAACAAAAGTACTCAACCATGAAGAACTACACACATGTAGCAGAGTCAGCAGCGGAACAATTCACTCAATTTCATACAAAACACTCCCCCTGCAACATACAACAACAGTTTCTGAGGTACAGCTTCTCCCCCTGAAACACATCACTCAGGAACTCCCCCTGAACAGCTCAGCTTCTGACAGGACACACATACACATGAACACTCCCCTTGAAACACTCAGTTCCTGACAGAGACACAAATAAATACTCCCCCTGAAGCAAACAGATTAGCAGTAGCTTCTGACAACACAGAGCGCACACATTTTTCTCCCCCTTTTTAGCCAAAACAATTTTGACAAAACACCAGCAAACACCAGGAGCAAGAAACACAACACAGAACAACACACAAAGAATCAGCAACAAAACTAACAGCACAACACCAGCATCAGGATCACAACCACATAGTATCTACACACAAAACTGCAGAGTACAACACACTTGCAAACCAGAAACACAAAGTGAAATCCAGAACATCAGCCACCAACTTGACAGTCTTCAGACTCAGCATCAAAAGTTGCTTAGTATTCATTAGACACAACACCAGATGCTGCTCAGTTGATGTGTGCTTCAGGCACATTCAGAACCTTCTTCCTAGCCATCTTCTTCTGAAGTTTAGCAATCCTCTTCTGCACAGAGAGTCTGATGTTAGCATCATCCTCAGATTCACTAGGATCCAGTCTCTTTGCTACACTTTGTTCAAGCCTATTTCCAATGGGTTCAACATCAGACTCCACATTAGAACCTATGTCAGAACTAACTTCTTGAACTTCTTGGTCAGACACAGTATCCTGGGAATTCTCATCAGTCTCCTTCTCTTGCAAATTGTCAGAAGGTGACACAACAACAAACTTACAGGCAGACTTTGCAGGAGTCTTTTCTTGACTGGTTTTCACAGGGTCATCAGAACCATCATCAGAACCCACATCAGAGCCTACCTCAGAACCACCATCAGACTTGGATGGGGTAGACTCAGGGTGATCAACAACAACCTTAGAGGGGAACATAGTTGCATCATCATCATCTTTGATTATCTTCACATGTGTTGCATCAGATGTTGTCTTATGTCTTGCATTCATAAGAGCAAAGTTCTTCATCCTCCTCTTGGCACAATCTCTGGATCTGTTGGTAATTTCTTCATTCAGATTCCCTATGATCAGGTCCTTAGGATAATCCTCTTGGATTCTAATATTTGGACCTTTGTTGCCTTCAACAATCTTGAGTTTGGGTCTCCATTCCTTCTTCACCTTGATTTTGTTCACAGCTGGTACCACTTTTCTGTGTTGAAAATGTTTGGGGTATCCATGCAGCTTGTAACAAAAAGGTTTAATGTGTCCCTTTTTACCACAATGATGACATACCCAAGGATGAGATGCCTTCTTGTCTTTAGAACCCTGAGTTTGGTTCTGATGTTTCATTGGATCATGTAACACCCTAAACCCCACATTTTGTTTTCTAATAAAATTGAATAAATAATTAAACACGCAAGGGTGTCACACATCTTAATCAATCCAAAAATACTTCATTTAATATTGAAAACATCACAGCGGAATAAATTTCAAAGTATTCAAAGTAATTGTCACATCATGAAATCAACATCAAAACCGAATTTAAAATGAATTCTAAAACAAAGTCTTAAATAAAAATAAGCTCCCAATCCCTAGTGTTACTAATCAGAGCATCAACTCGATAAATACTCCCAAAAGCGATAAAAAGAGAAGGCTCCAACACCATCCTCCGAGACTCACTGCTACTAAGATCCTTCTTCCTGCAATTCTACACCATAAAGGTGCAGGCGCCCAACCCGCCACTAGAGGGTGAGAATATATCCAACACAAGAGAGGTACAAACACATGTATAGATCCAGATAAAATAATCATCAATTGCAGTTAAGCATGTATACATCACAGATAGGTAGTATTCACATTTAATCATAAGCGTTCATTTAATAAAATCAATAGGCATCAATCAACATCTTATAATAACATACAAGCACCAACATCATTTAAGAATATCAAGTAGGCATATAGTAAAATACATGACATTCACACATAATCATATAGAAGCACATCATTGAATATCACATCTTTAAATGACACATCTTTTAATTACACATCTTCAAATAAACTCGCAGTTATGTATGCAATGTCCCTAACTCGACTCTATATGCATGTGGTACCGGTTTTGGATATCAGAGGTATGTTACTGATTTATCCCCCATCTTTAAATCACATCTTTAAATCGGACTGACCATGAATGCATGAACCTCAATTAATGACTCAACAATGCACATCTTTATATGACTCAACAATTACACATCTTTAAATAACACATCTTTATATAACACATCTTTAAATCACACATATTTAAATAACACATCTTTATATAATCACATCTTTAAATCATACATCTTCAAATAACACATCTTTATATAACACATCTTTAAATCACACATCTTTAAATAGCACATCTTTATATAACACATCTTTAAATCACACATCTTTAAATAACACATCTTTATATAACACATTGTCAAATAATACATTTAGTTTACACATCTTAAAATAACACATCAATTACATTCTTAAATAACACATCAATATTCATCACCAAATAATACATTTAGTTACACATCTTAAAGTAATAAATCATTACATATCTCATCAAACATTAATCACCATATATTAATCAAAGCAACCATGAAGGCAATATGAACTAAAATGGCACGACAATAGTGAAAATAAGGAAAGAGTTAGAATTGAACACGACAGCGTGAATTAAAGTAGCAACAATATGAATTAAATGGCACTAGACATGGTTCAAATATAGTTTCTGTAAGCTGCATCCCATGACTTTTATTATTCTAATCACATTATTATGCATCTGCAATAGTGGTACTTTATGTTACTTCTAATTATTAGTCCTAAGATTCTCATTTTTTTTAGGACTTAAGTGAAAAAAATAAAGAAAGAAAAGAACTTTCTATAGTAAATGATTTCGTATGGATTGCAGCTTTCAATTGACTAATGCTAGAAAAGCATCGCAAGATTCTAAACACGCTGGAACAAGGGAAAATATAAACAGCAACAGCAAAAAGAAAACTAATATGAAATAGGCTCCTAAATAAGAATTTCCAAGGTTCATCGTTATATAGTTGTGCATCGGCAATTAAGAAACTAAATAATTGAATTTCATAAAATCCCTTAACTTGATAGAGATAGGTTTTCATAAAAAGCAAATCATACAAATAAATTATTACTCATCCTTAAAATTAATATGCCATGGAGGTTAAAGAATGTGATTACTTGTAATATCCCGCTTATTAGTATCAGTTATCAGTGTTAGAAGCAAGTAATAAGCGTGGCAATTTAGTAATTCTTGGCAATGGCAAAATTGTGATTATTTCAAAAAAGGAGAATTATAAGAAATAGGAAAGGAAGATATTTCTTCATTTCTCATGTCTTCTTCTCCTTCTTTCTCTCCAAACCAGCCTTTCTCCCCCTCACTCTTCTCACTCACACGCCACTCCCTCTCACCCTAATCCTTCAAGCTTTCATCCCAATCCTTGTGAGAAGCTTATGCAAGCAAACTTGAGTTGGAAGCTAGAGTAATAGGAAGGAATAAGGAAGGAACAAGCTAGGGTTTCCAAGAACAAGAACAACCAGCACCAAATAAGGTTTAGGTGAGCTCATTTCAGATTATAGAACTAATTTAGAGTGTCTTTGACAAGTTTCATAAGTTTTAGAAAATTTTCAAGTTTACCCTAATTTCCTTGCTTGTTTAATCTTTGCTCATGAGTGTTTATAATTGTTAATTTATGAAGGAAAATCATATTTATCATGTTTAGGAAGCATGGGTATCATTGATTGAGCAAAAATGGTGGAAAATCACGTTTTTACACAAGTTTTTACTGATACGGTCGCTGTAGCGACGGACTGTCGCTTGTAGCGACCAGACAGGGTTTTTCCCTGCCTAGCCGCGCTTGTAGCGACCACACTGGCGCTTGTAGCGACCAGTGGCGCTTGTAGCGACAGACTGGGCGCTTGTAGCGACCAGGTTCTGTCTACTGGCGCTTGTAGCGACCAGAAGGGCGCTGTAGCGACCAGCCTTGGACAGTCCAACCTAGTTGAGCTGTTCTGGGGGTCCTGGTTCGCGCGGGCATGGCTTTTTGGAAACTGATTTCTTATAACATATTTTAGAAACTTAAACCACCATTTTAGTTCATTCTGATTGCTTCCAAAGATTAAGATATTACATGAGTAAGGATTATGCAAAGCTTGGAAATTCATGAATTAAGTTTAAAGCTTTAAGTAAGCCCTAAGAATGGCACATGAGAACGATGGGTCAAGAACCTGGATAGGTTAATAACAATGATACAATGATTAAGCTTAGAACCTTTATAGGTTAAGCACTTAAGAATGATAATTAATTATAAGATGGGCTTGATGTGTCTCTCGTATGCTCGCCAGTTAGTAAACGAGGGGTTCCTGTGAAGTTACCGCCTTTAATGGCAGCCGGAACGGTGTAGTTACCGCCCGTGAGGGCAGCTGCACATCCAAGTCTATAAGTTATGTGTCTCCTGTCTGCTCGTCAGTTAGTATACAGGGGGTCCCCGTGAAGTTACCGCCTTAAATGGCAGCTGGGACGGTGAAGTTACCCCTCGCGAGAGCAGCCACACAAAGATAAGAGGAGTCCGGTGTTAGCCTAATATGATAGGAATTTTCACCGGTAAGATGGGAGATGTATTTCGGGGTTACTCCACCCGGATGCACTCCGTAAAATGAACCAAGATAATGTAATGTTTGTTCAACGCTAACAGCTAACTTAAAGTATCAGTTATTATTCTATTATATTACCAGTCAGGAAATATTTACTCAGACAATTATCAGACTCCAGTTAGCAGTTATCAGACGGTGATCCTAGGTTTCCCCTTGATCACCAGATCAGCAGGATCAGTCAGTTGACCTCTTTATGGGCAAAGTAAGACTTGGCGATCATAGGTATCCCCAAGATCGCCGAGGTAGGCACGGCGACCCTAGGTCCCCTGAGGTTGCCAAACAGTAGGTAGGGTAGGAGCTCACTGAGACATTATGTCTCATCCCTTTCCTTCTGGTGCAGGTTCTTCTCAGGTGGCACGACGCAAAGGTAAAGAGAAAGCTACGGATTGATCGTGCCGTATTATGTTCTGTCATGGGGATGTTGTATAAGATTGATGTATATGATGTATATTTTAAGGAATCTTATGTAATAGATCGTGAGTTGTAACATAAACTTGTATACTGTGTAATCAATAAATAACCTTTCTGTATTGTATTTAATGTATCCAGTACGAAATTTTAATACTCGTAAGAGATCCTAGGCAATCTCTATATGGGTGTTACATTACTCACTTTTGCTTATATATTTTAAAACACAACATAACCATATTTTAGTCACGAATTTAGCACATCAACATCATCGAATTCAGAAATAAGAACATACCTAAAATCACAACAACAATTAGAGCACGAATTTAACATGAATTCATTAAAAAATCATGAAAAACAAGGAAGAAAAACACAAACCCTTCACTACCCATAATTCATACAACCCTTATGGTGAATAGAGACTCCCCCCTTACCTCTAGTTTGCAGAATTTGAATGAATTCCTACGGTGAAATCTCTCTCAGGTTCTTCTCGCTATGCCTCCTTGCCTCTTCTCTCCACAACCCTAGTTTTCGTTTGATGATCTCTAATCTTTTCTCTGTTTGTTGTAACTCTAATTCTCTAATGCTCTCCTCTATTTATAACCTTTTAACTGGGCTAGGTTTCTCTCATAACTATTTAACAGATTTACTCTTCATTATTAAAATATATTATTGAGTACAAAAATATATTAGATTGTGCATAAAAATATTTTAGATTGCATTCCAAAATTATTTTAGCAAAACTTGGAGACTAAGAAATCACTTTCTAACAGGTTTACCCTCACTATTTACACCTCCTTCTATCCTATTTAATTAAAACACTACTTAATTCCTTCATTCAAACCCCCCTCTTTACTATTACACTTATACTCTTATTTTTTTCTAAAAACATCTCTTTCTCCTTAATTTCTCTTAATCTCCTATTTTTCAACAACTAATTAACTCATCTATTCGTTCAATACCCACAATTCAAAAACTTATTTTGAAAACACCAAACAAATAATTCCTAATAATATTAATATTAGTAATATTATATAACAATAATACCAGTAAATTAATATTTAAAAAATCGGGGTGTTACAATTCTCCCCCACTTAAAGAATTTTCGTCCTCGAAAATTGCCTAAAGAAAACATTCTTACCCACACTTGAAGCATCTCACTTCTCCCCCACTTTGCTTAGACCCACCCAATAGAACGAAACAAGTATCGACAGTACTTACATACATGTCGCATACAAGGGGATAAAAAAAGTTTTGGCCTGACTGGACCGACCTGCTCTGATACCAACTTGTAACACCCTAAACCCCACATTTTGTTATATAATAAAATTCAATAAATAATTAAACACGCAAGGGTGTCACACATCTTAATCAATCCAAAAATACTTCATTTAATATTGAAAACGTCGCAGCGGAATAAATTTCAAAGTATTCAAAGTAATTGTCACATCATGAAATCAACATCAAAACCGAATTCAAAATGAATTCTAAAACAAAGTCTTAAATAAAAATAAGCTCCCAATCCCTAGTGTTACTAATCAGAGCATCAACTCGATAAAGACTCCCAAAAGCGATAAAAAGAGAAGGCTCCAACACCATCCTCCGAGACTCACTGCTACTAAGATCCTTCTTCCTGCAATTCTACACCATAAAGGTGCAGGCGCCCAACCCGCCACTAGAGGGTGAGAATATATCCAACACAAGAGAGGTACAAACACATGTATAGATCCAGATAAAATAATCATCAATTGCAGTTAAGCATGTATACATCACAGATAGGTAGTATTCACATTTAATCATAAGCGTTCATTTAATAAAATCAATAGGCATCAATCAACATCTTATAATAACATACAAGCACCAACATCATTTAAGAATATCAAGTAGGCATATAGTAAAATACATGACATTCACACATAATCATATAGAAGCACATCATTGAATATCACATCTTTAAATGACACATCTTTTAATTACACATCTTCAAATAAACTCGCAGTTATGTATGCAATGTCCCTAACTCGACTCTATATGCATGTGGTACCGGTTTTGGATATCAGAGGTATGTTACTGATTTATCCCCCATCTTTAAATCACATCTTTAAATCGGACTGACCATGAATGCATGAACCTCAATTAATGACTCAACAATGCACATCTTTATATGACTCACTACAAGAAATTTGTCATTTTGCGACACTTACTTTGCGACCCTTAGCTTTGAACAGTCGCAGATTACACTTTTGCGACTGTTATTGCGACTGTTAGGCTTAAGGGTCGCAGGTTATTATAAAAAGTTTTTTTATTCAATCAACAAAAATACTACCCTAAATTTTTTCCCACACTTTTTTCCCTCTATTTACTCAATAAAAAAAACCCCAAATATTCATCACTCTCACTAATTCATTTTCATTCTCCCTCCCACAATTTCATTCTCCCACAACTCTAAACCCTAAACAACATTTTATTCTCCACCAAATTTCAATCTCACTTTCCCCCAAATTGAAACCTAATTCTCCCTAATTCTCCACCACTCTCACCCACAATCTCACTTTCCTCCAAAAAAGAAGAACAATTACGTTCCTCTCTCTCTCGATCCACCGTCGACCTCTCATTCTCCGTCGACCTCTCTCAGTCTCAACGACGCTTCACTCAGTGTCACCGGAGCCTCTCCCTTCTCACTCTCTCAGTCGCATCCCTTAGTTCTTCTGGTTCCATCATCCCTTGATTCCTTTCAGGTTTGTTTTCTTAAAAACTGTTATTTGATTCAATTCAATGTTGCTTGCTTCAAAATTGGGGTAACATGTTGCTTGCTTAAAATTTGGGGAAGCTTGAACCCTAGAAATAAAAAATTGGGGGAAAACATGAATGACAAGAAACATGTTTATGAAATTTCAGGAAAACATGAATTTAAGAAGAAAGGTGTCTACGCTTTTAGATTTGAGGCAAGCTTCTAGTACTACATCTTTGTTCTTTTTCTAAGTATAATAAGTCTTTCAATGGCATCTTATTGAGATCTTGTCTTTGCTAATTTATAGGATTATAATTGTTCAGTAGATTTTGTCAGTTCACCATTCATTGTTCGAGAATCAATTTTCAAAGGCATAAATGGGTCATTTGAGACATTAAGATTGGATTTAATGGACCAGACAACTACCACATATCATGATGCTGAGATCATAGTCTTCAATACAGGGCATTGGTGGACTCATGAGAAAACATCTAAGGGGTGAGTCTGTCTTTTTCTACTGTCTATGCAAAACTGCCTTCACGTTATTATGGTTCTATGCTTGAAAGTGGTTTTGTAATCTTTGGCAATAATTGTAACACCCATACTAAATTATCTAGAATATTTAGCATGCGTATTAATCTGATATCGGATACATTAAAATTTACAATAATTAAATATATACAAACCACTAAATGAGTACAATTTGCTCGTTTACATAAATATCCAAATGTCATATAATACACGTTTATGTACATATATAAAATCAGTCAACCTCCTGAGCTTGCCTTGACGAGCATCTGCACTCCATCCAGCGTCTTCCTGAAGATCTTCATGAACAACACCTGCTAACCTAAGAACCTGCACCAGAAGGATAGGGATGAGACATAATGTCTCAGTGAGCTCCTACCCTACCTACTGTTGGCAACCTCGGGGAACCTAGGGTCGCCGTGCCTACCTCGGCAATCTTGGGGATACCTATGATCGCCAAGTCTTAACCTTACCCATAGCGGGCTATCTGACTGATCATGCTAAACTGTATAGTCATAAACTGGACTACATTCTGCTAAACTAGTGATCAAGGGAAAACCTAGGATCACCATCTGAGTCTGATACTGAATAGTCCTGATAACTGGGTGATCGAGGGGAATCTAGGATCACCGCCTGATAACTGATTATCTGATACTTGTCTGATAACTATTCTCTGTCTAATAACATAATAAAATAATTAACTGATAAAAGTCTTATGTTAGCTGTTAGCGTTGAACAAACAATATTATCTGAGTTCATTTTACGGAGTGCATCCGGGTGGAGTAACCCCGAAGTACATCTCCCTTCTAACCGGTGAAAATTCCTATCATATCAGGCTAACACCAGACTCCTCTTATCTTTGTGTGGCTGCCCTCGCGAGCGGTAACTTCACCGTCCCAGCTGCCATTTAAGGCGGTAACTTCACGGGGACCCCCTGTATACTAACTGACGAGCAGACAGGAGACACATTAACTTTAGACTTGGATGTGTAGCTGCCCTCACGAGCGGTAACTTCACCGTTTCGGCTGCCATTAAAGGCGGTACTTCACAGGAACCCCTCGTATACTAACTAGCGAGCATACGAGAGACACATCAAGCCATCTTAATAATTTGTTCTTATTCTTTAAACATATATAGTCTTATAACTTACGTGTGGATAACCCTTTCGGAGAAATCCCATCCGGCATAATCCGGAGTCTGATGAACACGTGTAATCTTTATCATTTAATTCTTAACTTATGTACTTGAAAGTACTTCTAATATTTTACTATGAGCTTATGCATATTTAATGCATTTCTTAAGGAAACTAATCTCCCAATCTATATCATATGAATCTATGATCATAGGCTTATCGTTATCATAAGCCATCTCTTAATTGTTGGAAATGTTCCATAGCTTAATTAACTTCTATTCTTGCATCTCTAATGCTTTGCCAAATCCATAATCATCCATTGCTTAAATGTTTAAACAACCTTCCGGATATGTCAAGAATGGTGTTTTTCATAGAAATTTAAGTTCTCTTTGAAAACGGTTACTAAAAGCCTCGCCGAACGCGTATACAGCGCCCAGAACGAACCAGAACAGACCTGAGCTGTCTGCCTGATTTCGCTGAGCGACCCTGAGGCGAAGTGGAGGCGAAATGAAGCAGGGAAAAATTCTGAAAATCGCTATAATCTCGCCCCGAGTTCGCCGGGCGAAAATGACAGTTCAAAACTAGTTAAAAGTGTGATTTTTCCACCATTTTGACATATCTAAGCATATCCAGGCATCATACAATATAAGGAATGAATTTCTAAAACAAATTGATAGTTTTAAACATGATTCATCAAGGAATTTGGCAAGCATATGAGATTAGAGCACAATTCCTAAACTTAGCTCAAAATGTAAAATACTCTCAAACTTACTCAAGTGGGTTCTAAAACCCTAGGGAGCTCACCTTAAACCTCCTATTGGTGCTTGCTATCTCTGATTCTCAAAGCCTTGGCTTCACTCTACCACTTTCTCTTGAGTCTCTTTTGATTCTCCTTGTTTCTTCCTTACCACTTCTTGCTCTAACTTCTCAAATACCCAGCTTGTTAGCAAAATTCCTACTAGAATTGGATGGAGTTTGGATGAGTGATGGAGAGAAGGATGAGGGTGTGTGAGTGAGGTATAAGGGAGAAGGAAAACTGAAATGGGAGAGAATGGAAGAGTGTAGAACAAGTTGGTAAGATTTTCTTACCACTTATTTTAAAACAATCTTCCTTTTCTTCTAAATTACCATCATGCCATTCCAAGTATTTACTAATTTACCACTCTTGTTTAATGGCTTCTAACACTGATATTAAGTGCATCTAAGCGGGATATTACACTTGCCATATAAATAAACCCATTAACTGACAATTTACCAAATTGTCCCTTGCTTAAAACATTTCTGATACATCGTCTCAATATTAACAAATATTCGAGTCTTAGGTGGGATGTTACAATCTACCCCCCTTAAAGAAATTTCGTCCTCGAAATTTAGAATCTCATATCATATAGGAATTAATCTTACATATTACTTCCTTCATTAGCCAAGACTCCAGTCCATCTTACTTATCGGAATCCCTTAGATTTCCAACTCTATATATATATCGGATATACTCGACAACTTTTCCTTTAACTGAAATGCTCGTGGTGAAGTGCATAACTCTTACATAGTAGGATGTGAAGTTATCTGAATCATTATATCCAACTCGCTTGACTTTGATCCTGGTGCAAATACTTCTTGCAAACCAACTCAAGGTCTCTAAATCTCAAACACTTTACTGGATAATCTTATCCTCCTCAAATATTTTCACTTTTAAGGGGTCACGGCACTGCGTCTAACTCCCATGAATCATTATCTTTAACTTTCGTCTCATACGACGACAACTTACTTATAGACTTATATCCCCATTCCATATAGAATCATCATTACACCGAAAACATCTGATATTATACTCACACATACAAATGTAAGAAGTATTCTAACCATAACGTAAATATTTCTGTGTCGATAGTCCAGGACTCATAAGAGTCTAGCCCAAGTGATGAGTGGTATAAGTCATCTTACATTTATCACATAGTATAATTCGTAGCATTGGCCATGTACTTATAGCCTCCAGGGTACGTGGTTCGATTCCCACGGAAGGCATGAAACTCCACTTGGGGGGTGGAGAAGACCATGAGTACATCGCGGCCCTTGAAAGATAGGGAGGCCAGCCCATTGGGAGCCACCGGATGTTACAATAATAGTCTTGCTTAACGATGATCGATGAATAACAATAGAATTTACCATGTTATTAAGATTCGAATTCCCCGATTCCAAATTAAATAGCGCTATTTAATTTATACACTTTTAATAGATAAGGAAGAACATTGTTTTTATCAGAATGAATTAGATCATCTCGGCTATTTGATTTATGTTCTTTTGAGTTTAGATAGATAACAAGTAAATATCTTTTAATAGAATGAAGGGGGAATGATCCAAAACACTATATCCATTAAGTTTTTTGAGTAGGAAGCAGAATTTTAATTAATAATTCAGGTTTACAAAGTTGAGTATAAACTATTTTTCATTGTACTCGCAACTAAGTAATTTCTCTTTGTATTTTGTAATGTAGAGTAAGATTTTTTATTTAATTTTTTGACGTTTGTAGAGTAAGTGTTATCTCTAGCTTGGTGAAGAAAATCTAAGCTATATCTACTGTTTACTCATTTGTTGTTATGCTGCAAATAAGATGCATAATTAACTTATAGCAATGTTTCACTTTATCGGTAATAATAGGTGTGGATACTACAAAAAACTTGCTCCGGAATATGAAAAGCTCGGTAACAGCTTCAAGAAAGCCAAATCTGTTTTGATTGCCAAGGTCAGCCCCCTGGTTTTCCTGTTACCCTTGTAAAATGTTTTGTACTGTTAAAGCTATCTTTCACGTGTATGTGAAACATTTTTAAGAAGCCAACCAATAGTATAAAGCTATCATTCTAAGAAGCCAACCAATAACAGATTTATGCTTCCGTGTTTCTGGGTATTGCTGTTTACACGGTTGATTGTGTGTGTTTCTGGGTGTTGTTCAGCCTGGGTTCTGTTCAGATTTACTGCTGCTATTTCTGTTGCTTTATCTATTTGGTTTTTGCACTCAGTTTCATTTTGGGGCTGTGGTTGAGGTTTGCTCGGTGTCCTAGTTGTTTGTTGTCTTGGGGCTGTGGTTGGGGTTTGCTCGGTGTCCTAGTTGTTTGTTGTGTTGGGTCTGTCTTGGTGTGGGGTTGTGTCAGGGTGTTCCCCCTTATGAATTGTTTGAGATACTCTGCAAGCTAGCTTTGTTCAAAGCCTTGTCGAAATAATGAAGTGCCCCTACCATGAAATAATGAAGTACCCCTACCATGTTAACCAGCTTTGAAGAATGAGATGTTGAATTTCATATCAAATCTTAAACCTCACTTTGATTTTCTAACTTCTAAAATTAGTGAGGTGTCACTTGTATCCATCAATACTTTAGTAACAAGTTTTGAAAAGTTACAAAAGTCAGCAACATCGTTCATCAAGGTACATATAAAAATTGATATCTTTAGTTTTAACTTTGTTTATAATTTATAAGTTTTCAGTTTCACCCTATTTATATGTTTGACAGGAATTGTATGAGTCTGTTATACCATATATCATGAAAATGAGTATGTGGTTGCTTTCAGTACTTGAGAAGGGCTTGAATGAATTCTTTCAATTCTGTTTGGAGGCTACAAAATGGTGTTGGAATCACATAATTCTGTTTATATTCAAGCTATTAATCTAAAGTGTATGTTAGGAGCTGAGACAGTTATTTTAGGTTGAATTTAGTTGTTTAGAGTTGGCTCCTTAATATCAGATAAAAGTTTCTTAACTTTAAGTATAGTACTTTGTTAATATCTTGATTAATTAGTAATATGTTTTTTTTAACTAGAATCATATGCTTTCATTCAACTGAATAATGTAAATAATCTTACTCTATAGGTAAGTTACTAGTGGTATTAGTCAAAGTTAAGTTGAATAAATTGTCAAATTGATTTTGTTCTTATTTTCTTTTCTTTCTCTTTATTTGTCTCCTTGAATTATTTTTCTTGTGACTAAGTTTATTATTTTTCCAAATACGAGTTTGCAATTTATTATGAACTTTGTAGATTGAAAACGAGCCTCTCAAATGTTTTGATATAAACAGATTGTGCCACCACTAAAAATTGCAGTATGAATGCACTCACTTTCTTATAGTACAAAAATGCACTGTGATTGAGTGTTTATGCATTAGAAATGATAGACTTATAGATGATAGCATGTTTGGTTTCTTATAACCTTGAACTGACCATTTTGGTGATTTTGCTCTATTTGATTTGAAGGCAAATTTGATTAAATGGTATTTTATTGTGAACTGAATCCAGGATGCAATGCAACGGAAAGCTCTTGCCTCTGCGGCTGCTGCAGCAACATTAGAAAAAGAGAATACCTCTTAATTGGGCATAAAATATCAGTGCATCCAAATACAGTAGTTAGGCCTTTTGTACTACGATGATACCTCTTAATTTTTCATTCAGTTGTTACTCCTGCTTTTATAGATGGATCTATGGCTTGGTAATAAAAAGAGAATTTTGGTTTTAAATAGAGAAGACATGATATCAACTGCAGATCGAAATGCTTGGGCAGAGTATTTTACTAGGCATGGAACAAAGGTTGTCTTCTCCAATGGGCAGCTTGGAATGGTTGGTATCCAAACAAAATCTTTTCTCCTCCACCTCTCCATGTTCTCAAGATCCCTTGTTCAACATATCTGATCCTATGCTTTATTCACAGGGCACAATGAAGCTAGGCCGGTTAGCAAAGGAATTAGCAGCTGATGTAAATGTTAAACGGAGAGCCAAAGGACTACTTCCTCGTCCGGTAGGTTGCTTCTTGCAATTGCAAACCAATTGTGATTCTTTTTTTTTTCCCGCTTTCCTGTGCTAATTTTATGACAAGAGGATTACTTTTCTATATCTAAGAATAAGGAAACATATCGTTTATCGGAGAAAGAAATAACTTATTTCTGTAGGCATATACTAGTTTCTGCAACTCAATTTTGGCTTAAAAAGACTACTTTTCCATCTCTAGGAATAAGGAAATGTATGGTTTTGCAGCTCAATTTATTCCTACAACTTTCCTGCAGCTCCTTAACATTGTTTTATGAATGTTAAATGAATCTTAAGATTTTCTCGTTTCTTTTAATAAATTTCACTTAAAAACTTTTCCTTTAATTGTTTACAAATCATTGCATTTAATACACAAATGTTTCTCAAAATATTATTGTTATGATTATTATATAATGATGATTTCATGATACTATTGAGTAGGTTCGAGCTGGAATAGTTGGATACCCTAATGTGGGAAAATCATCTCTGATCAACCGTTTGTTAAAGAGAAGAATGTGCCCAGCAGCTCCAAGGCCAGGAGTTACAAGAGACTTGAGGTAATTTATTCATTTTATTTCCTTAAATATCTTCCAAAACATAACATTTCTAATGGTTGGCCAACTACTGTATACAATTCCTCATTATATACTTGATAAGTTCTTTCCCCAGGCACTTGGAATTCATCTCCCTTCTTTGAGTAAATATATGTACATGTGTACTTATTTTTGTGTCTGTCTGTATGTATGCATGCAAGTATGTTCCCTCTATTTTGTGTACATTGATAATCTTTTATTTTTATGTTTCCTCTTTCTTGTACTACTGGAGTGGCATATGTTTAGTTAAATTTTTATTCTGTTTTTAGCTTAATGTCTCAGTATTAAACATTTGATTTACATCCGTCTTTATTAATCATTGTCTTATTTATTTTTCTTCTTTCCAGCCAACAAATGTAGGATCAGCAAAAGATGGTAGACATTCATCTGATTCTAGCCATCGCCTTGAGGATCATTGAAGCAACATCACTAAGGAATACTAGTGTAACATCCCGCTTAGATGCGATTATTATCAGTATTAGACGCGATTAAGAAGCATGGTAATTTAGTAATGCTTGGAGTGGCATTATGGTAAATAAGTTAATAAGGGAGAATGTTTTAAAACAAGAGGTAGAAAGATTTTCCTTAATCTTCTACACTCTTCCTTTCCTTCTCATTTTTCAGCCCATTCTTCCCCCTCTCTCCCCACTCTCACGCCCTCACTCCCTCTCCATAGCCTCATCTTTTCATCAACCAATTCTTAAGAGAAACTTCTCAAGCAAGGTTTGGGTAGTAAAGCTAGAACAAGTGGAAGAAATAAGGAGAAACAAGGAAGTTTTGAGAGAAGTAGTAGAGTGAAGGCCAAAGCTTTGGGAAATCAGTAATAACAAGCACCAATAGGCGGGTTAAGGTGAGCTCCACAGGGTTTTATAACCCGATTGAGTAAGTTTATGAGTTTTAGCTTTTTGAGCAAATTATGAACATGGAACCCTAAGTTAATTCAGATAGCAATTCTTGATCATTGTGTGTTGAATCCTGTTGTTATGTCTTTGAATTTATCATTTAAGTTGTTATGATGTCTGGGTATGTTTGAATAAGCTGAATTGGTGAAAATCACGTTTTAAACTTGCCAAAAACTGTCCAACTGCAGGTAAAATCGTGTCACGATTTATCAATCGTGTCACGATTTCACAGGCAGTGCCAAACACGATTTCTGGGTAAGAAATCGTGACACGATTGCCCAATCGTGTCACGATTTTGGGCTGGACAGGATCATCAAATTTTTCATCTTTTCTTGCTCCATTTCGGCTATTCAAAACTGCTTCGGACTTAAGGATCGATATGTAATGATCAAGCATTGTTAAAGAGCATATAAAGACCTATCCTTAAGAGGTTTAAACCAACATTATAGGGTGAGGATAGGCATAGGCTTGAGAGGATACATAACTTAGTTCTCAAGTCATTGTAGAGAATATATGAGCTAGTTTAGGAATTATCCTTTACTCAGCAATTATTCATATACAAATAAGTGCAAGCAAGATCAAGAATGATATAGGCTTTGAGTCTAGAACCTTATGTAGGTTACGAGTACAAGAATTAGCAAGTTAAGCCGTGGCCTTCGGTGTTCACGCCAGTGGGACACGAATGGTACACGTAGAGTTCAGATTAAGATTATTACCCTAAAGACGTGACTTTCATCGTTCACGCCAGTGGAACATGGAAGGTTCATGCATAAGATTAAAGAATATTATTTGCGTCTTCCGTCGTTCACGCCAGTGGGACACGGGAGGTTTACGCATCAGTTAAGATTATTAAGTCGTGTCTTCTGCTGTTCACGCCAGTGGGACACAGGAGGTTCACGCCAGTGGGACGTGTTATTCCGCAAGGATAACCGCACGACGACAAGAGGAGTCCGGTGTTAGCCTGATATGATAGGAATTTTCACCGGTTATCAGGGGAATGTGCTTCGGGGTTACTCCACCCGGGGGCATTCCGTAAAATGAACTCAGATAACATTGTTTGTTCAACGCTAACAGCTAACATAAAGATCAGTTAATACTATATTACTTTATCAGTCAGAAACATTTATTCAGACAGTTATCAGATGTCAGTTAGCAGCTATCAGACGTGATCTTAGGTTTCCCCTTGATCACCAGATTATCAGAAACAGACAGATAGCCCTCTATGGGTAAGATTAAGACTTGGCGATCATAGGCATCCCCGAGTTCGCCGAGGTAGGCACGGCAACCCTAGGTTCCCCGAGGTTGCCAAACAGTAGGTAGGGTAGGAGCTCACTGAGACGTTATGTCTCATCCCTTTCCTTCTGGTGCAGGTTCTTCGCAGGTAGCACGAAGAAAAGGTAAAGAGAAAGCTACAGACTGATCGTGCTGCTCACTTATTTCTTGGGATTGCATGTAGGTTTTGTATCATGATGTATAAATATTATGGAGATGTTTAGTACAAGATTATGGATTGTATCAAAAACTTATGTTTTGTATAATTATCAAACAATTTTCTGTATTGTATTTAAATGTATCCAGTATCAGTTTAACACTCTTGCTAATATACTAGTTAAAATTAGTATGGGTGTTACAATTGGTATCAGAGCAGGTCGATTCAGACCGTGCCTTGGGTCATTAAAGTACAATCCAAGTTTCCGGACCTCTTGGATCCAGGACACTATTCTAGATGTTATGTTCAGTTAAAACTGATCACTTTGACTTGTATATGACAGCTAGGATAAGATGTCTGGGAGAAGAAGAGGTAGACCTCGTGCCAATCAAGCTAGCGATGAAAGTGGAGGACCCAGTCTTAATTCATGGGAACAGATGATGCAACAACAGCAGGCCTGGCAGCAGCAATACCAAGAGCAACAAGCTCAGAATGCATTACAGTATCAGCAAATGATGCTGATGATGCAACAGCAGTCTCAGCAACAGGCCCAAGCTCAACAACAATGGATGGATATGATGCAGCAGGGACAAGGTTTCCATCCACAGCCACCACCTCCCCCAGTAATTGGTAACCCCGTGTTCCGGGAGTACAACCGACATCACCCTCCGGAGTTTAATGGAGAAGGTGAACCGCAAGAAGCCAGGAAGTGGATTAAACAAATGGAGAAGATTTTTAGAATGGCTGATTGTTCAGAAGAAGATAAAGTGGTCTATGCCACGAACCAACTCAGAGGCGCAGCAGAAGACTGGTGGGAATCTGCTCAGCGCAGGATGGAAGCCAATGGTGTAGAAGTGAATTGGGAGAACTTCAAAGGAGTAATGCTGGAGAAGTATTTACCTTTGTCTTACAAGGTAAAGAAAGAGCAAGAGTTCTTGGAATTGAAACAAGGTAGTATGTCGGTTGCTGAGTTTACAAAGAAGTTTGAAGAGTTGTCTTACTATTCCACACACAACGAGTATGCTGAGAATGAAGTGTGGAAGATGAATCAGTATAAGCGAGGTTTAAGAGGCGAGATTGACACAGCAGTGAGTCTCCAAAGAACTGCAAGTTATGATGAGCTAGTACATGACAGTCTGGTGGTTGAAGCAGGACTTGCTAAGACCTCTAAAGAAAGATCAGCAGCTTATGAGAAGAAGAAGAGCAGGATGTCAGATAAGTATCACGATAAACTCAAGCCAAAAGGATCTCCACAGAGAGGGAAGCAGACATACTCTCCACAACATAATCCTTTGCGGACTAATCCTACTTGCAAGACATGTGGTAGGATGCATAAAGGGGAGTGTTTGATAGGTGCTGGCATTTGTTATGGATGTAAACAGCCAGGGCATTTCATATCAGAGTGTCCAAACAGACGTGGTAAAGGATCAGCTGAAGGAACAACTACTAGTAGGGGCAGAGTGTACTCCCTTGACGGTGCAAAGGCTGTAGCCAATGAAGATTTAATTGCCGGTATGTGTTATTTGGGTACTAATCCAGTAAAAGTTCTTTTTGATTGCGGCGCTACATGTTCCTTTATTTCATATAAATGTGTGGAGACGCTGCAATTACCTTTGTCTCCGTTGAACCCTCCAATGTTAGTATCTACCGCTACTGAAGGCGGAATTGAGGCAAAGTATGTTTGTGAAAGTTGTCCTATCACTGTGTCTAGTAAGACCTACTATGTTGATTTAGTTTGTCTCCCGATGGAGCAATTGGATGTGATTCTAGGCATGGATTGGCTTTCTGCTAACCATGTGTATATTGGTTGTTCAGAGAAGAGTATTTATATGCCGACCAGTGATACGGCGGAAGGTGTGGCTCTGTCTGAGTTGATAAACCGCACCCATCAGTTAATTCAATTCATTTGTGCTCAAGATAAGGGATTCTATGTAATGCTCACTGTGGCTTCAGAATCAGAGTTAAGCCCCAGTGATATTCCTATTGTGAATGAATACTTAGATGTCTTCCCTTCAGAAGTATCTAGTCTGCCTCCAGAGCGTGAGGTAGAGTTTTCAATTGATTTGATTCCAGGAGCGGAGCCAGTATCTGTGGCACCGTACAGAATGTCGCCCACAGAGTTGAAAGAGCTGAAGTCTCAACTTGAAGAGTTAATTCAGAAGCATTTTATTCGACCCAGTGTATCACCTTGGGGTGCTCCGGTCTTGTTGGTCAAGAAGAAAGATGGTAGCATGAGATTGTGTATTGACTATCGTCAACTTAATAAGGTGACTATCAAGAACAAGTATCCTCTTCCCAGGATCGACGACCTACTAGATCAGCTTAAAGGAGCAACAGTATTTTCTAAAATTGATCTACGGTCAGGTTATCACCAGATTCGTATAAAATCTTCAGATGTGTCTAAGACGGCGTTTCGAACGCGTTACGGGCACTATGAGTTTCTGGTTATGCCTTTCGGTGTAACTAATGCACCAGCAGTATTTATGGATTACATGAACAGAATATTCCAGCCTTACCTTGATCAATTTGTGGTGATTTTCATTGATGACATTTTGATCTACTCTAAAGATCCTCAGGAGCATGCTCAACACTTAAGAATTGTATTGGATGTCCTTAGAGACAAGCAGCTGTATGCTAAGTTTAGCAAGTGTGAATTTTGGTTATCCGAGATTAAGTTTTTGGGTCACGTTATTTCTCAAGGAGGAGTAGCTGTTGATCCATCTAAAGTTGAAGCCGTACTCAGTTGGGAAAGACCCAAGAATGTAGCTGAAGTCAGGAGCTTTCTCGGCTTGGCAGGTTATTATCGTAGATTTATCATGAAGTTTTCTCAGATTGCTTTACCTCTGTCACGCCTTACCAGAAAAGATGTACCCTTTATTTGGGACGAAGAATGTGAAAGGAGTTTCAGAGTTTTAAAGAAGAAGTTGACTAAGGCGCCAGTGTTAGCAATACCAGATCCTGAAAAGAGATACACCGTTTTCTGCGATGCATCCTCGAAAGGACTGGGTAGTGTTCTTATGCAAGGGGAAAATGTCATAGCATATGCGTCCAGACAGCTCAAGACACATGAAGAGAATTATCCCACGCATGATCTTGAGTTAGCAGAAATAGTTTTCGCATTGAAGATATGGAGACATCACTTGTATGGTGCACAATTCGATTTGTTTAGTGACCATAAGAGTTTGAAATATCTGTTTGATCAAAGAGATCTTAATATGAGACAAAGACGATGGATGGAATACTTGAAGGATTTTGATTTTTATTTGAAATACCATCCAGGAAAGGCTAATGTGGTAGCAGACGCCTTGAGTCGGAAGGCTTTAGTCAAAGCTGAAGTGATGATGCACACATGTGGGCTGTATGAAAAATTTAGAGATCTTAATCTCCATGTTACCGAGATGGAAGGTGGCGTTTTGTTAAACAAGTTAGAGATTTCGTGCGACCTACGATCTAGAATTGCACAAGCGCAAAGTATGGATATGGACCTTCAGAGAAAAGTTGGTCAAGCAGAGTATTCATGGGCACCAGATGGTGTGTTATTGTTCGAAGGGAGGATTTTTGTTCCGAATGATGAGGAGTTAAAAAGGTTGATACTAGAAGAAGCGCATAAGAGCAGTTTCAGCATTCATCCAGGTACCACCAAGATGTATCAAGATTTGAAAAGAGATTATTGGTGGCCTAGTATGAAAAGAGATGTGGCGGAGTTTGTGTCGAGATGCATTGTTTGTCAGCAAGTGAAGATTGAGCATCAAAGACCTGCAGGGATGTTGGTACCATTGGAAATTCCGCAGTGGAAATGGGAAGATATAACCATGGATTTTGTGAGTGGATTACCTCGAACACAGCGAGGACATGACTCCATATGGGTAATAGTGGACCGGTTAACCAAGTCAGCTCATTTCTTGCCGGTTAAGACTACGTACCGAGCCTCACAGTATGCTGAATTGTTTATTTCCGAGATAGTGAAACTCCATGGTGTACCTGCCAGTATTGTATCCGATCGAGATCCGATCTTCACATCCCACTTTTGGAAAGCTTTTCAGAAAGCTTTGGGAACAAGATTAAAGATGAGCACGTCCCATCATCCTCAAACAGACGGACAATCAGAAAGGACTATTCAGACGTTAGAGGATATGTTACGTGCATGTATTCTAGAAGATGGAGGAAGTTGGAACAATCATCTACCATTGATTGAATTCTCTTACAACAACAGTTATCATTCTAGCATTGGAATGGCACCATATGAAGCTCTATATGGTAGGAAATGTAGAACCCCGCTTTGTTGGGCTGAGGTTGGAGATAAGAGCATTTTGGGTCCAGAGATCATTCAGGAGACGACCCTAAAGATTAAGTCTATTCAAGATAAGATGAGAACAGCACAGAGTCGCCAGAAAAGTTATGCTGATAGGAGACGAAGACCCTTAGAGTTTAATGAAGGAGACCATGTATTTCTTAAAGTTACGCCCAAGTTGGGATTAAGAGGGGCTTTCAGGACCAAGAAGCTTTGTCCAAGATATGTTGGACCGTTTCAGATACTTCGACGTGTTGGTCCGGCAGCTTATCAGTTGGCGCTGCCACCAGCCATGTCAGGATTACATGATGTCTTTCATGTCTCGCAACTAAGGAAATTCATTCCTGATCCTTTCCAACCAGTGGAGCTGGATAGTATAGATTTGAGATCGGACTTGACCTTTCAACCGGAGCCAGATCAGATAATTGATCGCGATGTTAAGACTTTGCGGAACAAAGAGATTCCTATAGTTAAGGTAGTATGGAAAGGTTCTCCCGATGGCGAAGCAACGTGGGAGTTAGAGTCAGATATGCAAGCAACCTATCCTCATTTATTTTCAGGTAACTTCTAAATTTCGAGGACGAAATTTCTTTAAGGGGGGTAGATTGTAACATCCCGCTTAGATGCGATTATTATCAGTATTAGACGCGATTAAGAAGCATGGTAATTTAGTAATGCTTGGAGTGGCATTATGGTAAATAAGTTAATAAGGGAGAATGTTTTAAAACAAGAGGTAGAAAGATTTTCCTTAATCTTCTACACTCTTCCTTTCCTTCTCATTTTTCAGCCCATTCTTCCCCCTCTCTCCCCACTCTCACGCCCTCACTCCCTCTCCATAGCCTCATCTTTTCATCAACCAATTCTTAAGAGAAACTTCTCAAGCAAGGTTTGGGTAGTAAAGCTAGAACAAGTGGAAGAAATAAGGAGAAACAAGGAAGTTTTGAGAGAAGTAGTAGAGTGAAGGCCAAAGCTTTGGGAAATCAGTAATAACAAGCACCAATAGGCGGGTTAAGGTGAGCTCCACAGGGTTTTATAACCCGATTGAGTAAGTTTATGAGTTTTAGCTTTTTGAGCAAATTATGAACATGGAACCCTAAGTTAATTCAGATAGCAATTCTTGATCATTGTGTGTTGAATCCTGTTGTTATGTCTTTGAATTTATCATTTAAGTTGTTATGATGTCTGGGTATGTTTGAATAAGCTGAATTGGTGAAAATCACGTTTTAAACTTGCCAAAAACTGTCCAACTGCAGGTAAAATCGTGTCACGATTTATCAATCGTGTCACGATTTCACAGGCAGTGCCAAACACGATTTCTGGGTAAGAAATCGTGACACGATTGCCCAATCGTGTCACGATTTTGGGCTGGACAGGATCATCAAATTTTTCATCTTTTCTTGCTCCATTTCGGCTATTCAAAACTGCTTCGGACTTAAGGATCGATATGTAATGATCAAGCATTGTTAAAGAGCATATAAAGACCTATCCTTAAGAGGTTTAAACCAACATTATAGGGTGAGGATAGGCATAGGCTTGAGAGGATACATAACTTAGTTCTCAAGTCATTGTAGAGAATATATGAGCTAGTTTAGGAATTATCCTTTACTCAGCAATTATTCATATACAAATAAGTGCAAGCAAGATCAAGAATGATATAGGCTTTGAGTCTAGAACCTTATGTAGGTTACGAGTACAAGAATTAGCAAGTTAAGCCGTGGCCTTCGGTGTTCACGCCAGTGGGACACGAATGGTACACGTAGAGTTCAGATTAAGATTATTACCCTAAAGACGTGACTTTCATCGTTCACGCCAGTGGAACATGGAAGGTTCATGCATAAGATTAAAGAATATTATTTGCGTCTTCCGTCGTTCACGCCAGTGGGACACGGGAGGTTTACGCATCAGTTAAGATTATTAAGTCGTGTCTTCTGCTGTTCACGCCAGTGGGACACAGGAGGTTCACGCCAGTGGGACGTGTTATTCCGCAAGGATAACCGCACGACGACAAGAGGAGTCCGGTGTTAGCCTGATATGATAGGAATTTTCACCGGTTATCAGGGGAATGTGCTTCGGGGTTACTCCACCCGGGGGCATTCCGTAAAATGAACTCAGATAACATTGTTTGTTCAACGCTAACAGCTAACATAAAGATCAGTTAATACTATATTACTTTATCAGTCAGAAACATTTATTCAGACAGTTATCAGATGTCAGTTAGCAGCTATCAGACGTGATCTTAGGTTTCCCCTTGATCACCAGATTATCAGAAACAGACAGATAGCCCTCTATGGGTAAGATTAAGACTTGGCGATCATAGGCATCCCCGAGTTCGCCGAGGTAGGCACGGCAACCCTAGGTTCCCCGAGGTTGCCAAACAGTAGGTAGGGTAGGAGCTCACTGAGACGTTATGTCTCATCCCTTTCCTTCTGGTGCAGGTTCTTCGCAGGTAGCACGAAGAAAAGGTAAAGAGAAAGCTACAGACTGATCGTGCTGCTCACTTATTTCTTGGGATTGCATGTAGGTTTTGTATCATGATGTATAAATATTATGGAGATGTTTAGTACAAGATTATGGATTGTATCAAAAACTTATGTTTTGTATAATTATCAAACAATTTTCTGTATTGTATTTAAATGTATCCAGTATCAGTTTAACACTCTTGCTAATATACTAGTTAAAATTAGTATGGGTGTTACAACTAGGGAATATTTAGATATTTTATGGACTTCTAATTCTGATACAGTTGTTTTCAATGTTTAGCCACTAGTGTTTCGGTTTTTGAATGTTAATACTACATATACTTTATCTATTGTTTTGGTTATAAGTTGATGTATGGTTCTATTTTGCTACTCTTGGATTATTATTTTGTTACTCTTGGTTAAGCTATAAAAAAAAATATTAAATCAGGTCATCTCAATTTAAATCAGCTCCTCTCAATTTCAAAAATAAATAAATAATTGCGACTGTTCAAACAGTCGCTGAATAATAAATTCAAAATTTTAAATCAGTCATTTGCGACTGTTGGTTGAACAGTCGCAAGTCCCTTCCTTTGCGACTGTTGGGAACCGTCGCAAGTCCCTTCAAAACCATGTGAATGCTCTTCCTTTGCGACTGTTACTAACAGTCGCAATAGCCTTTGCGACTGTTGGTGCGACTGTTGGTTGAACAGTCGCAAAATACCCTTTGCGACCCCAATTTCTGTGTCTGTTGGGGAACAGTCGCAAAGGGATATCTGCGACCCTTCTAACAGTCGCAATCCATGATTTTAGAAGTCGCAAAATGCCTTTTTTCTTGTAGTGACTCAACAATTACACATCTTTAAATAACACATTGTAATATCCCGCTAAATACTTGGATATTTATCAGTATTGATACGATGCATCAGAGGTATTTTAATCGAAGGGCAGTTTGGTAATTACCAATATATGGCTTTCTATATATGGCAAAAGCCATGTCTTCCCTCATTTTCCTAACACTCCTTCTCTCTCTAAAATTCAACTTCTCTCCCTTCTCTCTTCTTCCTACCTCACGCCATCCTCCTCCATCCTTCCATAATCATCAGATTCCATCTTCAAACACTCTATTCCCATACAAGCAAGCAAGTTACTAATTTTGAGAAAAAGGAAGCTAAGGAATAAGGGGCAAAAAGCTAGGGTTTTGGTGAAGAAGATTATCAAAGAAGAAGCAACCAAGCTAAGGGTTTTGGAATGAAGGTTTAACAAGTTTTGATCAAGATTAAGGTGAGCTCCTAGAGGGTTTAGATCCTCACCTTGCTTATGCTTTGAGTTTTTGACATTAAGAGCTAGATTTGCAAAGTTTATGCCATAAATCCAATTGTTTACTAATTCCATGTTGAAGTATGTTAATACCTATCAATATGTCTTAGTAATTATTCCCATAAGCTGTTTATATGTTTGGAATGGTTTGGTTTGGCCTAGGAAGCAAGAAATTGAATCCTGCAAATGTCAAAATCGGCCACCGATTTGGAGGGTTCGGCCACCGATTTCAAGACTCATTTTCTAAGGAACTTACGGCAAAAATCGGGCCCCGATTTATGCCAATCGGCCGCCGATTTTGCCCTCCACACAAACTCATGTTTTTGTTGATGATAGGTATGGTTTAAAGGTAGTATGGGTAAAGGGTAATACCTTGGAAGATGAATACTCGAATTCTAAGTTATATAGAGGAGTGAAGGAGCTAGTAATGGGATTATCCCTTACTAAGCAACTCCATGTACACACTACATATATGAGCAAGCCAAGAATATTTCAATGGTTAAGTTAGAACCTTTTATAGGATAAACACATATGAATATAGTTATAGAAGTATTCCTTTGGAATACATAGGCAATGGGAATGCTTCGGCAATCATGATTATAGATACGTTTATAGTGTTGGTCTTCCAACGATCATAGGAGGCTTATGAGAACGATAAGCCAAGCATCATAGATTATAGTTTATACGTTATAGGATTGTTTTGATTACAGTAACAGATTATATGTTCATACGTTAAAGTTAAAGAGTTAAAGAATTAAAGATTACAGATATTGGCGTGCTTGCACGTTTTATAGTGGCGTGTTCATCAGACTCCGGGATTCGCCGGATGGGACTTCTCCGAGAGGGTTGTCCACACGTTTTATAGGGAGTCCGGTGTTAGCCTGATATGATAGGAATTTCACCGGTTTATAGGGAGACGTATCTCGGGGTTGCTCCACCCGGGGTGCCCTCCGTAAAATGAACTCAGATAATTGTTTGTTCAACGCTAACAGCTAACATAAAACTGCTATCGAACTGTTTATATGTTTTATGTTTCACAGTTATAGTCACAGTTACAGTTACAGTCATAGTCACAGGAAATATACAGTTATAGTTATAGACAGTTATCAGAAAGTGATACTAGGTATTCCCCTCGATCACTAAGTCATAGATACAGACTTGATCATAGTTATGGATTTAAGCAATTATAGTTATAGTCATAGGCCGTTATGGCAATGGTTATAGACAGTTACAACAAAGGTTATAGGCAGTTTAAGTTATAGTTACAGGAGGACTTATAGTCATAGGCAGATAAAGACTTGGCGGTCCTAGGAAATCCCCAAGATTGCCAAGGTAGGCATGGCGACCCTAGGTTCCCTGTGGTTGCCAAACAGTAGGTTGGGTAGAGCTCACTGAGACATTATGTCTCATCCCATTCCTTCTGGTGCAGGTTTACAGGTTAGTCAGAGGTTCGTGACGAAGATCTTCATAGAGGTACTGGATGGAGTGCAATTGCTCGTTGTGTACCAGCTCAGAAGCTTAATGGACATTTGTATAAGCATTGTATAAATATTGGATTATTTGTACAACGAGTAATATGTATTCTTTCATTTGTGATGTATGAGTTTTATTATTGAAATTTTTAAATGTATCCAGTATCAGTTTAACGCACATACTAATATACTAGTTAAAGTTAGTATGGGTGTTACACACATCTTGTATGGGTGTTACACACATCTTTATATAACACATCTTTAAATCACACATATTTAAATAACACATCTTTATATAATCACATCTTTAAATCATACATCTTCAAATAACACATCTTTATATAACACATCTTTAAATCACACATCTTTAAATAGCACATCTTTATATAACACATCTTTAAATCACACATCTTTAAATAACACATCTTTATATAACACATTGTCAAATAATACATTTAGTTTACACATCTTAAAATAACACATCAATTACATTCTTAAATAACACATCAATATTCATCACCAAATAATACATTTAGTTACACATCTTAAAGTAATAAATCATTACATATCTCATCAAACATTAATCACCATATATTAATCAAAGCAACCATGAAGGCAATATGAACTAAAATGGCACGACAATAGTGAAAATAAGGAAAGAGTTAGAATTGAACACGACAGCGTGAATTAAAGTAGCAACAATATGAATTAAATGGCACTAGACATGGTTCAAATATAGTTTCTGTAAGCTGCATCCCATGACTTTTATTATTCTAATCACATTATTATGCATCTGCAATAGTGGTACTTTATGTTACTTCTAATTATTAGTCCTAAGATTCTCATTTTTTTTAGGACTTAAGTGAAAAAAATAAAGAAAGAAAAGAACTTTCTATAGTAAATGATTTCGTATGGATTGCAGCTTTCAATTGACTAATGCTAGAAAAGCATCGCAAGATTCTAAACACGCTGGAACAAGGGAAAATATAAACAGCAACAGCAAAAAGAAAACTAATATGAAATAGGCTCCTAAGAATTTCCAAGGTTCATCGTTATATAGTTGTGCATCGGCAATTAAGAAACTAAATAATTGAATTTCATAAAATCCCTTAACTTGATAGAGATAGGTTTTCGTAAAAAGCAAATCATACAAATAAATTATTACTCATCCTTAAAATTAATATGCCATGGAGGTTAAAGAATGTGATTACTCACTTTTGCTTATATATTTTAAAACACAACATAACCATATTTTAGTCACGAATTTAGCACATCAACATCATCGAATTCAGAAATAAGAACATACCTAAAATCACAACAACAATTAGAGCACGAATTTAACATGAATTCATTAAAAAATCATGAAAAACAAGGAAGAAAAACACAAACCCTTCACTACCCATAATTCATACAACCCTTATGGTGAATAGAGACTCCCCCCTTACCTCTAGTTTGCAGAATTTGAATGAATTCCTACGGTGAAATCTCTCTCAGGTTCTTCTCGCTATGCCTCCTTGCCTCTTCTCTCCACAACCCTAGTTTTCGTTTGATGATCTCTAATCTTTTCTCTGTTTGTTGTAACTCTAATTCTCTAATGCTCTCCTCTATTTATAACCTTTTAACTGGGCTAGGTTTCTCTCATAACTATTTAACAGATTTACTCTTCATTATTAAAATATATTATTGAGTACAAAAATATATTAGATTGTGCATAAAAATATTTTAGATTGCATTCCAAAATTATTTTAGCAAAACTTGGAGACTAAGAAATCACTTTCTAACAGGTTTACCCTCACTATTTACACCTCCTTCTATCCTATTTAATTAAAACACTACTTAATTTCTTCATTCAAACCCCCCTCTTTACTATTACACTTATACTCTTATTTTTTTCTAAAAACATCTCTTTCTCCTTAATTTCTCTTAATCTCCTATTTTTCAACAACTAATTAACTCATCTATTCGTTCAATACCCACAATTCAAAAACTTATTTTGAAAACACCAAACAAATAATTCCTAATAATATTAATATTATTAATATTATATAACAATAATACCAGTAAATTAATATTTAAAAAATCGGGGTGTTACAGATCACATGATTTAACAGCTGCAGTGAACCTTTTAGCTGGATGTTGCTTTTTATTGTTCAAGATCCCATCATCAAATCCAATACCACTTGGTTTCCCTTGGTTATGACTCTTCAACATTCTGACCTGCTTCTTCAAATGTTCAAGTTGAGAGTTCAAATGGATTACCTCATCTTTGAGATCAGAAATTTGTCCCAATTGTTCACTTCTTTCAGCCTGAAGTTGACTGTCGCGTCGAATTTCGGATATCAAGCTATTGGGAAGCGTTGAATCACTAATTTTAAATCACGACTGAACTTTTAATTTTTCGGGGAGGAAAGGAAAAAAGTTCGAAATTACCTTTAAATAAGAGATTTTAGGTTCGAGAGTCGATTATGCGAGGGGAAGGTATTAGCACCCCTCACATCCGTTGTACTCAACGGGAACCTCTTAGTCGATTTAGGCTTAAAATGTTTTCAAAGTTTTGCGTGCGTGTTTGAATATATAAAAGAGAAAAAGAAAATATGATAAAAGGGGAAAAAGAAAGTTTTTTATTAATGGGCTTGACAAGATGTGAATCCTGCTCCTACGTATCTCCCGGTAGTCGGAGAATTCAAAGCGTACGTAGTTCTTTGGTAGAAAAAATTTGTATGTTGGTTCGTTTTAATTAAAAAAGATTTAATCGCGCCCGAGCGAAAAAGTGTGAAAAGGAGACGCAGTCTACTATCGTTGTATGGATAGCTTAATGAAGACTGATGAAAATCCTCTTACCTACTACCGTGGTGTGGGTAGCTTAAAAAAGGTAAGAAGGGTTTGATGAAAAGAGATGGATTCGCACTCGGGCGTGATTAAAGGTTTTAAGACGCACAAAGGCGTAAAATGGTTTAAATGATAAAAAGACGGACGCACATTAAGGCGATAAACTCGCACAAGGCGTAAAAGGTTTGAAAGATAAAAGGCGGACACACATTAAGGCGATAAACTCGCACAAGGCGTAAAAGGTTGAAAAGATAAACGCGCAAAGGCGCGAAAGGTTCGGATTGACCACGAGGGCCAAGAAAAGGTTCAACATGGCCACGGGGGACCAAAGAAAGGTTAAGTGTGCTAGACGCGTCGAAGGTGGAATGACGATTGCCCGAACGACGAGACATACGTCACGCATTCGTGCAACCGAGGTTTGGGGAGACATACGTCAAGCCATTCCTTTTTCATTCAAGTTTTATTTTGTTGAAACTCAAAGGAATCTCAAAGGGAACCAAAACACTTGGTTAGAAACTAAAAGGAAAGTTGTAAAAAAGAAATCACGAACAAATTTGTTGTTCGAGTTTATTGTAAATCATGAACATCACTTGTTGCTTAAGTTATTGAAACTTAAGAACAAGTGTTTATTCAAGTTTGAAAGATGAACAAAAATCATAAAAACATGCATAAATTTGGAAAGTGCACAAGTTCGGCTCAATTTGAGTTTGGTTTAAAAAGAGTGAGCAAGCTCGGCTCAAGTTCATGTTTCGATTGAAAATCATGAACAACGTTGTTTTTCAAGTTTGGTTTTGAAAATAAAGAACTTAGCTTATTGCTCATGCTTGATTTTGAAACTTTAAGAACATAACTTGTTTTGCAAGTTACTCAAAATTAATTGCACGATCTTGTGAAATTTCCAAAGACATGCAATATTCTTGATATGGTTTGAACAAAAATGCATTTTAACCTTCTTTAGGTTCTGAATCAAGGGTTGGAACCTCAAAAATTTGGCCTTTGGAAGCCTGATTCATGTTCTGAGTTTTACATACTTCGCAGAGCAACCAGAACTTGGCTCTGCGAAGTCAGGTTCTGATATGGTCGCTCTGCGAACATGACTTTGCTCTGCGAAGTATGCGAAAAATTGAACTCAGAAGCTGCTTCTGAACAGAAGTTCAGAAGCTGCTCCTGAGCAAGCTTCAGAACCTAAAGGGGGTTAAAAAGCTTTGCAAATCTGGAAGAAAAGGAGTATAACAACTCAGTTTTAGCACTTTGCCACTTTGAGATTCCTTTTGAGTTTCAAAAGGGATTTTTGTACAAAAATGAAATTTAACAAAAAAAAAGATGCAAACAGCAAACAAAATGAAATATAGGGACTTTAGGATACTTACAGAACTCCTAGCAATGCTTGTGCAAGAGATAGGAAGTGGCTTGCTTGATTGATTAGAGGTTATGGACAAATAACTCTAATTGGTTTTGCTTTGAGTTGAACTGTTTTTCTACTCTCACAATGCTGCAATGTAGTGTATTTTGGTGTAAATTTCGTGTGTATTGAATGTATATGACTGTGTGTAATCCTTGTGCCTTGCATTCCTTTTATAGGCCAAAATGAAATCCAATGCAATGATGAGAAAATCTCTAGAACCTAGCTGATTTGTGGGCTAATTCCAGGCTAAATTGCTTTGCATTTAATGCTAAAGGATAGAAGTTACTTTGCCTTGTGCCAAGGGTCAAGACCTTGACTGATTTCAGCCACAAATGCAGCTGATCTTTAAATGCAATGATGAGAAAAAACTGAAAAACAGGGCAGCTGCAAATTGTGTGATTCTTGGGATCAATCCTTGCAATCTTGGAAGGTCAAGCAAGGAAAACGTGTACTGCCATGTACAGAGAGATTGGGGGAAGCAAAAAGAGCATGTGGGCTGGTGTGTGGGAGGAGAAATCCAGCTGAAAACAGGGCACACCAAACAGCTTTTTTGCAAGCAAAACCACTTGTGTTTGACTGGTTTTGGTGGAGAAAGAAGGAAGAAAAGGGATCAAGCAGCTGGCTGGCAAGCTCAGGTTTAATGATAGGTCAATTTGGAGGGACAAGAGCTGACCAAGGGCAGCCAATTTGCTTGAGCACATGCTAGGTTGGAAGAAAATCCTTCTTACCTTTACCTTTAATGTCACACCTTTGATCTTGCTTTGCTGCATCTAATCAGCCACAATTGGCAATAACAATGATAATAATAATGATAAAAGATAGTAACAATAACTACAAATGAAAACAAAAGAGATAAATCAAAGAAATAAAATTCTGCAGAAAAATTCGCAGAGGTCGCAGTGCGAAGGACACTTCGCAGTGCGAACTCCTCTTTTTTTGTATTTTTTGTATTTTCCTTAAAATAAAACAAAATAAAAATAATAAAAATTAATAATGATAATGGTAAGGGTAATAATGAAAGTGATAATGGAAAAATAATAACGACAATAATAATAAAGATAATAATAAAATGAAAAAGTTAATAATATTAGTAATTAATAAAAAATAATGATAATAATAATAATAATAATAATAATAATAATAATAATAATAAAACATTGATAAAAAAGATAATAATAATAAAATACAAAAGTAATGGTATTAATAAGGATAATGATAATGTTAATAAAGGTGGTAATGCTTATGGTGATAAAATGTAAATAAAATCCAATAACAAAAAATGAAATAATAAAAAGTAATAAATGATGAAATAATAAAAAGATAAAACAAAGAAAAATATGAGTCAAAAAATGGGGTATGACAGATGCCCCTATTTAAGTTACTTCGCCCCGGAGATTGAAAGTGAAATTTTGAAATTGACGGGTCGAAGAGACTTAAATATAGAGTACACCATTTTTGACTAAATATTTTTTCTCGAATTGAAAATGCTATGAATGTATGCATGCAATGCTGCGAATGCTCGTAATGCAAGTGTGAATGCAAAGACGGCAAAGATGACCCGACTGGGGATAAAAAGAGGCAAAGGGATACCCGGGTTAGTTAAAGAAACGGGATCCGACTTTATTGGGGAACATGGTTCCACTGGGGGAAGAGTTGTCTACTACCAGAATGATAGCTTAATAAAGACAACAGATCAAGGTTGCTTTGGTGGTTTCACCGGGGATTTCATCTTACCTACTACCTTTATGAGGGTAGCTTTATGAAGGTAAAAGAAAACAAAGTATGCTAAACACCGGGGAAAAATATTTTACCTACTACCGTGGTGACGGCAGCTTAACGAAGGTAAAATATACACATCAGCTGTTCGGGTTGCATTGGGCTGCCACTGACGACAAGAAAACAAATTGAATGTCAACTGTTCGGATTGTTGCCGAACTGCCATTGACGACAAGAAATAAATTGAAGGTCAACTGTTCGGGTTGTTGCGGAACTGCCATTGAAGACAAGAAATAAAATTGAATGCCAACTGTTCGGGTTGTTGCCGAACTGCCAGTGACGACAAGAAATAAAATGGATGCCAGCTGTTCGGGTTGTATTCCGGACTGCCACTGACGACAAGAAATAAAATTGAATGTCAACTGTTCGGGTTGTTGCCGAACTGCCATTGACGACAAGAAATAAAATTGAATGCCAACTGTTCGGGTTGTTACCGAACTGCCATTGACGACAAGAAATAAATTGAAGGTCAACTGTTCGGGTTGTTGCCGAACTGCCATTGACGACAAGAAATAAATTGAATGTGTGTACAAGCTGCTCAGTAAAGAACTGTCACTTGGCGACAATACTGGGGAATATGCACAAGCTGTTCATTGAAGAACTGCCACTTGGCATAAAGACACAATAAAAAGATGCGCAAGCTGTTCGTTTGAACTGCCACTTGGCATAAAGACACAATAAAAATATGCGCAAGCTGTTCGTTTGAACTGCCACTTGGCATAAAAGGTGACATTTCTGGACCAGACAGACTGGGGACGACACTTGGGGAAAAGGAGTTCACGAATTGTTCATGATTGATTGGTGAGACTCATGGTGGTTAGAGTAACCATGTATGAATGATATTGTAGTATGTTGTATGCATAAATGTACGTATGCATGAATGTATGAATGTACAAACACCTGAATGTACGAACGTACAAATGTATGAATGTACGAATGTACAAATGCATGAAGGTACGAATGTACAAATGTACGAATGTATGAATGTATGAATGTACGAATGTACAAATGTATGAATGTACGAATGTACAAATGCATGACTCTCACTGGGGATGTCGTGTGAAAGATTGACTTGTAACGGGGATACACAAATCGTTCGTCGAAGAACTGCCCCTTGGTATAAGAATACGATGAAACATTGCACATGCTGTTCGTTAAAGAACTACCACTTGGCATAAAAAGGAGGTTGACATCACTAGGCCAGATAGACTGGGGATGACACTCGACTGATTTGATTAATTGCATGACCGATAAACTTGGTGAAACAAGATTTAGACCGGTAAAATGAACAATGGACCGACGTTGTATTGCAAATACTCGGTGATCTTTAATGGGGATGATACCACAGGGGATACATCCAAAAATTGACGGGGTAAAGCCGCAATAACTGATAAAAAGATAAATACCTCACGGGGAGATTGTTAATCCACTAGGGGATCGTGCTAATCCGCTGGGGAGAAGAACTGATGATTCCGCCGGGGATACTTATGCTTTGGTTGGCAAATCTTTGCTTGAATCGTCCTTTCGGGCTCTCGATTCATTGGGGATATTCCCTTTTGATTCACTGAGGATTCTGTTGGGGAATCCCTTTTAGAAATTGACCATGCTCGGCCTGCGAAGCTTCATCTGCTTTCGGGACGAATATTGATGCACACTTTAAATATTCACGAGTTCAGAAGGAATGTGTTTGGTATTTTATAAAAGATAAAAGACTCACAAAATAACTTTTGAAAAAGGTTTTTGTTTTGAAGTACTATCATTAAAAAATAGAAATGAATGAATAGAATAAAAATGGGAATTTGATAAATGGAAAAATATTGTTGGGAAGTGAAATTTATTAATGGGGTGGTAGCCTGCCAAAGGTGTGGCTCCTTTGTGATCGTGTTTGGGATTGCTGATGACAATAGGGCTTTTTGTAGGGGACTGAGGAATGTCAAAGATGACTGGGCTCTTTGTGAATTGTAAGGGAGTGCCAAGCATGGTGAGGCCCTTCAAATGATTGTGCACTGGGCATAATCGGGTTTTGGTTTAAAATTGTGGGTGCCAATGAAAATTGGGCTTTATTTGTGATTAGATGCCCATGGTGATTGGGTTTTATTGTTGGGTGCCAATGAATATTGGGCTTTGGTTTTGTTTGGATGCCGAGCGAGGTCGGGCTTTTATGATTGGATGCCGAGCGAGGTCGGGCTTTGTGATTGTATGCCGAGCGAGGTCGGGATTTGATGGTTGGATGCCGAGCGAGGTCGAGTTTTGATTGGATGCCGAGCGAGGTCAAGCTTTGATTGGATGCCGAGCGAGGTCGGGCTTTGATGGTTGGATGCTGAGCGAGGTCGGGTTTTGATTGGATGCCGAGCGAGGTCGGGCTTTGTGATTGGATGCCGAGCGAGGTCGGGCTTTGATGGTTGGATGCCAAGCGAGGTCGGGCTTTGTGATTGGATGCCGAGCGAGGTCGGGCTTTGATGGTTGGATGCCGAGCGAGGTCGGGCTTTGATGTTTGGATGCCGAGCGAGGTCGGGCTTTGATTGGATGCCGAGCAAGGTCGGGCTTTGATGATTGGATGCCGAGCGAGGTCGGGCTTTGATGATTGGATGCCGAGCGAGGTCGGGCTTTGATGATTGGATGCCGAGCGAGGTCGGGCTTTGATTGGATGCCGAGCGAGGTCGGGCTTTGATGCTTGGATGCCGAGCGAGGTCGGGCTTTGATGATTGGATGCCGAGCGAGGTCGGGCTTTGATTGGATGCCGAGCGAGGTCGGGCTTTGATTGGATGCCGAGCGAGGTCAGGCTTTGATGGTTGGATGCCGAGCGAGGTCGGGCTTTGATGCTTGGATGCCGAGCAAGGTCGGGCTTTGATGGTTGGATGCCGAGCGAGGTCGCGCTTTGTGATTGGATGCCGAGCGAGGTCGGGCTTTGATGGTTGGATGCCGAGCGAGGTTGGCCTTTGTGATTGGATGCCGAGCGAGGTCGGGTTTTGATTGGATGTCGAGCGAGGTCGGGCTTTGATTGGATGCCGAGCGAGGTCGGGCTTTGATGGTTGGATGCCGAGCGAGGTCGGGTTTTGATTGGATGCCGAGCGAGGTCGGGCTTTGATGGTTGGATGCCGAGCGAGGTCGGGCTTTGATGATTGGATGCCGAGTGAGGTCGGGCTTTGATGGTTGGATGCCGAGCGAGGTCGTGCTGTGATGATTGGATGCCGAGCGAGGTCGGGCTTTGATTGGATGCCGAGCGAGGTCGGGCTTTGATGATTGGATGCTGAGCGAGGTCGGGCTTTGATGATTGGATGCCGAGCGAGGTCGAGCTTTGATGATTGGATGCCGAGCGAGGTTGGGCTTTGATGATTGGATGCCGAGCGAGGTCGGGCTTTGATTGGATGCCGAGCGAGGTCGGGCCTTGTGATTGGATGCCGAGCGAGATCGGGCTTTGATTGGTATGATTCATATGAAATTTGCGCATGTAATTTTAATGCTCCTGTTAATCCACGATTGCACTGAAAAATTCGAAACAAATACCAAGCAAAAAAAATTATGTCGTACAGCTCAAGTTAAAAATATGTTTATCAATGAACCAACCTATCACTCATTTAAGTAAATGAACAAATTGAAAATTAATGTGGGGGGTATTGAACACTCATCGGACAAGTTTGTTAACTTTCCGATCGAGTTATGTGTCCATCCAGTCATCGTTTCTAAAAGCACAAAAGCATTGATCACAAGGTCTTTGAGGGTTGTAATTTGGCTTGGTTACAAAAGAAATGTCATATGTGGGGAAATTGAATTCAAAAGGCCAAGCAACAAGGAACATTCTTTCTAATTTACACCTTTCCTTCTTATCCAAATCACAACTTTCGGTGATTTACAATTGCTTTCTCTTTGATCTTGACAACTCTTGGATTTTATTGATTTTCCTTTTTCTTTTCTCTTTTCTTTTTCTTGGTTTACTTTTCTTTCTTTCTTTCTTCTTTCTTCTTTCTTTCCTTTTTTGGTTGTCAAGACCAATTACAAAATTTGCCATCACTTGACTTTCACAAACTCCTTTTTTCAACTGAATCAAAGATGATACCCTAATTGAATGTTCCTTTCTCTTTTGGCAAGGGACAATAATCATGACGGTTAAGGGTTCAAAAATTGAAAGAAAAATATCAGAATTCAGTGATGATTTAACCATGAACTGAAATTTTTTTTTTTTACAAACTCTGGCAATCTCATTAAACAGTTGAGCTTATGAAAGTTGGCAGTTCATAGTTAACAATTCTGATTCGTTAGGCTCAAAGGGGTTAACAAATACTCACTTCTCACAGGGTGGGCTATTTGTGGTCAAGTGTTTTCACTCATATTCAAGAAACGCCTCGATCATGTCAATGCTTTCATACAATTTAAAACAACGATTAGATTTAACATAAAAAGATCGAGTTAACAAAAATACCGTCTCCTGCATATGTATAATGATTTTGAGGCTTCCTCACATTTCGGCTAGTTCTAAATGGTTCACCGGATAAACATATCAAAACACAAATGGTATGATATAACTTTCGTACCAAGTATATATTCTCATTTTGAGTTTAATCACAAAAAAAAAAGAAACATGTATTTTAGCTTTGCGCAAATTAATCAAATTTATCATTACCATTTATCTGTGGCTAAACCAATCAATTTTGAATCAATCCATTGTGGGAAGATTTGTCAAATTCAAATTATCAATGCTCTATAGCAAGAAATTTTGGCACTTAAGCATATTAAAATTTAACAGGCATTAGTAATAATGATTCATAAGCCAGATAATAAAAAGAACGAGTACTCAATATAAATAGCAATAGAACAGAGTACAAATATGAATACAAAGTATTAAACACAGGAAGTTCTGAAGAGTGTACGAGAAAATAAAGTAAAATAAACAGCAAAAGCATAAGAAAACATCAAAAAGGGAGCCACTCAAGGAGTGAGAGCCTCATCGTCCTCGGTCTCCTCATCCTCATCCTCCTCGTCCTCATCATCATCATCATCTCCTCCCTCATCACCTCCTTGGCCTCCGGCCGTCGTACCACTACCTCCACCCTCCGAATACTCGGGCCTATCCCCGGGCCAAGCACCATAAGCTGCAAACATCTCTGGTGTCGGTATCTGGATGGCGGGATCTGCTGGCCTACCCAACTGTATCTGAAGCCGATACATGGAATCGTGCATCATGGTCATGTATCTATGGCTGGAAGCATTCTGCTCCCATGTGAAAGTACAGGTGTGATGACCCTGTGATGCAGGTGGGGGTCTGGGCCGTGGCTGCTGCGCCCTCGCCGCTCTCCTCCCCGTGCAGTGTCTCGCGATGTAATCATCTGTGATCGGATTCTTTATAGTCTCGGAAACATGAGGGGGGATTGCTACTCGTGCCTCCCGGCAGAGTCCCATAATCAGACCCGGGAAAGCGAGTGGGCACATCTTCTTGGCCGGGGGTTTTATGCCACTCTCGACCACTATCTTAAGCTCCTGACAAATCACTCTAGCCACGTCTACTTGCTTGTGGGTGAGGATGTAGTAGATCAAGGGTGTGACATCTAAATTGGTAGAAGATGTGTGGCTTTTCGGCTTTATATTATCAACGATGAGGTGGAAGATGACTTGGGCATATGTAGTGAGGTTATTTTTGATGACCTTGGTAGGCTGCCCCGCTGCGTTAAGTTCATAGCCTCTCCCGGATTGGAAAATGGTTTGGGCATAGAGGTCGTGGTTCCAATTGCCCCGGTTTTGGTGTTTGTGGAAGGCACATAGCTCATCGTTATCAAGTTGGAGGGGGTTGCGGAGATAGGCGTTGATGGCTTCGCGATCGAATCTAATGACCCGACCACGAACCATGGTTTGGTATGTGAATTCTCCTTCAGGATCCGCGGGAATAGCGTTCGCATAGAACTCCTAGATGATGTCGTAATTCAAATTTAGCGGAGGATTCACCAAAACTCCCCAATGGCGGGAATCTATTAACCGTGCCAACTCCCGATAGGTGCCCCGTTCACTTATGGTAAACTGCCTTTCGGCCCAGAATGTCCTGCGGAGGAGCTCCTCGTACCTTTCCTGATTTTGGAGGCTGAGGAAACGGGAAGCATCGTATGCCCCTTGGGGTCTAGACCCTGATGGTTCGCCCCTTGATCGTTTCCCGATTGGTCTTGGCGCCATCTACAAGAAAAGAAACAAAATCAGTAACCAGCAGACCTAATCACAAGCAATATGGGGTGAAACCAATGGAATTGGAAAGGAAACATGGAAAAAATAGGGGTTCTGTTCTGTCATTTTCGCACTGCGAAGGTATGGTCGCAGTGCGAAGTTGAACGTACAATTCTGGGTTGCTCAGAATAAGGGTCGCAGTGCGAAGTTGAACTTTGCTCTGCGACCATGACAGAAAAAATGCAAAATTCCCCAGATTCTGACCTAAATCCCTGGTTAAGTTTCATACAATGCATGTCTAGATAGATAATTAAGAATAATTGGATGGGTATGAAAACAACTAACATAGCAATTAGTTTTAATTTAATTCCTACAAAAAATGGGTAAAATAAATTCGTGTAAAAATCACTTAAAAATGAAAAGGAAATGGGCCTATTTCAACTACCCACCATGCACATTTACTAAATTACAACTTATCATAGCAAGCTAGTAAGGAAATGAAGCTTAACACAAACTTAAACCCTAAAATGGAAGTTTCAAAAAAAAAAACCTAAGACCCACACTGTTGTAACACGAATCAGAAGTAAAAGAGGAGAAAGAGGAAGAAATCGTACCTTGCTATTTGCACAAATGGAAGATTTAAACTTGAAATTACTAAAAAAGAAAGATTTATGAAAAAAGTGAAATGGGTATGTTTTTGAAGAGTTTTTATGGAAAGAAATGAAAAGTTTTTTTAGTTTTAGATGTTTAATAAAAAAATAACAGTTAGATAAGAGAGAGAGGGAAATGGGTGGTTGGGGAGAGTAATGGAGGGTCAGCAATTTTGAAAACTGAGCTGACAAAATTCGCATACTTCGCACTGCGAAGTATTTTTGCTCTGCGAACCTCAGAGTTAACTTCGCAGTGCGAAGATATTTTTGCTCTGCGAAGTCATCAAATTCTGAAATTTTCAAAATTACTACCTTTCAACAAATTGGTCACTTACATCCCCAACTATGATTATTAAAAAGCAGTAATAAACAAAAATTATTGATTACCCCTGACAAAATGAAACAAAATGCAACAATCATGAATAAATGCGAATGGGTGATATGCAAAGGTACGGTATATGGAGGTTCGAAACTTCCCCCATCCTCACGTGTAGGCTCTAGAGATGAGATTCCCTAAAAAGGTCCCTAGAGTCATGGATCTCACATGGAATTAAGGTCGTCCATTGCGGATTTGCACGCAAGACTTCAATACCTTCCACGTGAAAATCTCCTCTAGGCGGGGTTGGGCATCCTACCTCACGGACATACTTCAACGCGGGCTTCCGCTCACAACTACCATTCTAACTTAATTTTCTCTCGAGCTCGGGTAGAGAGCCTCACATATCCGGCATTAACCCGAACAATGTGGAGTAACATCGCTCAAGTAACAAACCCCACAATTGATATATATATAAATATGAAGCAATATGAAATATAAATATAGAGCAAAAATAATAGAAACAACTAATGATAAGAAGAAATAAACACGCAATTAAAATGAAACATTTTAGCCTAAAAGACGACTGAGATAGGCTTGACTCGTCATACAAAAACAAAGTGTTTTATGCAAATCCCCAGTGAAGTCGCCATTTTTGTCGCGTCGAATTTCGGATATCAAGCTATTGGGAAGCGTTGAATCACTAATTTTAAATCACGACTGAACTTTTAATTTTTCGGGGAGAAAAGGAAAAAAGTTCGAAATTACCTTTAAATAAGAGATTTTAGGTTCGAGAGTCGATTATGCGAGGGGAAGGTATTAGCACCCCTCACATCCGTTGTACTCAACGGGAACCTCTTAGTCGACTTAGGCTTAAAATGTTTTCAAAGTTTTGCTTGTGTGTTTGAATATATAAAAGGGAAAAAGAAAATATGATAAAAGGGGAAAAAGAAAGTTTTTTATTAATAGGCTTGACAAGATGTGAATCCTGCTCCTACGTATCTCCCGGTAGTCGGAGAATTCAAAGCGTACGTAGTTCTTTGGTAGAAAAAATTTGTATGTTGGTTCGTTTTAATTAAAAAAGATTTAATCGCGCCCGAGCGAAAAAGTGTGAAAAGGAGACGCAGTCTACTATCGTTGTATGGATAGCTTAATGAAGACTGATGAAAATCCTCTTACCTACTATCGTTGTGTGGGTAGCTTAAAAAAGGTAAGAAGGGTTTGATGAAAAGAGATGGATTCGCACTCGGGCGTGATTAAAGGTTTTAAGACGCACAAAGGCGTAAAATGGTTTAAACGATAAAAAGACGGACGCACATTAAGGCGATAAACTCGCACAAGGCGTAAAAGGTTTGAAAGATAAAAGACGGACGCACATTAAGGCGATAAACTCGCACAAGGCGTAAAAGGTTGAAAAGATAAACGCGCAAAGGCGCGAAAGGTTCGGATTGACCACGAGGGCCAAGAAAAGGTTCAACATGGCCACGGGGGACCAAAGAAAGGTTAAGCGTGCTAGACGCGTCGAAGGTGGAATGACGACTGCCCGAACGACGAGACATACGTCACGCATTCGTGCAACCGAGGTTTGGGGAGACATACGTCAAGCCATTCCTTTTTCATTCAAGTTTTATTTTGTTGAAACTCAAAGGAATTTCAAAGGGAACCAAAACACTTGGTTAGAAACTAAAAGGAAAGTTGTAAAAAAGAAATCACGAACAAATTTGTTGTTCGAGTTTATTGTAAATCATGAACATCACTTGTTGCTTAAGTTATTGAAACTTAAGAACAAGTGTTTATTCAAGTTTGAAAGATGAACAAAAATCATAAAAACATGCATAAATTTGGAAAGTGCACAAGTTCGGCTCAATTTGAGTTTGGTTTAAAAAGAGTGAGCAAGCTCGGCTCAAGTTCATGTTTTGATTGAAAATCATGAACAATGTTGTTGGTCAAGTTTGGTTTTGAAAATAAAGAACTTAGCTTATTTGCTCAAGCTTGATTTTGAAAGTTTAAGAACATAACTTGTTTTGCAAGTTACTCAAAATTAATTGCACAATCTTGTGAAATTTCCAAAGACATGCAATATTCTTGATATGGTTTGAACAAAAATGCATTTTAACACTCTTTAGGTTCTGAATCAAGGGTTGGAACCTCTAAAATTTGGCCTTTGGAAGCCTGATTCATGTTCTGAGTTTTACATACTTCGCAGAACAACCAAAACTTGGCTCTGCCAAGTCAGGTTCTGATATGGTCGCTCTGCGAACATGACTTTGCTCTGCGAAGTATGCGAAAAATTGAACTCAGAAGCTGCTTCTGAACAGAAGTTCAGAAGCTGCTCCTGAGCAAGCTTCAGAACCTAAAGGGGGTTAAAAAGCTTTGCAAATCTGGAAGAAAAGGAGTATAACAACTCAGTTTTAGCACTTTGCCACTTTGAGATTCCTTTTGAGTTTCAAAAGGGATTTTTGTACAAAAATGAAATTTAACAAAACAAAAGATGCAAACAGCAAACAAAATGAAATATAGGGACTTTAGGATACTTACATAGCTCCTAGCAATGCTTGTGCAAGAGATAGGAAGTGGCTTGCTTGATTGATTAGAGGTTATGGACAAATAACTCTAATTGGTTTTGCTTTGAGTTGAACTGTTTTTCTACTCTCACAATGCTGCAATGTAGTGTATTTTGGTGTAAATTTCGTGTGTATTGAATGTATATGACTGTGTGTAATCCTTGTGCCTTGCATTCCTTTTATAGGCCAAAATGAAATCCAATGCAATGATAAGAAAATCTCTAGAACCTAGCTGATTTGTGGGCTAACTCCAGGCTAAATTGCTTTGCATTTAATGCTAAAGGATAGAAGTTACTTTGCCTTGTGCCAAGGGTCAAGACCTTGACTGATTTCAGCCACAAATGCAGCTGATCTTTGAATGCAATGATGAGAAAAAACTGAAAAACAGGGCAGCTGCAAATTGTGTGATTCTTGGGATCAATCCTTGCAATCTTGGAAGGTCAAGCAAGGAAAACGTGTACTGCCATGTACAGAGAGATTGGGGGAAGCAAAAAGAGCATGTGAGCTGGTGTGTGGGAGGAGATATCCAGCTGAAAACAGGGCACACCAAACAGCTTTTTTGCAAGCAAAACCACTTGTTTTTGACTGGTTTTGGTGGAGAAAGAAGGAAGAAAAGGGATCAAGCAGCTAGCTGGCAAGCTCAGGTTTAATGATAGGTCAATTGGGAGGGACAAGAGCTGACCAAGGGCAGCCAATTTGCTTGAGCACATGCTAGGTTGGAAGAAAATCCTTCTTACCTTTACCTTTAATGTCACACCTTTGATCTTGCTTTGCTGCATCTAATCAGCCACAATTGGCAATAACAATGATAATAATAATGATAAAAGATAGTAACAATAACTACAAATGAAAACAAAAGAGATAAATCAAAGAAATAAAATTCTGCAGAAAAATTCGCAGAGGTCGCAGTGCGAAGGACACTTCGCAGTGCGAACTCCTCTTTTTTTGTATTTTTTGTATTTTCCTTAAAATAAAACAAAATAAAAATAATAAAAATTAATAATGATAATGGTAAGGGTAATAATGAAAGTGATAATGGAAAAATAATAACGGCAATAATAATAAATATAATAATAAAATGAAAAAGTTAATAATATTAGTAATTAATAAAAAATAATGATAATAATAATAATAATAATAAAACATTGATAAAAAAAAGATAATATAATAAAATACAAAAGTAATGGTATTAATAAGGATAATGATAATGTTAATAAAGGTGGTAATGCTTATGGTGATAAAATGTAAATAAAATCCAATAACAAAAAATGAAATAATAAAAAGTAATAAATGATGAAATAATAAAAGATAAAACAAAGAAAAATATGAGTCAAAAAATGGGGTATGACAGATGCCCCTATTTAAGTTACTTCGCCCCGGAGATTGAAAGTAAAATTTTGAAATTGACGGGTCGAAGAGACTTAAATATAGAGTACACCATTTTTGACTAAATATTTTTTCTCGAATTGAAAATGCTATGAATGTATGCATGCAATGCTGCGAATGCTCGTAATGCAAGTGTGAATGCAAAGACGGCAAAGATGACCCGACTGGGGATAAAAAGAGACAAAGGGATACCCGGTTTCGTTAAAGAAACGGGATCCGACTTTATTGGGGAACATGGTTCCACTGGGGGAAGAGTTGTCTACTACTAGAATGATAGCTTATGGTTTCACCGGGAATTTCATCTTACCTACTACCGCTATGAGGGTAGCTTTATGAAGGTAAAAGAAAACAAAGTATGCTAAACACTGGGGAAAAATATTTTACCTATTACCGTGGTGACGGCAGCTTAACGAAGGTAAAATATACACATCAGCTTTTCGGCTTGCATTCAGGACTGCCACTGACGACAAGAAAACAAATTGAATGTAAACTGTTCGGATTGTTGCCGAACTGCCATTGACGACAAGAAATAAATTGAAGGTCAACTGTTCGGGTTGTTGCCGAACTGCCATTGACGACAAGAAATAAAATTGAATGCCAACTGTTCGGGTTGTTGCCGAACTGCCATTGACGACAAGAAATAAAATGGATGCCAGTTGTTCGGGTTGTATTCCGGACTGCCACTGACGACAAGATATAAAATTGAATGTCAACTGTTCGGGTTGTTGCCGAACTGCCATTGACGACAAGAAATAAAATTGAATGCCAACTGTTCGGGTTGTTGCCGAACTGCCATTGATGACAAGAAATAAATTGAAGGTCAACTGTTCGGGTTGTTGCCGAACTGCCATTGACGACAAGAAATAAATTGAATGTGTGTACAAGCTGCTCGGTAAAGAACTGTCACTTGGCGACAATACTGGGGAATATGCAAAAGCTGTTCATTGAAGAACTGCCACTTGGCATAAAGACACAATAAAAAGATGCGCAAGCTGTTCGTTTGAACTGCCACTTGGCATAAAGACACAATAAAAAGATGCGCAAGCTGTTCGTTTGAACTGCCACTTGGCATAAAAGGTGACATTTCTGGACCAGACAGACTGAGGACGACACTTGGGGAAAAGGAGTTCACGAATTGTTCATGATTGATTGGTGAGACTCATGGTGGTTAGAGCAACCATGTATGAATGATATTGTAGTATGTTGTATGCATAAATGTACGTATGCATGAATGTATGAATGCACAAACACCTGAATGTACGAACGTACAAATGTATGATTGTACGAATGTACAAATGCATGAAGGTACGAATGTACAAATGTACGAATGTATGAATGTACGAATGTACAAATGTATGAATGTACGAATGTACGAATGTACAAATGCATGACTCTCACTGGGGATGTCGTGTGAAAGATTGACTTGTAACGGGGATACAGAAATCGTTCGTCGAAGAACTGCCCCTTGGTATAAGAATACGATGAAACATTGCACAAGCTGTTCGTTAAAGAACTACCACTTGGCATAAAAAGGAGGTTGACATCACTAGGCCAGATAGACTGGGGATGACACTCGACTGATTTGATTAATTGCATGACCGATAAACTTGGTGAAACAAGATTTAGACCGGTAAAATGAACAGTGGACCGACGTTGTATTGAAAATACTCGGTGATCTTTAATGGGGATGATACCACAGGGGATACATCCAAAAATTGACGGGGTAAAGCCGCAATAACTGATAAAAAGATAAATACCTCACGGGGAGATTGTTAATCCACTAGGGGATCGTGCTAATTGTCGCGTCGAATTTCGGATATCAAGCTATTGGGAAGCGTTGAATCACTAATGTTAAGTCACGACTGAACTTTTAATTTTTCGGGGAGAAAAGGAAAAAAGTTCGAAATTACCCTTTGAAAAAGATTTTAGGTTCGAAAGTCGATTATGCGAGGGGAAGGTATTAGCACCCCTCACATCCGTTGTACTCAACGGAAACCTCTCAGTCGGCTTAGGCTTTAAAATGTTTCAAAGTTTTACTTGCGTGTTTGAATATATAAAAAGGAAAAAAGAAAATATGATATAAAGGGAAAAAAAGAGATAAAAACAAACGAAAGGGGAAAAAAGAAAGTTTTTATTAATGGGCTTGACAAGATGTCGATCTTGCTCCTACGTATCTCCCGGTAGTCGGAGAATTCAAAGCGTACGTAGTTCTTTGGTAGAAAAAGTTTATATGTTGGTTCGTTTTAATTAAAAAGATTTGATCGCGCCCGAGCGAAAAAAGTTTGGGAAAAGGAATGAAGGTAAATGTCAACTGTTCGGGTTGTTGCCGAACTTGCCATTGACGACAATGCATAAAGGTAAATGATTTGATAAAAAGGATTTGCACTCGGACGTGATCAAAGGTTTTAAAACGCACGAAAGCGTAAAAGGTTTAAATGTCAAAAAGACGGACGCACATTAAGGCGATAAACTCGCACAAGGCGTAAAAGTTTTAAAGATAAAAGACAGACGCACGGAGGCGTAAAAAGTTTTAAAGATAAAAGACAGACGCACGGAGGCGTAAAAAGTTTGAAAATAAACAGACAGACGCACAGAGGCGATAAACTCGCGCAAGGCGTAAATGGCTGAAAATAAACGCGCAAAGGCGCGAAAGGTTCGGATTGACCACGAGTCGCGTCGAATTTCGGATATCAAGCTATTGGGTAAGCGTTGAATCACTAATTTTAAATCACGACTGAACTTTTAATTTTTCGGGGAAAAAGGAAAAAAGTTCGAAATTACCTTGAAAAAGATTTTAGGTTCGAAAGTCGATTATGCGAGGGGAAGGTATTAGCACCCCTCACATCCGTTGTACTCAACGGGAACCTCTTAGTTAACTTAGGCTTAAAATGTTTTTGACGTTTTGCTTGTACGCTTAATCATATATATATAAAGGAAAAAGAAAATATAATGTGATGTGAAGAAAGAGATAAAAACAAACGAAAGAGAAAAGAAAAAAGATTTTTTATTAATGGGCTTGACAAGATGTCGATCTTGCTCCTACGTATCTCCCGGTAGTCGGAGAATTCAAAGCGTACGTAGTTCTTGAAAAAAAGTTTGTACGCTGGTTCGTTTTAGTTAAAAAAGATTTGTTCGCGTCCGAGCGAAAAAGTTTGAAAAAAGAGAAAGTAATGAAAGTAAATGTCAACTGTTTGGGTTGTTGCCGAACTTGCCATTGACGACAGGAAAATAAAATGTCAACTGTTCGGGTTGTTGCCGAACTTGCCATTGACGACAATGCATAAAAATAAATGTTTTGATAAAAAAGATTTGCACTCGGACTTGAACAAAGGTTTTAAAACGTACGAAGACGTACAAAGTTTTAACATGATGAAAGACGGACGCTAAGGCGATGAACTCGTGCAAGGCGTGAATGTTTTAAGGGGAAAAAAAAGACAGACGCACAGAGGCGTGAAAGGTTTGAAAATAACACGCGAAGGCGCGAAAAGGTTCGGATTGACCACAAGGGCCAAAATGACAAACGCACGGAGGCGTACAATGTTTGAATTGACCACGGGGGCCAAGAAAAGTTTAAAATGGTCACGGGGGACCAAGAAAAGTTGGATTGGTCACGAGGGACCAAGAAAGGTTCAAATTGGTCACGAGGGACCAAGAAAAGTTGGATTGGTCACGAGGGACCAAGAAAGGTTGGATTGGTCACGAGGGACCAAGAAAGGTTCAAATTGGTCACGAGGGACCAAGAAAAGTTGGATTGGTCACGAGGGACCAAGAAAGGTTCAAATTGGTCGCGAGGGACCAAGAAAGGTTCAAATTTGGTCGCGAGGGACCAAGAAAGGTTCAAATTGGTCGCGAGGGACCAAGAAAGGTTCAAATTTGGTCGCGAGGGACCAAGAAAGGTTCAAATTGGTCGCGAGGGACCAAGAAAAGTTCAAATTTGGTCGCGAGGGACCAAGAAAGGTTCAAATTAGTCGCGAGGGACCAAGAAAGGTTTAAATTTGGTCGCGAGGGACCAAGAAAGGTTCAAATTGGTCGCGAGGGACCAAGAAAAGTTGGATTGGTCACGAGGGACCAAGAAAGGTTCAAATTTGGTCGCGAGGGACCAAGAAAGGTTCAATTTTGGTCGCGAGGGACCAAGAAAGGTTCAAATTGGTCGCGAGGGACCAAGAAAGGTTAAAGTGCGTTGGACGCGTTGAAAATAGAATGACGATTGTCCGAGCAACGAGACATACATCATTCTATTTTCAACGCGTCCAACGCACTTTAACCTTTCTTGGTCCCTCGCGACCAATTTGAACCTTTCTTGGTCCCTCGCGACCAAAATTGAACCTTTCTTGGTCCCTCGCGACCAAATTTGAACCTTTCTTGGTCCCTCGTGACCAATCCAACTTTTCTTGGTCCCTCGCGACCAATTTGAACCTTTCTTGGTCCCTCGCGACCAAATTTGAACCTTTCTTGGTCCCTCGCGACCAATTTGAACCTTTCTTGGTCCCTCGCGACCAAATTTGAACTTTTCTTGGTCCCTCGCGACCAATTTGAACCTTTCTTGGTCCCTCGCGACCAAATTTGAACCTTTCTTGGTCCCTCGCGACCAATTTGAACCTTTCTTGGTCCCTCGCGACCAAATTTGAACCTTTCTTGGTCCCTCGCGACCAATTTGAACCTTTCTTGGTCCCTCGTGACCAATCCAACTTTTCTTGGTCCCTCGTGACCAATTTGAACCTTTCTTGGTCCCTCGTGACCAATCCAACCTTTCTTGGTCCCTCGTGACCAATCCAACTTTTCTTGGTCCCTCGTGACCAATTTGAACCTTTCTTGGTCCCTCGTGACCAATCCAACTTTTCTTGGTCCCCCGTGACCATTTTAAACTTTTCTTGGCCCCCGTGGTCAATTCAAACATTGTACGCCTCCGTGCTTTTGTCATTTTGGCCCTTGTGGTCAATCCGAACCTTTTCGCGCCTTCGCGTGTTATTTTCAAACCTTTCACGCCTCTGTGCGTCTGTCTTTTTTTTCCCCTTAAAACATTCACGCCTTGCACGAGTTCATCGCCTTAGCGTCCGTCTTTCATCATGTTAAAACTTTGTACGTCTTCGTACGTTTTAAAACCTTTGTTCAAGTCCGAGTGCAAATCTTTTTTATCAAAACATTTATTTTTATGCATTGTCGTCAATGGCAAGTTCGGCAACAACCCGAACAGTTGACATTTTATTTTCCTGTCGTCAATGGCAAGTTCGGCAACAACCCGAACAGTTGACATTTACTTTCATTACTTTCTCTTTTTTCAAACTTTTTCGCTCGGACGCGAACAAATCTTTTTTAACTAAAACGAACCAGCGTACAAACTTTTTTTCAAGAACTACGTACGCTTTGAATTCTCCGACTACCGAGAGATACGTAGGAGCAAGATCGACATCTTGTCAAGCCCATTAATAAAAAATCTTTTTTCTTTTCTCTTTCGTTTGTTTTTATCTCTTTCTTCACATCACATTATATTTTCTTTTTCCTTTATATATATATGATTAAGCGTGCAAGCAAAACGTCAAAAACATTTTAAGCCTAAGTTAACTAAGAGGTTCCCGTTGAGTACAACGGATGTGAGGGGTGCTAATACCTTCCCCTCGCATAATCGACTTTCGAACCTAAAATCTTTTTCAAGGTAATTTCGAACTTTTTTCCTTTTTCCCCGAAAAATTAAAAGTTCAGTCGTGATTTAAAATTAGTGATTCAACGCTTACCCAATAGCTTGATATCCGAAATTCGACGCGACAGAAATGGCGACTTCACTGGGGAGAATCGCTTAAACACTTTGTTTTTGTGTATGACAAGTCAAGCCTATCTTAGTTGGCTTTTAGGCTAAAATGTCTTTGTTTTGCTTACACGCTTGAGTCTTATTATCATTATTTGTTTATCATTTGCTTTATATGTATTTGTTTCATATTTGCTTTATATTCATGTTATATATATTGTGGGGTTACTTGAGCGGTGTTACTCCACATTGTTCGGGTTAATGCCGGACGTGTGAGGCTCTATTCCCGAGCTTTGAGAAAAAAAAATTAAGATAGGATGGGGTTGCGTAGCGGAGGCCCACTTGACGTATGTCTTGAAGGGAAGATGCGAAAACCCCGCCTAGAGTAGATTTCACTTGGAATATATTGAGGTCTTGCGAGCATTTGCAATTGACGACAATAGTTCCTTGTGAGGTCCGTGATCTCTAGGGACCTTTTTAGAAAATCTCATCTTTAGAGCCTACACGTGAGGATGGGGGAAATTTTGAACATACATATGCATACCATACATTTACATGCATGAAAATAACTTTCGCATATCACTTTGCTTTATAAGAAATTAATCGCACTTTTTAATTTCCTTGTAAAGCAAAACAAAAATTTTTCACGCATTTACATACATCATTCATTATCATGCATACGTCCATCTTCGAGTCCAAAACTCCTTTCCCTTTTTACCCTAAGGATTTCTTACAATCCGAAGTGAGTCGTCGGTGTTCGCATTTCATTCGCAACACTATGTGTCATCCCATTAAGGAAAGTGGCTCGACGTCCCAAAGCAAACCGCACATATAACAAGGGGAAACTATCCCCCCGTTTGAACATGGGGCATGTCATTCGACTTTGGTGAGGAATTCATCCCCATTCCCACTACTCTTCAAGAGATTTCGGTACCTCAACCCGAGGTTACCTTCCCCCAGGCTACTGCGGCCTTTTCCCCAATTAACAAAAGTCCAATTCTCATTGGCACAATCCACAATCAAAGCCCGACCTTGATCGGCAACCAACCACATCATATGGATTGATCCAATGATTCAACCACAAATGCATGATAGTAATAGAATTTGATTAATTTGCGCAAAGCTAAGATACATGTTTCCTTTTTTTTTTTCCATGATTAAACTTGAAAGGAGAATACGTACTTAGTACAAAGGTTATATCATGCAACTTGCGTTTTTAATATGTTTATTCGGTGAACCATTTAGAACCAGCAAAAATGTGAGGAATCCTCAAAATCATTATATATATGCAGGAGATCGGCATTTTTTGTTTAAACTCGATTTTGTTATGTTAAATCTGAGCGTTGTTTTAGATTGTACGAAAGCATTGATAGGATCAAGGCATTTTTTTGAAAAAAGAGTGAAAACACTTGACCACAAATAGCCCACCCTGTGAGGAGTGAGTATTTGTTAACCCCTTTGAGCCTAATGAATCAGAATCATTAACTATGGACTGCCAATTCTCATAAGCTCAATTGCTTACTAAAATTGCCGGAGTTTGTAAAAAAATTCAGTTCATAGTTAAATCATTATTGAATTCTGATATTTTTTACTTTCATTTTTGAACCCTTAACCTGCATGATTATTGTCCTTTGCCGAAAGAGGAAGGAACATTCAATTAGGGTATCATCTTTGATTAAGTTGAAAAAAGGAGGTTGTGAATGTCAAGAAATGGTGAATTTTTTAATTTGATCTTGACAACAAGAACAAAAAAAAAAAGAAAGAAAGAAAAGAAAAAGAAAAAGAGAAAAAGAGAAAATCTCTAAATCAAAAGTTGTCGAGGATCAAAGAAAAACATTTGTAAATCACCAAGAGTTGTGATTGAATAAAGGAGGAAGGGTGTAATTTAGAAAGAATGTTCCTCTTGCTTGGTCATTTGAATTCAATTTCCCCACATATGACATTTCTTTTGTAACCAAGCCAAATTACAACCCTCGAAGACCTTGTGATCAATGCTTTCGTGCTTTTAGAAACAATGATTAGATGGACACATAACTCGATCGGAATGTTAGCAAACTTGCCGGACGAGTGTTCAATACCCCCACAATTAATATTCAATTTGTTTAACTTAAATGAGTGATAGGTTGGTTCATTGATAAACATATTTTAACTTGAGCTGTACGATATAAATTTTGTGTTTGGTATTTGTTTCAAATTTTTGGTGCAATCTCGGATTAATGGGAACATCAAAATTGCATGTGCAAATCTCATAGGAATCATGCATTCGGGAATTTCTGACCAATCCTCATTGCCAACAAAAGCCCAATTCTCATTGGCACCCACAATATCAAACCAAAGCCCAACCGTGCTTGGCGCCCAACCATTCACAAATCCCGACCATGCTCGGTACACAATCTTCCAAAAAGCCCAACCATGTTTGGCACCTAATCACAAGCAAAGCCCAATTGTCATTGGCGATCACAACTACAATTTCACATTAAGCCCAATCGTCATTGGCATTCCTCACAATCTCCCACAAAAAGCCCAACCATGCTTGGCGCCCAATCATTCACAAAGCCCGACCTTGCTCGGCATCCAACATAAAAGCCCGACCTTGCTCGGCATCCAACATAAAAGCCCGACCTCGCTCGGCAACCAATCATAAAAGCCCGACCTTGCTCGGCATCCAACATAAAAGCCCGACCTTGCTCGGCATCCAACATAAAAGCCCGACCTTGCTCGGCATCCAACATAAAAGCCCGACCTCGCTCGGCATCCCATTACAAAAAGCCCGACCTCGCTCGGCACCCACATTACAAAAAGCCCGACCTCGCTCGGCACCCACATTACAAAAAGCCCGACCTCGCTCGGCACCCACATTACAAAAAGCCCGACCTCGCTCGGCACCCACATTACAAAAAGCCCGACCTCGCTCGGCACCCACATTACAAAAAGCCCGACCTCGCACGGCACCCACATCACAAAAAGCCCGACCTCGCTCGGCAACCACATTACAATCAAAGCCCGACCTCGCTCGGCACCCACATTACAAAAAGCCCGACCTCGCTCGGCACCCACATTACAAAAAGCCCGACCGAGGTCGTGCTTTGATTGGATGCCGAGCGAGATCGGGCTTTGATGGTTGGATGCCGAGCGAGGTCGTGCTTTGATTGGATGCCGAGCGAGGTCGGGCTTTGATTGGATGCCGAGCGAGGTCGGGCTTTGATGATTGGATGCCGAGTGAGGTCGGGCTTTGATGGTTGGATGCCGAGCGATGTCGGGCTTTGATGATTGGATGCCGAGGGAGGTCGGGCTTTGATGGTTGGATGCCGAGCGAGGTCGGGCTTTGATGGTTGGATGCCGAGCGAGGTCGGGCTTTGATGGTTGGATGCCGAGCGAGGTCGGGCTTTGATGCTTGGATGCCGAGCGAGGTCGGGCTTTGATGATTGGATGCCGAGCGAGGTCGGGCTTTGATGATTGGATGCCGAGCGAGGCCGGGCTTTGATGATTGGATGCCGAGCGAGGTCGGGCTTTGATGATTGGATGCCGAGCGAGGTCGGGCTTTGATGATTGGATGCCGAGCGAGGTCGGGATTTGATGCTTGGATGCCGAGCGAGGTCGGGCTTTGATGATTGGATGTCGAGGGAGGTCGGGCTTTGATGATTGGATGTCGAGCGAGGTCGGGCTTTGATTGGATGCCGAGCGAGGTCGGGCTTTGATGGTTGGATGCCGAGCAAGGTCGGGCTTTGATGCTTGGATGCCGAGCGAGGTCGGGCTTTGATGGTTGGATGCCGAGCGAAGTCGGGCTTTGATGGTTGGATGCCGAGCGAAGTCGGGCTTTGATGGTTCGATGCCGAGCGAGGTCGGGCTTCGATGGTTGGATGCCGAGCGAGGTCGGGCTTTGATGATTGGATGCCGAGCGAGGTCGGGCTTTGATTGGATGCCGAGCGAGGTCAGGCTTTGATGGTTGGATGCCGAGCGAGGTCGGGCTTTGATGATTGGATGCCGAGCGAGGTCGGGCTTTGATTGGATGCCGAGCGAGGTCGGGCTTTGATGATTGGATGCCGAGCAAGGTCGGGCGTTGATGATTGGATGCCGAGCGAGGTCGGGCTTTGATGATTGGATGCCGAGCGAGGTCGGGCTTCGATGGTTGGATGCCGAGCGAGGTCGGGCTTTGATGATTGGATGCCGAGCGAGGTCGGGCTTTGATTGGATGCCGAGCGAGGTCGGGCTTTGATGGTTGGATGTCGAGCGAGGTCGGGCTTTGATGATTGGATGCCGAGCGAGGTCGGGCTTTGATTGGATGCCGAGCGAGGTCGGGCTTTGATGATTGGATGCCGAGCGAGGTCGGGCTTTGATGATTGGATGCCGAGCGAGGTCGGGCTTTGATTGGATGCCGAGCGAGGTCGGACTTTCATGGTTGGATGCCGAGCGAGGTCGGGCTTTGATGATTGGATGCCGAGCGAGGTCGGGCTTTGATTGGATGCCGAGCGAGGTCGGGCTTTGATGATTGGATGCCGAGCGAGGTCGGGCTTTGATGATTGGATGCCGAGCGAGGTCGGGCTTTGATGCTTGGATTCCAAGCGAGGTCGGGCTTTGATGATTGGATGCCGAGCGAGGTCGGGCTTTGATTGGATGCCGAGCGAGGTCGGGCTTTGATGGTTGAATGCCGAGCGAGGTCGGGCTTTGATGATTGGATGCCGAGCGAAGTCGGGCTTTGATTGGATGCCGAGCGAGGTCGGGCTTTGATGATTGGATGCCGAGCAAGGTCGAGAGTTGATGATTGGATGCCGAGCGAGGTCGGGCTTTGATGATTGGATGCCGAGCGAGGTCGGGCTTTGATGCTTGGATTCCAAGCGAGGTCGGGCTTTGATGATTGGATGCCGAGCGAGGTCGGGCTTTGATTGGATGCCGTGGTTGGATGCCGAGCGACGTCGGGCTTTGATGGTTGGATGCCGAGCGAAGTCGGGCTTGGATGATTGGATGCCGAGCGAGGTCGGGCTTCGATGGTTGGATGCCAAGCGAGGTCGGGCTTTGATGCTTGGATGCCGAGCGAGGTCGGGCTTTGATTGGATGCCGAGCGAGGTCGGGCTTTGATTGGATGCCGAGCGAGGTCGGGCTTTGATGGTTGGATGCCGAGCGAGGTCGGGCTTTGATGCTTGGATGCCGAGGGAGGTCGGGCTTTGATTGGATGCCGAGCGAGGTCGGGATTTGATTGGATGCCGAGCGAGGTCGGGCTTTGATGGTTGGATGTCGAGCGAGGTCGGGCTTTGATGATTGGATGTCGAGCGAGGTCGGGCTTTGATTGGATGCCGAGCGAGGTCGGGCTTTGATGATTGGATGCCGAGCGAGGTCGGGCTTTGATGATTGGATGCCGAGCGAGGTCGGGCTTTGATTGGATGCCGAGCGAGGTCGGGCTTTGATGGTTGGATGCCGAGCGAGGTCGGGCTTTGATGATTGGATGCCGAGCGAGGTCGGGCTTTGATTGGATGCCGAGCGAGGTCGGGCTTTGATGGTTGAATGCCGAGCGAGGTCGGGCTTTGATGATTGGATGCCGAGCGAAGTCGGGCTTTGATTGGATGCCGAGCGAGGTCGGGCTTTGATGATTGGATGCCGAGCAAGGTCGAGAGTTGATGATTGGATGCCGAGCGAGGTCGGGCTTTGATGATTGGATGCCGAGCGAGGTCGGGCTTTGATGGTTGGATGCCGAGCGACGTCGGGCTTTGATGGTTGGATGCCGAGCGAAGTCGGGCTTGGATGATTGGATGCCGAGCGAGGTCGGGCTTCGATGGTTGGATGCCAAGCGAGGTCGGGCTTTGATGCTTGGATGCCGAGCGAGGTCGGGCTTTGATTGGATGCCGAGCGAGGTCGGGCTTTGATTGGATGCCGAGCGAGGTCGAGCTTTGATGGTTGGATGCCGAGCGAGGTCGGGCTTTGATGATTGGATGCCGAGCGAGGTCGGGCTTTGATTGGATGCCGAGCGAGGTCGGGCTTTGATGATTGGATGCCGAGCGAGGTCGGGCTTTGATGATTGGATGCCGAGCGAGGTCGGGCTTTGATGCTTGGATTCCAAGCGAGGTCGGGCTTTGATGATTGGATGTCGAGCGAGGTCGGGCTTTGATGATTGGATGTCGAGCGAGGTCGGGCTTTGATTGGATGCGGAGCGAGGTCGGGCTTTGATGGTTGGATGCCGAGCGAGGTCGGGCTTTGTTGCTTGGATGCCGAGCGAGGTCGGGCTTTGATTGGATGCCGAGCGAGGTCGGGCTTTGATGATTGGATGCCGAGCAAGGTCGGGCGTTGATGATTGGATGCCGAGCGAGGTCGGGCTTTGATGGTTGGATGCCGAGCGAGGTCGGGCTTTGATGCTTGGATGCCGAGCGAGGTCGGGCTTTGATGCTTGGATTCCAAGCGAGGTCGGGCTTTGATGATTGGATGCCGAGCGAGGTCGGGCTTTGATTGGATGCCGAGCGAGGTCGGGCTTTGATGGTTGGATGCCGAGCGACGTCGGGCTTTGTTGGTTGGATGCCGAGCGAAGTCGCGCTTGGATGATTGGATGCCGAGCGAGGTCGGGCTTCGATGGTTGGATGCCCAGCGAGGTCGGGCTTTGATGCTTGGATGCCGAGCGAGGTCGGGCTTTGATTGGATGCCGAGCGAGGTCGGGCTTTGATTGGATGCCGAGCGAGGTCGGGCTTTGATGGTTGGATGCCGAGCGAGGTCGGGCTTTGATGCTTGGATGCCGAGCGAGGTCGGCCTTTGATGATTGGATGCCGAGCGAGGTCGGGCTTTGATGATTGGATGCCGAGCGAGGTCGGGCTTTGATGATTGGATGCCGAGCGAGGTCGGGCTTTGATGCTTGGATTCCAAGCGAGGTCGGGCTTTGATGATTGGATGCCGAGCGAGGTCGGGCTTTGATGCTTGGATGCCGAGCGAGGTCGGGCTTTGATGATTGGATGCCGAGCGAGGTCGGGCTTTGATGATTGGATGCCGAGCGAGGTCGAGCTTTGATTGGATGCCGAGCGAGGTCGGGCTTTGATGGTTGGATGCCGAGCGAGGTCGGGCTTTGATGATTGGATGCCGAGCGAGGTCGGGCTTTGTGATTGGATGCCGAGCGAGGTCGGGCTTGATGGTTAGATGCCGAACGAGGTCGGGCTTTGATGATTGGATGCCGAGCGAGGTCGGGCTTTGATTGGATGCCGAGCGGGTCGGGCTTTGATGATTGGATGCCGAGCGAGGTCGGGCTTTGATGATTGGATGCCGAGCGAGGTCGGGCTTTGATGATTGGATGCCGAGCGAGGTCGGGCTTTGATTGGATGCCGAACGAGGTCGAGCTTTGATTGGATGCCGAGCGAGGTCGGGCTTTGATGGTTGGATGCCGAGCGAGGTCGGGCTTTGATGATTGGATGCCGAGCGAGGTCGGGCTTTAATGATTGGATGCAGAGCGAGGTCGGGCTTTGATGGTTGGATGCCGAGCGAGGTCGGGCTATGATGCTTGGATGCTGAGCGAGGTCGGGCCTTGATTGGATGCCGAGCGAGGTCGGGCTTTGATTGGATGCCGAGCGAGGTCGGGCTTTGATGCTTGGATTCCAAGCGAGGTCGGGCTTTGATGATTGGATGCCGAGCGAGGTCGGGCTTTGATTGGATGCCGAGCGAGGTCGGGCTTTGATGGTTGGATGCCGAGCGAAGTCGGGCTTTGTTGGTTGGATGCCGAGCGAAGTCGAGCTTGGATGATTGGATGCCGAGCGAGGTCGGGCTTCGATGGTTGGATGCCCAGCGAGGTCGGGCTTTGATGCTTGGATGCCGAGCGAGGTCGGGCTTTGATTGGATGCCGAGCGAGGTCGGGCTTTGATTGGATGCCGAGCGAGGTCGGGCTTTGATGGTTGGATGCCGAGCGAGGTCGGGCTTTGATGCTTGGATGCCGAGCGAGGTCGGCCTTTGATGATTGGATGCCGAGCGAGGTCGGGCTTTGATGATTGGATGCCGAGCGAGGTCGGGCTTTGATGATTGGATGCCGAGCGAGTTCGGGCTTTGATGATTGGTTGCCGAGCGAGGTCGTGCTTTGATTGGATGCCGAGCGAGGTCGGGCTTTGATGATTGGATGCCGAGCGAGGTCGGGCTTTGATGATTGGATGCCGAGCGAGGTCGGGCTTTGATGATTGGATGCCGAGCGAGGTCGGGCTTTGATGATTGGATGCCGAGTGAGGTCGGGCTTTGATGATTGGATGCCGAGTGAGGTCGGGCTTTGATGATTGGATGCCGAGCGAGGTCGGGCTTTGATGCTTGGATGCCAAGCGAGGTCGGGCTTTGATGATTGGATGTCGAGCGAGGTCGGGCTTTGATGATTGGATGTTGAGCGAGGTCGGGCTTTGACTGGATGCCGAGCGAGGTCGGGCTTTGATGGTTGGATGCCGAGCGAGGTCGGGCTTTGATGCTTGGATGCCGAGCGAGGTCGGGCTTTGATGGTTGGATGCCGAGCGAGGTCGGGCTTTGATGATTGGATGCCGAGCGAGGTCGGGCTTTGATTGGATGCCGAGCGAGGTCGGGCTTTGATGATTGGATGCCGAGCAAGGTCGGGCGTTGATGATTGGATGCCGAACGAGGTCGGGCTTTGATGATTGGATGCCGAGGGAGGTCGGGCTTTGATGGTTGGATGCCGAGCGAGGTCGGGCTTTGATGGTTGGATGCCGAGCGAGGTCGGCGTTTGTGATTGGATGCCGAGCGAGGTCGGGCTTTAATGGTTGGATGCTGAGCGAGGTCGGGATTTGATCGGATGCCGAGCGAGGTCGGGCTTTGATTGGATGCCGAGCGAGGTCGGGCTTTGATGGTTGGATGCCGAGCGAGGTCGGGCTTTGATGCTTGGATGCCGAGCGAGGTCGGGCTTTGATTGGATGCCGAGCGAGGTCGGGCTTTGATGGTTGGATGCCGAGCGAGGTCGGGCTTTAATGGTTGGATGCTGAGCGAGGTCGGGATTTGATCGGATGCCGAGCGAGGTCGGGCTTTGATTGGATGCCGAGCGAGGTCGGGCTTTGATGGTTGGATGCCGAGCGAGGTCGGGCTTTGATGCTTGGATGCCGAGCGAGGTCGGGCTTTGATTGGATGCCGAGCGAGGTCAGGCTTTGATGTTTGGATGCCGAGCGAGGTCGGGCTTTGATGGTTGGATGCCGAGCGAAGTCGGGCTTTGATGATTGGATGCCGAGCGAGGTCGGGCTTTAATGATTGGATGCCGAGCGAGGTCGGGCTTTGATTGGATGCCGAGCGAGGTCGGGCTTTGATGGTTGGATGCCGAGCGAGGTCGGGCTTTGATGATTGGATGCCGAGCGAGGTCGGGCTTTGTGATTGGATGCCGAGCGAGGTCGGGCTTTGATGGTTAGATGCCGAACGAGGTCGGGCTTTGATGATTGGATGCCGAGCGAGGTCGGGCTTTGATTGGATGCCGAGCGAGGTCGGGCTTTGATGATTGGATGCCGAGCGAGGTCGGGCTTTGATGATTGGATGCCGAGCGAGGTCGGGCTTTGATGATTGGATGCCGAGCGAGGTCGGGCTTTGATTGGATGCCGAGCGAGGTCGAGCTTTGATTGGATGCCGAGCGAGGTCGGGCTTTGATGGTTGGATGCCGAGCGAGGTCGGGCTTTGATGATTGGATGCCGAGCGAGGTCGGGCTTTAATGATTGGATGCAGAGCGAGGTCGGGCTTTGATGGTTGGATGCCGAGCGAGGTCGGGCTATGATGCTTGGATGCTGAGCGAGGTCGGGCCTTGATTGGATGCCGAGCGAGGTCGGGCTTTGATTGGATGCCGAGCGAGGTCGGGCTTTGATGCTTGGATTCCAAGCGAGGTCGGGCTTTGATGATTGGATGCCGAGCGAGGTCGGGCTTTGATTGGATGCCGAGCGAGGTCGGGCTTTGATGGTTGGATGCCGAGCGAAGTCGGGCTTTGTTGGTTGGATGCCGAGCGAAGTCGAGCTTGGATGATTGGATGCCGAGCGAGGTCGGGCTTCGATGGTTGGATGCCCAGCGAGGTCGGGCTTTGATGCTTGGATGCCGAGCGAGGTCGGGCTTTGATTGGATGCCGAGCGAGGTCGGGCTTTGATTGGATGCCGAGCGAGGTCGGGCTTTGACGGTTGGATGCCGAGCGAGGTCGGGCTTTGATGCTTGGATGCCGAGCGAGGTCGGCCTTTGATGATTGGATGCCGAGCGAGGTCGGGCTTTGATGATTGGATGCCGAGCGAGGTCGGGCTTTGATGATTGGATGCCGAGCGAGTTCGGGCTTTGATGATTGGTTGCCGAGCGAGGTCGTGCTTTGATGATTGGATGCCGAGCGAGGTCGGGCTTTGATTGGATGCCGAGCGAGGTCGAGCTTTGATTGGATGCCGAGCGAGGTCGGGCTTTGATGGTTGGATGCCGAGCGAGGTCGGGCTTTGATGATTGGATGCCGAGCGAGGTCGGGCTTTGATGATTGGATGCCGAGCGAGGTCGGGCTTTGATTGGATGCCGAGCGAGGTCGAGCTTTGATTGGATGCCGAGCGAGGTCGGGCTTTGATGGTTGGATGCCGAGCGAGGTCGGGCTTTGATGATTGGATGTTGAGCGAGGTCGGGCTTTGACTGGATGCCGAGCGAGGTCGGGCTTTGATGGTTGGATGCCGAGCGAGGTCGGGCTTTGATGCTTGGATGCCGAGCGAGGTCGGGCTTTGATGGTTGGATGCCGAGCGAGGTCGGGCTTTGATGATTGGATGCCGAGCGAGGTCGGGCTTTGATTGGATGCCGAGCGAGGTCGGGCTTTGATGATTGGATGCCGAGCAAGGTCGGGCGTTGATGATTGGATGCCGAACGAGGTCGGGCTTTGATGATTGGATGCCGAGGGAGGTCGGGCTTTGATGGTTGGATGCCGAGCGAGGTCGGGATTTGATGGTTGGATGCCGAGCGAGGTCGGCGTTTGTCATTGGATGCCGAGCGAGGTCGGGCTTTAATGGTTGGATGCTGAGCGAGGTCGGGATTTGATCGGATGCCGAGCGAGGTCGGGCTTTGATTGGATGCCGAGCGAGGTCGGGCTTTGATGGTTGGATGCCGAGCGAGGTCGGGCTTTGATGCTTGGATGCCGAGCGAGGTCGGGCTTTGATGATTGGATGCCGAGCGAGGTCGAGCTTTGATTGGATGCCGAGCGAGGTCGGGCTTTGATGGTTGGATGCCGAGCGAGGTCGGGCTTTGATGTTTGGATGCCGAGCGAGGTCGGGCTTTGATGGTTGGATGCCGAGCGAAGTCGGGCTTGATGATTGGATGCCGAGCGAGGTCGGGCTTTAATGATTGGATGCCGAGCGAGGTCGGGCTTTGATGGTTGGATGCCGAGCGAGGTCGGGCTTTGATGCTTGGATGCCGAGCGAGGTCGGGCTTTGATGATTGGATGCCGAGCGAGGTCGGGCTTTGATTGGATACCGAGCGAGGTCGGGCTTTGATGGTTGGATGCCGAGCGAGGTCAGGCTTTGATGTTTGGATGCCGAGCGAGGTCGGGCTTTGATGGTTGGATGCCGAGCGAAGTCGGGCTTTGATGATTGGATGCCGAGCGAGGTCGGGCTTTAATGATTGGATGCCGAGCGAGGTCGGGCTTTGATTGGATGCCGAGCGAGGTCGGGCTTTGATGATTGGATGCCGAGCGAGGTCGGGCTTTGATTGGATGCCGAGCGAGGTCGGGCTTTGATTGTTGGATGTCGAGCGAGGTCGGGCTTTGATGGTTGGATGACGAGCGAGGTCGGCGTTTGTGATTGGATGCCGAGCGAGGTCGGGCTTTAATGGTTGGATGCTGAGCGAGGTCGGGATTTGATTGGACGCCGAGCGAGGTCGGGCTTTGATTGGATGCCGAGCGAGGTCGGGCTTTGATGGTTGGATGCCGAGCGAGGTCGGGCTTTGATGCTTGGATGCCGAGCGAGGTCGGGCTTTGATGATTGGATGCCGAGCGAGGTCGAGCTTTGATTGGATGCCGAGCGAGGTCGGGCTTTGATGGTTGGATGCCGAGCGAGGTCGGGCTTTGATACTTGGATGCCGAGCGAGGTCAGGCTTTGATTGGATGCCGAGCGAGGTCGGGCTTTGATGATTGGATGCTGAGCGAGGTCGGGCCTTGATTGGATGCCGAGCGAGGTCGGGCTTTCATTGGATGCCGAGCGAGGTCGGGCTTTGATGGTTGGATGCCGAGCGAGGTCGGGCTTTGATGTTTGGATGCCGAGCGAGGTCTGGCTTTGATGGTTGGATGCCGAGCGAGGTCGCGCTTTGTGATTGGATGCCGAGGGAGGTCGGGCTTTGATTGTTGGATGTCGAGCGAGGTCGGGCTTTGATGGTTGGATGCCGAGCGAGGGTCGGCGTTTGTGATTGGATGCCGAGCGAGGTCGGGCTTTAATGGTTGGATGCTGAGCGAGGTCGGGATTTGATTGGACGCCGAGCGAGGTCGGGCTTTGATTGGATGCCGAGCGAGGTCGGGCTTTGATGCTTGGATGCCGAGCGAGGTCGGGCTTTGATGATTGGATGCCGAGCGAGGTCGAGCTTTGATTGGATGCCGAGCGAGGTCGGGCTTTGATGGTTGGATGCCGAGCGAGGTCGGGCTTTGATGTTTGGATGCCGAGCTAGGTCGGGCTTTGATGGTTGGACGCCGAGCGAAGTCGGGCTTTGATGATTGGATGCCGAGCGAGGTCGGGCTTTAATGATTGGATGCCGAGCGAGGTCGGGCTTTGATGGTTGGATGCCGAGCGAGGTCGGGCTTTGATGCTTGGATGCCGAGCGAGGTCGGGCTTTGATGATTGGATGCCGAGCGAGGTCGGGCTTTGATTGGATGCCGAGCGAGGTCGGGCTTTGATGCTTGGATGCTGAGCGAGGTCGGGCCTTGATTGGATGTCGAGCGAGGTCGGGCTTTCATTGGATGCCGAGCGAGGTCGGGCTTTGATGGTTGGATGCCGAGCGAGGTCGGGCTTTGATGTTTGGATGCCGAGCGAGGTCTGGCTTTGATGGTTGGATGCCGAGCGAGGTCGCGCTTTGTGATTGGATGCCGAGGGAGGTCGGGCTTTGATGGTTGGATGCCGAGCGAGGTCGGGCTTTGATGGTTGGATGCCGAGCGAGGTCGGCGTTTGTGATTGGATGCCGAGCGAGGTCGGGCTTTAATGGTTGGATGCTGAGCGAGGTCGGGATTTGATTGGATGCCGAGCGAGGTCGGGCTTTGATTGGATGCCGAGCGAGGTCGGGCTTTGATGGTTGGATGCCGAGCGAGGTCGGGCTTTGATGCTTGGATGCCGAGCGAGGTCGGGCTTTGATGATTGGATGCCGAGCGAGGTCGAGCTTTGATTGGATGCCGAGCGAGGTCGGGCTTTGATGGTTGGATGCCGAGCGAGGTCGGGCTTTGATGTTTGGATGCCGAGCGAGGTCGGGCTTTGATGGTTGGATGCCGAGCGAAGTCGGGCTTTGATGATTGGATGCCGAGCGAGGTCGGGCTTTAATGATTGGATGCCGAGCGAGGTCGGGCTTTGATGGTTGGATGCCGAGCGAGGTCGGGCTTTGATGATTGGATGCCGAGCGAGGGCGGGCTTTGATGATTGGATGTCGAGCGAGGTCGGGCTTTGATTGGATGCCGAGCGAGGTCGGGCTTTGATTGGATGCCGAGCGAGGTCGGGCTTTGATGGTTGGATGCCGAGCGAGGTCGGGCTTTGATACTTGGATGCCGAGCGAGGTCAGGCTTTGATTGGATGCCGAGCGAGGTCGGGCTTTGATGATTGGATGCTGAGCGAGGTCGGGCCTTGATTGGATGCCGAGCGAGGTCGGGTTTTCATTGGATGCCGAGCGAGGTCGGGCTTTGATGGTTGGATGCCGAGCGAGGTCGGGCTTTGATGTTTGGATGCCGAGCGAGGTCTGGCTTTGATGGTTGGATGCCGAGCGAGGTCGCGCTTTGTGATTGGATGCCGAGGGAGGACGGGCTTTGATTGTTGGATGTCGAGCGAGGTCGGGCTTTGATGGTTGGATGCCGAGCGAGGTCGGCGTTTGTGATTGGATGCCGAGCGAGGTCGGGCTTTAATGGTTGGATGCGGAGCGAGGTCGGGATTTGATTGGACGCCGAGCGAGATCGGGCTTTGATTGGATGCCGAGCGAGGTCGGGCTTTGATGGTTGGATGCCGAGCGAGGTCGGGCTTTGATGCTTGGATGCCGAGCGAGGTCGGGCTTTGATGATTGGATGCCGAGCGAGGTCGGGCTTTGATGATTGGATGCCGAGCGAGGTCGAGCTTTGATTGGATGCCGAGCGAGGTCGGGCTTTGATGGTTGGATGCCGAGCGAGGTCGGGCTTTGATGATTGGATGCCGAGCGAGGTCGGGCTTTGTGATTGGATGCCGAGCGAGGTCGGGCTTTGATGGTTAGATGCCGAACGAGGTCGGGCTTTGATGATTGGATGCCGAGCGAGGTCGGGCTTTGATTGGATGCCGAGCGAGGTCGGGCTTTGATGATTGGATGCCGAGCGAGGTCGGGCTTTGATGATTGGATGCCGAGCGAGGTCGGGCTTTGATGATTGGATGCCGAGCGAGGTCGGGCTTTGATTGGATGCCGAGCGAGGTCGAGCTTTGATTGGATGCCGAGCGAGGTCGGGCTTTGATGGTTGGATGCCGAGCGAGGTCGGGCTTTGATGATTGGATGCCGAGCGAGGTCGGGCTTTAATGATTGGATGCAGAGCGAGGTTGGGCTTTGATGGTTGGATGCCGAGCGAGGTCGGGCTATGATGCTTGGATGCTGAGCGAGGTCGGGCCTTGATTGGATGCCGAGCGAGGTCGGGCTTTGATTGGATGCCGAGCGAGGTCGGGCTTTGATGCTTGGATTCCAAGCGAGGTCGGGCTTTGATGATTGGATGCCGAGCGAGGTCGGGCTTTGATTGGATGCCGAGCGAGGTCGGGCTTTGATGGTTGGATGCCGAGCGAAGTCGGGCTTTGTTGGTTGGATGCCGAGCGAAGTCGAGCTTGGATGATTGGATGCCGAGCGAGGTCGGGCTTCGATGGTTGGATGCCCAGCGAGGTCGGGCTTTGATGCTTGGATGCCGAGCGAGGTCGGGCTTTGATTGGATGCCGAGCGAGGTCGGGCTTTGATTGGATGCCGAGCGAGGTCGGGCTTTGATGGTTGGATGCCGAGCGAGGTCGGGCTTTGATGCTTGGATGCCGAGCGAGGTCGGCCTTTGATGATTGGATGCCGAGCGAGGTCGGGCTTTGATGATTGGATGCCGAGCGAGGTCGGGCTTTGATGATTGGATGCCGAGCGAGTTCGGGCTTTGATGATTGGTTGCCGAGCGAGGTCGTGCTTTGATTGGATGCCGAGCGAGGTCGGGCTTTGATGATTGGATGCCGAGCGAGGTCGGGCTTTGATGATTGGATGCCGAGCGAGGTCGGGCTTTGATGATTGGATGCCGAGCGAGGTCGGGCTTTGATGATTGGATGCCGAGTGAGGTCGGGCTTTGATGATTGGATGCCGAGTGAGGTCGGGCTTTGATGATTGGATGCCGAGCGAGGTCGGGCTTTGATGCTTGGATGCCAAGCGAGGTCGGGCTTTGATGATTGGATGTCGAGCGAGGTCGGGCTTTGATGATTGGATGTTGAGCGAGGTCGGGCTTTGACTGGATGCCGAGCGAGGTCGGGCTTTGATGGTTGGATGCCGAGCGAGGTCGGGCTTTGATGCTTGGATGCCGAGCGAGGTCGGGCTTTGATGGTTGGATGCCGAGCGAGGTCGGGCTTTGATGATTGGATGCCGAGCGAGGTCGGGCATTGATTGGATGCCGAGCGAGGTCGGGCTTTGATGATTGGATGCCGAGCAAGGTCGGGCGTTGATGATTGGATGCCGAACGAGGTCGGGCTTTGATGATTGGATGCCGAGGGAGGTCGGGCTTTGATGGTTGGATGCCGAGCGAGGTCGGGCTTTGATGGTTGGATGCCGAGCGAGGTCGGCGTTTGTGATTGGATGCCGAGCGAGGTCGGGCTTTAATGGTTGGATGCTGAGCGAGGTCGGGATTTGATCGGATGCCGAGCGAGGTCGGGCTTTGATTGGATGCCGAGCGAGGTCGGGCTTTGATGGTTGGATGCCGAGCGAGGTCGGGCTTTGATGCTTGGATGCCGAGCGAGGTCGGGCTTTGATGATTGGATGCCGAGCGAGGTCGAGCTTTGATTGGATGCCGAGCGAGGTCGGGCTTTGATGGTTGGATGCCGAGCGAGGTCGGGCTTTGATGTTTGGATGCCGAGCGAGGTCGGGCTTTGATGGTTGGATGCCGAGCGAAGTCGGGCTTGATGATTGGATGCCGAGCGAGGTCGGGCTTTAATGATTGGATGCCGAGCGAGGTCGGGCTTTGATGGTTGGATGCCGAGCGAGGTCGGGCTTTGATGCTTGGATGCCGAGCGAGGTCGGGCTTTGATGATTGGATGCCGAGCGAGGTCGGGCTTTGATTGGATACCGAGCGAGGTCGGGCTTTGATGGTTGGATGCCGAGCGAGGTCAGGCTTTGATGTTTGGATGCCGAGCGAGGTCGGGCTTTGATGGTTGGATGCCGAGCGAAGTCGGGCTTTGATGATTGGATGCCGAGCGAGGTCGGGCTTTAATGATTGGATGCCGAGCGAGGTCGGGCTTTGATTGGATGCCGAGCGAGGTCGGGCTTTGATGATTGGATGCCGAGCGAGGTCGGGCTTTGATTGGATGCCGAGCGAGGTCGGGCTTTGATGGTTGGATGCCGAGCGAAGTCGGGCTTTGATGATTGGATGCCGAGCGAGGGCGGGCTTTCATTGGATGCCGAGCGAGGTCGGGCTTTGATGGTTGGATGCCGAGCGAGGTCGGGCTTTGATGTTTGGATGCCGAGCGAGGTCTGGCTTTGATGGTTGGATGCCGAGCGAGGTCGCGCTTTGTGATTGGATGCCGAGGGAGGTCGGGCTTTGATTGTTGGATGTCGAGCGAGGTCGGGCTTTGATGGTTGGATGCCGAGCGAGGTCGGCGTTTGTGATTGGATGCCGAGCGAGGTCGGGCTTTAATGGTTGGATGCTGAGCGAGGTCGGGATTTGATTGGACGCCGAGCGAGGTCGGGCTTTGATTGGATGCCGAGCGAGGTCGGGCTTTGATGGTTGGATGCCGAGCGAGGTCGGGCTTTGATGCTTGGATGCCGAGCGAGGTCGGGCTTTGATGATTGGATGCCGAGCGAGGTCGAGCTTTGATTGGATGCCGAGCGAGGTCGGGCTTTGATGGTTGGATGCCGAGCGAGGTCGGGCTTTGATACTTGGATGCCGAGCGAGGTCTGGCTTTGATTGGATGCCGAGCGAGGTCGGGCTTTGATGATTGGATGCTGAGCGAGGTCGGGCCTTGATTGGATGCCGAGCGAGGTCGGGCTTTCATTGGATGCCGAGCGAGGTCGGGCTTTGATGGTTGGATGCCGAGCGAGGTCGGGCTTTGATGTTTGGATGCCGAGCGAGGTCTGGCTTTGATGGTTGGATGCCGAGCGAGGTCGCGCTTTGTGATTGGATGCCGAGGGAGGTCGGGCTTTGATTGTTGGATGTCGAGCGAGGTCGGGCTTTGATGGTTGGATGCCGAGCGAGGTCGGCGTTTGTGATTGGATGCCGAGCGAGGTCGGGCTTTAATGGTTGGATGTTGAGCGAGGTCGGGATTTGATTGGACGCCGAGCGAGGTCGGGCTTTGATTGGATGCCGAGCGAGGTCGGGCTTTGATGGTTGGATGCCGAGCGAGGTCGGGCTTTGATGCTTGGATGCCGAGCGAGGTCGGGCTTTGATGATTGGATGCCGAGCGAGGTCGAGCTTTGATTGGATGCCGAGCGAGGTCGGGCTTTGATGGTTGGATGCCGAGCGAGGTCGGGCTTTGATGTTTGAATGCCGAGCGAGGTCGGGCTTTGATGGTTGGACGCCGAGCGAAGTCGGGCTTTGATGATTGGATGCCGAGCGAGGTCGGGCTTTAATGATTGGATGCCGAGCGAGGTCGGGCTTTGATGGTTGGATGCCGAGCGAGGTCGGGCTTTGATGCTTGGATGCCGAGCGAGGTCGGGCTTTGATGATTGGATGCCGAGCGAGGTCGGGCTTTGATTGGATGCCGAGCGAGGTCGGGCTTTGATGCTTGGATGCTGAGCGAGGTCGGGCCTTGATTGGATGTCGAGCGAGGTCGGGCTTTCATTGGATGCCGAGCGAGGTCGGGCTTTGATGGTTGGATGCCGAGCGAGGTCGGGCTTTGATGTTTGGATGCCGAGCGAGGTCTGGCTTTGATGGTTGGATGCCGAGCGAGGTCGGGCTTTGATGGTTGGATGCCGAGCGAGGTCGGGCTTTGATGCTTGGATGCCGAGCGAGGTCGGGCTTTGATGATTGGATGCCGAGCGAGGTCGAGCTTTGATTGGATGCCGAGCGAGGTCGGGCTTTGATGGTTGGATGCCGAGCGAGGTCGGGCTTTGATGTTTGGATGCCGAGCGAGGTCGGGCTTTGATGGTTGGATGCCGAGCGAGGTCGGGCTTTGATGATTGGATGCCGAGCGAGGTCGGGCTTTGATGGTTGGATGCCGAGCGAGGTCGGGCTTTGATGATTGGATGCCGAGCGAGGGCGGGCTTTGATGATTGGATGCCGAGCGAGGTCGGGCTTTGATTGGATGCCGAGCGAGGTCGGGCTTTGATTGGATGCCGAGCGAGGTCGGGCTTTGATGGTTGGATGCCGAGCGAGGTCGGGCTTTGATACTTGGATGCCGAGTGAGGTCAGGCTTTGATTGGATGCCGAGCGAGGTCGGGCTTTGATGATTGGATGCTGAGCGAGGTCGGGCCTTGATTGGATGCCGAGCGAGGTCGGGTTTTCATTGGATGCCGAGCGAGGTCGGGCTTTGATGGTTGGATGCCGAGCGAGGTCGGGCTTTGATGTTTGGATGCCGAGCGAGGTCTGGCTTTGATGGTTGGATGCCGAGCGAGGTCGCGCTTTGTGATTGGATGCCGAGGGAGGTCGGGCTTTGATTGTTGGATGTCGAGCGAGGTCGGGCTTTGATGGTTGGATGCCGAGCGAGGTCGGCGTTTGTGATTGGATGCCGAGCGAGGTCGGGCTTTAATGGTTGGATGCTGAGCGAGGTCGGGATTTGATTGGACGCCGAGCGAGATCGGGCTTTGATTGGATGCCGAGCGAGGTCGGGCTTTGATGGTTGGATGCCGAGCGAGGTCGGGCTTTGATGCTTGGATGCCGAGCGAGGTCGGGCTTTGATGATTGGATGCCGAGCGAGGTCGCGCTTTGATTGGATGCCGAGCGAGGTCGGGCTTTGATGGTTGGATGCCGAGCGAGGTCGGGCTTTGATGTTTGGATGCCGAGCGAGGTCGGGCTTTGATGGTTGGACGCCGAGCGAAGTCGGGCTTTGATGATTGGATGCCGAGCGAGGTCGGGCTTTCATGATTGGATGCCGAGCGAGGTCGGGCTTTGATGGTTGGATGCCGAGCGAGGTCGGGCTTTGATGCTTGGATGCCGAGCGAGGTCGGGCTTTGATGATTGGATGCCGAGCGAGGTCGGGCTTTGATTGGATGCCGAGCGAGGTCGGGCTTTGATGCTTGGATGCTGAGCGAGGTCGGGCCTTGATTGGATGTCGAGCGAGGTCGGGCTTTCATTGGATGCCGAGCGAGGTCGGGCTTTGATGGTTGGATGCCGAGCGAGGTCGGGCTTTGATGTTTGGATGCCGAGCGAGGTCTGGCTTTGATGGTTGGATGCCGAGCGAGGTCGCGCTTTGTGATTGGATGCCGAGGGAGGTAGGGCTTTGATGGTTGGATGCCGAGCGAGGTCGGGCTTTGATGGTTGGATGCCGAGCGAGGTCGGCGTTTGTGATTGGATGCCGAGCGAGGTCGGGCTTTAATGGTTGGATGCTGAGCGAGGTCGGGATTTGATTGGATGCCGAGCGAGGTCGGGCTTTGATTGGATGCCGAGCGAGGTCGGGCTTTGATGGTTGGATGCCGAGCGAGGTCGGGCTTTGATGCTTGGATGCCGAGCGAGGTCGGGCTTTGATGATTGGATGCCGAGCGAGGTCGAGCTTTGATTGGATGCCGAGCGAGGTCGGGCTTTGATGGTTGGATGCCGAGCGAGGTCGGGCTTTGATGTTTGGATGCCGAGCGAGGTCGGGCTTTGATGGTTGGATGCCGAGCGAAGTCGGGCTTTGATGATTGGATGCCGAGCGAGGTCGGGCTTTAATGATTGGATGCCGAGCGAGGTCGGGCTTTGATGGTTGGATGCCGAGCGAGGTCGGGCTTTGATGCTTGGATGCCGAGCGAGGTCGGGCTTTGATGATTGGATGCCGAGCGAGGTCCGGCTTTGAGGCTTGGATGCGGAGCGAGGTCGGGCCTTGATTGGATGTCGAGCGAGGTCGGGCTTTGATTGGATGCCGAGCGAGGTCGGGCTTTGATGGTTGGATGCCGAGCGAGGTCGGGCTTTGATGTTTGGATGCCGAGCGAGGTCTGGCTTTGATGGTTGGATGACGAGCTAGGTCGCGCTTTGTGATTGGATGCCGAGCGAGGTCGGGCTTTGATGGTTGGATGCCGAGCGAGGTCGGGCTTTGATGGTTGGATGCCGAGCGAGGTCGGCGTTTGTGATTGGATGCCGAGCGAAGTCGGGCTTTGATGATTGGATGCCGAGCGAGGTCGGGCTTTGATGATTGGATGCCGAGCGAGGTCGGGCTTTGATGATTGGATGCCGAGCGAGGTCGTGCTTTGATTTGATGCCGAGCGAGGTCGGGCTTTGATTGGATGCCGAGCGAGGTTGGGCTTTGTGATTGGATGCCTAGCGAGGTCGGGCTTTGATTGGTATGATTCACATGGAATTTGCGCATGCAATTTTAATGCTCCTGTTAATCCACGATTGCACTGAAAAATTCAAAACAAATACCAAGCAAAAAAAATTATGTCGTACAGCTCAATGAACCAAGTTTGAACGATGAACGAAATCATAAAACATACACAAATTTGGAAAGTTCACAAGTTCGGCTCAATTCGAGCTTGGTTTAAAAAGAGTGAGCAAGCTCGGCTTAAGTTCACGTTTTGATTGAAAATCATGAACAACATGGTTGTTCATGTTTGGTTTAGAAAATAAACGAACTTAGCTTATTGCTAAAGTTTGGTTTTGAAAATTGAAGAACATAACTTGTTGTGCAAGTTACTCAAAATTTATCGCACGAACTTGTAAAATCTCCAAAGTTGTGCATGATTCTTGATGTGTTTTGAACAAAAAATGTATTTTAACACTCTTTAGGTTCTGAATCAAGGGCTGAAACCCCAAAAATTTGGCATTTGGATGCCTGATTCATGTTCTGAATTTCACATACTTCGCAGAGCAACTAGAACTTGACTCTGCGAAGTCAGGTTCTGATGTGGTCGCACTGCGAACATACTTTGCTCTGCGAAGTATGCGAAATTTTGAACTCAGAAGCTGTTTCTGAACAGAAGTTCAGAAACTGCTTCTAAGCAAGCTTCAGAACCTAAAGGGGGTTAAAAAGCTTTGCAAAATTGGGAAAAAAGGAGTGTAAAAACTCAGTTTTAAGGCTTGGCCCCTTTGAGATCCCTTTTGAGTTTCAAAAGGGGTTTTTGTGCACCAAATGAAATTGAACAAAGCAAGAGATGCAAATAGCAATCAAAATGAAAGATAAAGATTATAGGAGACTTACAGAACTCCTGGCAATGCTTGTGCAAGAGGTTGGAAGTGGCTTGCTTGATTGGTTAGAGGTTATGGACAATGAACTCTAACTTGCTTTGCTTCACTTTCAAGGCTGCAATGTGTGGGATTTTGGTGTGAATTTCGTGTGTATTGTGGCTGTTTTTCTTGTGTATTAATGTTGTTTCAGTGTGTAATGTTTCAATGGTCTATTGTGTGTAATCCTTGTGCCTTGACATTCCTTTTATAGGCAAAAATGCAATCCAATGCAATGATGGCAAATCTCTAGATCCTAGCTGATTTGTGGGCTAACTCCATGCTAAATGGCTTTGCATTAAATGCTAAAGGATAGAAGTTACTTGCCTTGTGCCAAGGGTCAAGACCTTGACTGATTTCAGCCACAAAATCTAGCTGATTCTAGAAGGTAATGATGGACAAAACTGAAAAACAGGGCAGCTTGAAATTGTGTGATTCTTGGGATCAATCCTTGCAATCTTGGAAGGCCAAGCAATGAAAACGTGTACTGCCATGTACAGGGAGATTGGGGGAAGCAAAATGAGCATATGGGCTGGTGTGTGGGAGGAGAAATCCAGCTCAAAACAGGGCAGCTCAAACAACTCTTTGCAAGAAAAAACCGCTTGAGTTTGACTGGTTTTGGTGAAGGAAGAAGGAAGGAAAGGGATCAAGTAGCTGGCTGGCAAGCTCAGGTTGGAAGATAGGTCAATTGGGGGGGACAAGAGCTGACCAAGGGCAGCCAATTTGATTGAGCACATGTTAGGTTGGATGAAAATCCTTCTTACCTTTTACCTTTAATGTCACACATTAACTCTTGCTTTGCTGCATCATTTCAGCCACAAATGGCAATAACAAAGATAATAAAACTAATAATAACAACTGTAAATGAAAACAAAACAGATCAATCAAAAAAATAAAAATTCTGCAGAAAAATCGCAGAGGTCGCAGTGCGAAGGCAACTTCGCAGTGCGAACTACCCTTTTTTTTGAATTTTTGTTTTCTTTAAAATAAAATAAAAGATAAAAATAAATAAATAATAAAACAATAATGATGATGATGGATGATGCAAATAACAAAGATGGTAAATGATAAAATAGAAATGATAATAGTAAAAATAATAAAATGGTGAAAAAGGTTAATAATACTAGTAATTAAAAATAATGATAATAAAACATTAATAATAAAAAAAGATAATAATGACATTTCTAGGAGACATTTCTGGACCAGACAGACTGGGGACGACACTTGGGGAAAAGGAGTTCACGAATTGTTCATGATTGATTGGTGAGACTCATGGTGGTTAGAGCAACCATGTATGAATGATCAAGAAAGTTTTTGGAAGCCAAAGCTCGGGATTTACTAGCCAACAAAGAGGTAATGGCCTTCAACGCATTGTAGTATCTTGTATGCATAAATGTACGTATGCATGAATGTATGAATGTACAAACACCTGAATGTACGAACGTACAAATGTATGAATGTACGAATGTACAAATGCATGAAGGTACGAATGTACAAATGTACGAATGTACAAATGTATGAATGTACGAATGTACGAATGTACAAATGCATGACTCTCACTGGGGATGTCGTGTGAAAGATTGACTTGTAACGGGGATACACAAATCGTTCGTCGAAGAACTGCCCCTTGGTATAAGAATACGATGAAACATTGCACAAGCTGTTCGTTAAAGAACTACCACTTGGCATAAAAAGGAGGTTGACATCACTAGGCCAGATAGACTGGGGATGACACTCGACTGATTTGAGTAATTGCATGACCGATAAACTTGGTGAAACAAGATTTAGACCGGTAAAATGAACAGTGGACCGACGTTGTATTGCAAATACTCGGTGATCTTTAATGGGGATGATACCACAGGGGATACATCCAAAAATTGACGGGGTAAAGCCGCAATAACTGATAAAAAGATAAATACCTCACGGGGAGATTGTTAATCCACTAGGAGATCGTGCTAATCTGCTGGGGAGAAGAACTGATGATTCCGCCGGGGATACTTATGCTTTGGTTGGCAAATCTTTGCCTGAATCGTCCTTTCGGGCTCTCGATTCATTGGGGATATTCCCTTTTGATTCACTGAGGATTCTGTTGGGGAATCCCTTTTAGCAATTGACCATGCTCGGCCTACGAAGCTTCATCTGCTTTCGGGACGAATATTGATGCACACTTCAAATATTCACGAGTTCAGAAGGAATGTGTTTGGTATTTTATAAAAGATAAAAGACTCACAAAATAACTTTTGAAAAAGGTTTTTGTTTTGAAGTACTATCATCAAAAAATAGAAATGAATGAATAGAATAAAAATGGGAATTTGATAAAAGGAAAAATAATGTTGGGAAGTGAAATTTATTAATGGGGTGGTAGCCTGCCAAAGGTGTGGCTCCTTTGTGATCGTGTTTGGGATTGCTGATGACAATTGGGCTTTTTGTAGGGGACTATGGAATGTCAATGATGACTGGGCTCTTTGTGAATTGTAAGGGAGTGCCAAGCATGGTTAGGCCCTTCAAATGATTGTGCACTGGGCATAATCGGGTTTTGGTTTAAAATTGTGGGTGCCAATGAAAATTGGGCTTTATTTGTGATTAGATGCCCATGGTGATTGGGCTTCATTGTTGGGTGCCAATGAATATTGGGCTTTGGTTTTGTTTGGATGTCGAGCGAGGTCGGGCTTTTATGATTGGATGCCGAGCGAGGTCGGGCTTTGTGATTGGATGCCGAGCGAGGAAGGGCTTTGATGGTTGGATGCCGAACGAGGTCGGGCTTTGTGATTGGATGCCGAGCGAGGTCGGGCTTTGATGGTTGGATGTCGAGCGAGGTCGAGGTTTGATTGGATTCCGAGCGAGGTCGGGCTTTGATTGGATGCCGAGCGAGGTCGGGCTTTGATGGTTGGATGCCGAGCGAGGTCGGGTTTTGATTGGATGCCGAGCGAGGTCGGGCTTTGTGATTGGATGCCGAGCGAGGTCGGGCTTTGATGGTTGGATGCCGAGCGAGGTCGGGCTTTGTGATTGGATGCCGAGCGAGGTCGGGCTTTGATGGTTAGATGCCGAACGAGGTCGGGCTTTGATGATTGGATGCCGAGCGAGGTCGGGCTTTGATTGGATGCCGAGCGAGGTCGGGCTTTGATGATTGGATGCCGAGCGAGGTCGGGCTTTGATGATTGGATGCCGAGCGAGGTCGGGCTTTGATGATTGGATGCCGAGCGAGGTCGGGCTTTGATTGGATGCCGAGCGAGGTCGGGCTTTGATTGGATGCCGAGCGAGGTCGGGCTTTGATGGTTGGATGCCGAGCGAGGTCGGGCTTTGATGATTGGATGCCGAGCGAGGTCGGGCTTTAATGATTGGATGCAGAGCGAGGTCGGGCTTTGATGGTTGGATGCCGAGCGAGGTCGGGCTATGATGCTTGGATGCTGAGCGAGGTCGGGCCTTGATTGGATGCCGAGCGAGGTCGGGTTGAACTCCGGAGGGTGATGTCTGTTGTATTCGCGGAACACTGGGTTACCAATTACGGGAGGAGGTGGTGGCTGTGGATGGAAACCTTGACCTTGCTGCATCATTTCCATCCATTGTTGTTGAGCCTGAGCCTGTTGCTGAGACTGTTGTTGCATCATCAGCATCATTTGCTGATACTGTAATGCATTCTGAGCTTGTTGCTCCTGATACTGCTGCTGCCAGGCCTGTTGTTGTTGAATCATTTGTTCCCAAGATTTCATGCTGGGTCCTCCACTTTCGTCACTGGCTTGATTAGTACGAGGTCTACCTCTTCTTCTCCCAGACATCTTATCCTAGCTGTCATATACAAGTCAAAGTGATCAGTTTTAACTGAATATAACATTTAGAATAATGTCCTGGATCCAAGAGGTCCACAAACTTGGATTGTACTTTAATGACCCAAGGCACGGTCTGAATCGACCTGCTCTGATACCAAATTGTAACACCCATATAGAGATTGCCTAGGATCTCTTACGAGTATTAAAATTTCGTACTGGATACATTAAATACAATACAGAAAAGTAGTTTATTGAATACTCAACATATAAGTTTATGATACAACTCAAGATCCGATACATAACATTCTTTATAATACATATACATCATGATACAACGTCCATATAATAAACATAATTCAGCACGATCAGTCCGTAGCTTTCTCTTTACCTTTGCGTCGTGCTACCTGAGAAGAACCTGCACCAGAAGGAAAGGGATGAGACATAATGTCTCAGTGAGCTCCTACCCTACCTACTGTTTGGCAACCACAGGGAACCTAGGGTCACCGTGCCTACCTCGGCGATCTTGGGGATACCTATGATCGCCAAGTCTTATCTTTACTTATTTCGCGATCAAGGGAAAGAACTAGGATCGCTTATACTTAGTGATCAGGGAAAAAGAACTATAATCACGTCTTATTACTAGGAACTAATTGTCCTATTTCTCAATACTTATACAAATAAATACATTAATCTTTATATCTTTAAGTTAGAGGTTAGCGTTGAACAATCAATAATTATCTGAGTTCATTTTACGGAGTGCATCCGGGTGGAGTAACCCCGAAGTACATCTCCCTTCTAACCGGTGAAAATTCCTATCGTATCAGGCTAACACCGGATTCCTCTTGTCGTCGTGCGGTCATCCTTGCGGAATAACACGTCCCACTAGCGTGAACCTCCTGTGTCCCACTAGCGTGAACAGCAGAAGACACGACTTAATAGTCTTAACTTACGCGCATACCTCCCAAGTCCCACTAGCGTGAACAATGAGAGACGCGAATTAATATGTTTTAACTTATGCATGAACCTCTCGTGTCCCACTAGAGTGAACAACGAAAGTCACGACTTAAACTTATTAGTCTATACTTTGCTTGGACCATTCATGTTCCACTAGCGTGAACAACGAAGGCCACGGCTTAATATCTGAGTAATTCTCGGATACTTAACCTATAAAAGGTTTTAACTTGAATATGGTACATACTCGTACTTATTACATATAGAGTATCTTCTAAAATTCATTAACCTAAACAGGTTCTTGACTCATCGTTCTCATGAGCCAATCCTAGGACTTCCTTAAGCTTCTAGTCTTTAATTCATAAAATTCCAAGCTTTGCTTGATCTTTGCTCATGTAATTTCTCAACCTTTGGAAGCCTTTGGAGTGGACTAAAATGGTGGTTTAAGTTTCTAAAATATGTTAGGAGAAAACATTTTCAAAAAGCCATGCCCGCGCGCTCCAGGACCCCCAGAACAACCCAACTGAGTGGTGCTGTTCTGGCTTGGTCGCTACAAGCGCAGAGCCGTCGCTACAAGCGCGGATAGACAGAACCTGGTCGCTACAAGCGCCCAGTTGGTCGCTACAAGCGCAGGCTTGTCGCTACAAGCGCAGGCTTGTCGCTACAAGCGCAGACAGACAGAACCTGGTCGCTACAAGCGACAGCCCGTCGCTACAGCGACCGTGACAGCATAAACATGTATAAAAATGTGATTTTTCACCATTTTTGACCATTCAATGATACTCAAGCTTCCTAAACATGATAAAAATGATTTTCCTTCATAGATTAACAATTATAAACACATATGAGCAAAGATCTAGCAAACAAGGAATTTAGGGTAAACACTAAAACTTTCTATAACAAGTATAAGCTTGCAAAACTCATAAAATTCATCCTAGATGGGTTCTAAAATCTGAAATGAGCTCACCTAAACCTTAATTTGGTGCTGGTTATGCTTGATTCAAAACCCTAGCTTGCTCCTTTACTTATTTCTTCCTCTATTTGTTCTAATCTCCTCAAAACTACTTGCTAGCAACTCCACAAGAATTATTGATGGAAACTTGAAGGATTGGAGTAAGAGGGAGTGGCGTGAGAGTGAGAAGAGTGAGGGGGAAAGGCTGGTTCAAGGAGAGAAAGAAGGAGAAGAAACATGAAATGAGAAAAATATCTTCCTTTCCCATTTCCTTATAATCCTCTTGTTTGAAATATTTACAATTTTGCCATGCTTGAATTTACTAAATTACCACGCTTATTAATTGCTTCTAACACTGATAACTGATACTAATAAGCGGGATATTACAGAAGTACTGTTCACAAATGAGGATCAGCTTCTGAAATGCTTGCTTCCAGCTTCTGAAGACGCACAGCTTCTTGTATATTTGATTTTAGCAAACATGAAGCCAACAACCAAATATCCAACAATCTCCCCCTTTGGCAAATTTTTGGCTAAAATCAAATTGAGATACAAGGCAAATTCTGAACACATCAAGAGGAACACAAACATAGTAACACAATAGCAACATAGTCAGCAGCGGATAAAACACTACGTTTCACACATATACTCCCCCTGAACACATCAGCTTCTGAAACACACACTACTCCCCCTGAAACTCAGCTTCTGACAGGAAACTCATACTCCCCCTAAAACAGATCATTCAGCAGCAGCTTTTGAAAACATACACTCCCCCTGAAACAGAGACTCCTGAAACAGATCAACAGCAGCTTCTGACACACTTATTTCTCCCCCTTTTTAGCCAAATAATTTTGACAAAAAAAATCATGCAATCACCAGGAGTAGAAAGAACATAAAAACAGCAGAGGTTACAAACAACCATCACAGCACCATACACATCAGTGACACTTCTCAGACCAGCAGAGTCACACAACCAGTACCCATACACAGGCTTCACAGAAGAACAAAAACACAACTACAGAGTATAATACAAACTTGTAGATCAGAAACACAAAATGCAACCCAGATCATAAAGCCAGCACATAGCTTGCAGTCTTCAGACTCAGCATCAGAAGCTGCACAATTTTATACTATGACTCTTCAATAAAGACAAATGCCCAGTTGACCCCTCAAATTTTCAAATTGCTTGGCATTTAAGGCTTTTGTAACTATATCAGCACCATCTTCATCACCCTCAGCACACGGAACATAGGGCATGATGTTTTGAACATCTTGCTCAACATGATCCTCAGACTTACTAAGATCCACTTCCTTTCTTATTAGTGCATTCTTCTTTGGGACAGGGACCACTACCTTGCTCCAGATTTTAGATGGTCCAACAGCAACACTCTTCTTAGCAACAGGAGTAGACCTGCTGGCAGCAGCAACAACCTTTCCTTTCCTATTCTTCAGCCTCTTGTCAACACTTTCACATTTTGGTCTCCATTCCTTCTTGACATTGACAGGTTCAGATTTTCTTTGCTGAAGGTGCTTGGGATATCCATGCAGCTTGTAACAGAATGGCTTTATGTGCCCCTTTTTACCACAGTGATGACATACCCAAGGATGAGATGTCATATTGCTCTTAGATCCCTGAGGTTGGTTCTGGTGTTCCAACTTAGGTTTATCCATCATTGGATCACATGTTTTAACAACTGCACTGACCTTTTTAGTTGGATTTTAATGTTTGTTCAAGGTCTTATAATCAAACCCTATTCCACTTGGTTTCCCTTGGTTCTGAGTCTCCAATATTTCATCTAACATATCAGTACCAGTGTTCAACATTCTCACCTGCTTCTTCAAATGTTCAAGTTGAGAGTTCAAATGGGTTACCTCATCTTTGAGATCAGAAATTTGTCCCAAGTGTTCACTTCTTTCAGCCTGAAGTTGACTGATGGTCTTCTTCTGATTTTCCATTTCCTTGCACACCTCTTCACTTCTGATGAATAGTTCTTCATAAGAGGCAGCTGGTTCTTCAAAAGACAATTCTTCATCACTGGATTCAGAATCAGATGGTGCTTCAGAACCTGATGGTGCTTCTGAAACCTTAACATCATCAGACATACATTTTCCAGTTAAAGCAAAAACATGCTTGGCTGATTCATTCCCCACTTCTCCTTCGGAGTCATCTTCATCAGACCAAGAAATTTCAAAACTCTTTTTCTGTTTCTTGAGGTATGTTGCACATTCTGTTCTAATGTGACCATATCCTTTACACTCATGACATTGAACTCCTTTGGATTGATTGTCTTTCTCATCAGTTCTTGTCTTCTGCTTCAGAATCTTCTTAAATTGCTTACTCAGCATCACAAGATCCTCTGATATGCTTTCATCATTTGCTACAAAAGCAACACCTTTCCCCTTCTTATCAGTTCTGGCTATTTCAAAATTCTGAAGAGATCCTATCAATTCCTCAACCTTCATGCTGGAGATGTCATGTGCTTCCTCAATGGCAGTCACTTTCATGTCAAATCTCTTAGGTAGAGATCTGAGAATTTTCCTCACAAGTTTCTCATCAGATATTTTTTCTCCAAGAGAATCAAATGAGTTAGCCATATCCAGAACATTCATGTAAAAACTTGTATGTTCTCATCCTCCAACATTTTGAGATTTTCAAATTTGGTGGTGAGAAGTTGAAGTCTGGACAGTTTTACCTTGGATGTGCCTTCATGAGTAGTCTTGAGAATCTCTCAGGCATCCTTATCTACAGTGCACTGCTTGATCAGTCTGAACATATTCTTGTCCACTCCATTGAATATAGCATTCAAGGCTTTGGAGTTTGCAAGAGCTAATTCATCTTCTACCTTGGACCAATCTTCCTCTGGTTTTAATTCAGTTGTCTTCTTACCATCTTTGTCTAGCACAACAGGATGTTCCCAACCCTTCAGAACTGCTTTTCAGGTCTTGCTATCTATAGATTTCAGGAAAGCACTCATGCGTGATTTCCAATATTCATAGTTGGAACCATCCAACAGAGGTGGTCTGTTCACAAATCCTCATTCTTTCTCCATTATGCCAGAAAATAACTTCCCTAGAGCTCACCCTAAAACAGGCAGGGTTCCTGCTCTGATGCCAATTGAAATTCCTGGCAAGACCTGGTTCTGAACGTAAAACAGAGTACTGGTGCAGTAAAACAGAGTATGCAAAACAGTAGTTCAGAAGCAGAATAAAACAGACAGAAAGTAAAGATGCACAAGTGATTTGTTAACCCAGTTCGGTGACAAACACACCTACATCTGGAGGCTACCAAACCAGGAAGGAAATCCACTATGATAGTATCAATTCAAAGTCCTATAACAACAGCCCCTGTTTCACAACCTTCTCACTTAATCACTACCCGTATTGACTTCAACCTAGGAACTCCTAGACCTGAGATCCCATCTCACTTCCCTCAGTCAATCACTGCCCCAGTGATTATCAGACTCTAAACAAACAAAGATGAAGACACTCTTCAAAACATAATCAGTCACTCTTGCTTAAAAGCTTCAAGTGATTACAACTCAATAAACTAAACCAACTCTAACAATTGAGTGGTATACAGAAAAACAGAGCATACAACTCACAACTAATAGACTCAAAACCTAAGACTCTTTCAATGATAACTTTTGTTTTTGAATCGTAAATTCTTCAATAGCAGCGTCTTCTATTTATAGCTTCAGCAACAACATAATTCTTGAACCAAATCCTTCAAAGATATATTCCCAGAATTCTTTAGAAGCAAATAGAAGCAATTTATTTTCCAGAAATATATTTTCCAAAGATTTCTTTGAAAATATATTCACAAATAATTGAATCCAATCATCAAAACATAATCAGTCACTCTTGCTTAAAAGCTTCAAGTGATTACAACTCAATAAACTAAACCAACTCTAACAATTGAGTGGTGTACAGAAAAACAGAGCATACGGCTCACAACTAACAGACTCAAAACCTAAGACTCTTTCAATGATAGATTTTGTTTTTGAATCATGAAATTCCTGGCAGGTAACTGGTTCTGAACTAAAAACAGAGTATGAAAGCTAACAGTTCAGAAGCAGCAAATAAAGTGCAGAAAGATAAAGAACACAATGAGTTTGTTAACCCAGTTCGGTGCAAACTTCACCTACTCTGGGGGATACCAATCCAGGAAGGAAATCTACTAAGTAGAATTAATTCTAAGACTCAACAGCCCCTGTTCTTCGTCTTATCACTTAATCTCTACCCTTCTAGACTTCTACCCAGGAGACCACCTAGGTATAAGAACCCACTTACTTCCTAACCAAGCAATCACAGCCCAGTGATTGTAAACTTAACAAAAACACACAAATTGAAGTCACACTTCAAGACAACAAAAACATCATTCGTGCTTAAAAGCTTTGAATGAGTTACAACTCAAAACATATGAGTGGTGTACAAAACAAAGCCTAAGCTTACACAGACAAAAACTCTAAAAACTCTAAACTCTGAATTCTGGTTTTTGACTCAATTAACTCTTCAATAAGCAACACCACGTCTCTTTAAATAGTCTTCAGTAATCAGCATAATTCTGTATCAAATATTCTTCAATAGATATGATTCTGAAATATGCAAAGGCTTGAAAAGGAAACATATATTTCTGACTTCTATCTTGCAAAGATTCTTCAGCAATATATTCAAACATAAAACACGAAGCCAATCTTCTCAAGATCACCAACAAATTAATCATCCTTCTAGAAACCAAATGCCTGAATAAATCCTTGATAAATCTTCCAAAGATACGCACAAAAAAAAATCAGATTTAATGCAAAAATCCAACTTCTGAAATCAGCTTCTGAAGGTCAACACTGGTCAACGTCTGAACAGTGCGTCTGAAGTACTGTTCAGCGTCTGAAGGCCATTTCTGCGTCTGAAGGCCAAAACCGCGTCTGAAGGCCATTTCAGCTTCTGAACATCCTCAAATCCAATTTCTTGCTTCTGAAGACTTCTTTAACACATAGAGACGCAACGCTTGAGCACTTTGATTTTACCAAACAATGTAGCCAACACAAAATAACCAACAAATCGTAAATTCTTCAATAACAGCGTCCTCTATTTATAGCTTCAGCAGCAACATAATTCTTGAACCAAATCCTTCAAAGATATATTCCCAGAATTCTTTAGAAGCAAATAGAAGCAATTTATTTTCCAAAAATATATTTTCCAAAGATTTCTTTGAAAATATATTCACAAATAATTGAATCCAATCTTCAGAAAATATCTTGCGAAATTCTTCTTCCTTCTAGAAACGTAGCTTGGATAATTCTTCAATTAAATCTTCAACAAATCACATGAGAAAATAAACACTCCAAGGCGCGAACACAGGAACACAGAAAACCAGCTTCTGAAGGTGCTTCTGAAGTTCTGCGTCTGAACATTTCAGCTTCTGAAGTACTGTTCAGCTTCTGAAGTACCCAGCTTCTGAAGTACTATTCACAAATAAGGATCAGCTTCTGAAATGCTTGCTTCCAGCTTCTGAAGACGCACAGCTTCTTGTATATTTGATTTTAGCAAACATGAAGCCAACAACCAAATATCCAACACATCTCATTCTATCATATTTAATTAAAACACTACTTAACTACTTACTTAAACCTCCTTTTTATTAATACACCTCTATTATCTTATTTTTGCTAAAAACATCTCTTTCTCCATAATTTCTCTTAATCTCCTATTTTTCAACAACTAACTAACCCATCTATTCGCTCAATATCCACAATCCAACAACTTATATTGAAACATCAAACAGATAATTCCTAATAATGTTAATATTACTAATATTATATAACAATAAATTAATGTTTAAAAATCAGGGTGTTACACTAAGACCTATCACTAAAAGGCGGTAAGACCCTTGTGGCGCTAAGACCTATCACTAAAAGGCGATAAGACCCCTGTGGCGCTAAGACCTATCACTAAAAGGCGGTAAGACCCCTGTGGCACTAAGACCTATGACTAAAAGGCGATAAGACCCCTATGACGCTAAAACCTATCACTAAAAGGCGGTAAGACCCCTGTGGCGCTAAGACCTATCACTAAAAGTCGCTAAGACCCCTGTGGCGCTAAGACATATCACTAAAACCTGTCACTAAAAGGCGGTAAGACCCCTGTGGCGCTAAGTCCTAACAATAAGTGGCGATAAGACCCTAGGGGTGACGTCATAGCATATATGAAAGGCTTAATCAAATTCAACTAAGTTAAAATTCAGCTAAAATTCCCCAATGGGGTCGGGGAAATATCATGCCGTGGGCAGCTTTCCTTGAAAATAACATAGCAATCTCTAACAAGATCTCTTGTTGGGTTAGGACAATACCACGCCCTAGAGGGCCTGATCTTGATAAAATTCTCGAGTCAAGATGATATCACCCCATAGAAACATGGCAAAAGCTTCAATTCGTCGCATCTAAATTCCCTTACTCTCCACAAAACTTAATAAAGAGGTTATATAAAACAAACATTTCGGGGTATGTAAACAACATTAAGTATTTCTCAAGGGCGAAATGATGAAGCAACATGTAACTAATTTAGAAATCATAACATACAACGACATCTCGCTCAATCACATCAAAATAAGTAAGAGCAGAACAAAATGATCAGAAACTAGATGCATAAATAGTTCAAAAGCCATGAAGGCGTTACATAGTTAATGGTGGAAGTAGAAAAGAGCCGCAAACAACTTTACATGATAAAATAAAATTACAAACTATTCCTCATCTACAATCTTCCCGTCAATAACAGTCATGAAGAGGTCGAGCTCCTCCAAGGAGACCTCGGGGTATAGGCAGGCAACCTACGCCTTCGCCAGCTCAAAATCTTTTTCCTCGGCAGGCACACCCTCCTCTTCCGCCGCCTCTAACTTGGACTTCAAGTCCACCAGCTCTTCCTTGTGAGCCTCAGCCGCCTTAGCATTTGAATTAACCAGGTCCTTGGCCTCAACCTCATCTTTTGTCTTGGCGGCTACAATTGTATCAAGCTCTTGGCGTACTAAGGCAAGCTGCTTTTCGGCCAGCTTTCTCTTCTCCTCAACAACCTTGAGGGAGGTCTGCATCTGCGCTTTCACGCCTTTGTTCTCTGCCCGCAACTTCTTCTCCACTTGCTGAAGAATCGAGAAATCTTTCGCCATAACCCTGCCGATTAGGGCACCCTTCAAAAGGTGGACGCCCATCATCTTCTTCACTTGGGCGAAATCCATGGACTTAAGCCGCTGCTTATCATAAGCGAAATCCAGGTGGTCCTACATGAACCCTACGTAGTCGAAGTCAGCATTCCACAGTGAAGGGGGGACATCTGCAAGACCAAAAAAAGTTCGTTAGTTTGAGTACTTGAACGTGGCGAAGCATAATGTTAGAGGGTAAAACGTACCAGAGTCAGGCTGATCGGCAGTCTCGAAGCCATAATCCTACATTCGAGCCCTCTTCTTGGAAGGTGTGGCGGCAGCATCTGACGAGTCAGGGATGGCGGTTATGGGCTGGGCCTGAGTGACGCCTGCTGGTCCCGACGAAGTGGGCTCTTCAGCCTCCCCTGCTTTCTTTTTGTCTCTTAGGAGGAGGTCGGATGAGTTGCTTTTCCCCCGGACGTCGCCCTCGTCCGCTCTCTTCTTTTTTGCCCTTTCCAAGGCCAGCTTCTTCTCTGCTGTGGATTTTGGCGTCGTTGAATCTGCAAAAACAAAGTAGGGAGAAATATGTTAAAAGTATTGGGGAGAATGGCAGAGGATACTGCCTAGAATATGATACGAAGCCTTACCTACATACTCCTCAAGAGCCTTTGCGTCATGCTCTTTATGGAGGAGCTCCCTAACACTGAGCACCTCCATGTGCTCCAGAAAATCCACAACATCTTTCTCCGCATCAGTAAGCTTATCGTAATCATAGCCAAACATTGACAACGACTCGCTAGACCAGTATAAGCGGAATCCCTCGTCCCCACCTTGATCCATAAATGCGGGGATTGAAACATCAGCCCCCCTCACCTTGAAGTACTTCATCTTCCAATTCTTATAGTTGTTTGCGAACAGGCCGAAATGACCCCGCCCTTGTTGAGAGTTAATTGAAATCCAGGTTCCCTTTCACACACCATTCGTGCAATAAAATGAGAAAAAGGTGCCGACAGTAGGCGTTAACCCCAGGCCTTTACACATAATCTCGAATCCCAGCATGTATGCCCAGCCGTTTGGATGTAATTGGGAGGGCGCCACGTTGATGGCCTTCAGCACCGCAGCCTCAAAGGGAGTAAATGGAATCCGAACCCCCAGGTTAGTGATTGCGCAGACATAGATATAAAACGCCTCATTCTTTACTCCCTGGGGGCGCCTCATATAAACCTTCTCACCGCCCATGCAAGGATCGGTTACGACGTCCAGCTCATCTCATGTGGAGGACACTGAAAAGCTGGCTCAAAAATCAGCCACCCTCTTCTCAGAGCTGAACCAAGAGGAGTAGGTAGCCACCGCCTCGTCAAAGGCCTCAGTACTGAAGGCCGTAGTTGCCATGCGCTTCTCTCGCTCAATACGGCTTAAAGAAGAAACAATAACAATGTCACTATCTCTGCTACTGGCGATGTCATCACTATCAGAACTAATTAAATCTGCTAGGAGGCGGTGTCCAAAATAATTCAGTTCTAGCACCTCCCAGTTCACTTTCCCATTCACCCCGGTGGCGATTTCAATGCATGCATTCCCTAACTTGCGTCTCTCTTCTCGGGGTGAGGGAATGCACTGAGTTACCCTCACTATCACACTCCCTCCCTAATTACGACCTTTTTCAAAGTAAAAAAGCGTAAAAGAATGAGGGATGAAGATATACCTGATCTAAGTAGGCAAGGAAGTTGGCGAAATGCGCCGGCGAGTTAGCAACAACAATTGGTGACAGAAAGCGAAAAATGGGGGACGTAAGGAAGTAAGTTGGGAACACAAACCCTTATATAGGTACCTTTTAAAGGCCTGGAAACGTGTGAGACGTCCGAGGCAACATAGATCCAACAATGGAGAATGCTTGCCTTTTCGATTTAAACGCACGAGATGGCCTCGAAGCGAGGAAAAGTGAAGGGAAGGAAGACCGTTCAGTTGTGTTGCGAAAGGTCATCATCTGGCAACCGTTGGATCCTAACGGGATGTAATCAGGTGTGTGCCTCCCTGCTACAAGAGGTTGGGGCTCATGAAAAGAAGATCAACGAGTAACGTTCGGTAAAGTAGTCGTCCGGGGGCTACGGTTCGGGAACAGGACTTCGTTATTGCCTGACAAATCCGCAGAAGTCATGACAATATTTAATCACTTCGTCTCTTTGAGCCTTGTGCTTGGGGGGCTGTGTACCGCCAACTTCTTGGCGACATTCGTATGACGACATCTCATCAATCACTTCGCCTCTTTGAGACTCGTGCTTGGGGGGATGTGTACCGTCATCTTATTCTTCAAAGGCACGTGACAGTCTTCTCTGCACAAGCAGGAAGCAAGCTCACACATGCTCGCCACGTGGGCAAAGTCATGGGACCCAAAGGAACATTGCGGAAGAGGGGGAAACCCTAAGGGCGCATCCTAAGCGAGCTCCCCACGACTGATTCTGAGATACCTGGGCAGCTGTGACCCGCTGACTGAGTTTCCCCCCACGTCCCATCTGTGGGCCGAGATCCTCGGGGAAGCTGACCAAGTCGCAGTGCCAGATGCCTGGGAATCCCAAAATAATCGTCCTCACTCCCTTAGGTCAAGGAGAGGTATAAAAGGAGCTCTGAACTCCTCATAACGAAGATCACGTTTAGAAAGCACAAGAAAGAAAACACCAACCAAGCTCTTGAGTTCAAAGATCGCTCAGGGGACTGATACTGTTGTTCTTCTAGCAGGAACAAACCGATTAACATTCATCAATTTCGTCTAATACCTTTTTGTAAAAAAACATCATTTTCCTTTCATTATTCCTCAAATATCAAATTACATCAAACTAAATTAACATGTCAGAAACGAAACAACCTACCCTTCAAAAAAATTATCTCTTTAGCCTAATACTATGAGTATGAGTGCGTTTGTTTCAAATTATTTTTATAGATTTTCAGAAATAAAATAATAGAAATATATATTTTATGTTTGTAAAAAATTTATTAAATTTTAATTTTGGGTATAAAATGTTTTAGGGAATAGATTTTTTTTTTCGAAGAAAACTGTGGGAATAAAGTTTGAAAGATAGAAATAAATTTATGTATAATTACCTTTTAACTTCTCTATTATAAAGGTTTATGGGAATAATATAATATTAACCAAACAATTTTTTTTTAAATATCTTGGAATAAAACTCTCATCATTATATTCAAAAGAAAGTTATTCCTATAAACAAATCTACTAACCTTGAAAAAGACTCCCCATAAGAATGATCTTGGATAAAAACTACACCTAAGGTCATACAGTAATACAATTATGAAAAAGAATTGCGTTATTTAGACACACAAAATGCACTTCCAATTTAATTCATTTTTCATTAAAATTAATAGAAAATAATGATTAAATTTAAACCATTATTGTATGTTTACACGGTTTCGGATGTCAAATGGTGTATACACACAACATTTCTCAATAAAAAAAAAAAAATTTGACTCGAGTCCTTTGGGTGAAGGAAGCATACAATATAATTAAGTCCTTTGAATTGGAAAGATTTGGCCCCCAGTCATAATTTAGGGCATGGTGCATGTCTTTGGTAGAGGCTTAAGTGCCAAACTAATTGAGATCTTTGTCCTTAAAGTTATACTTTTATTTGCCTACGTTTCATAAAAATATATATTTGTACTTCTTTGTATAACCACTTTTATAATTTGTACAGTCAATTTCTGAATGAATGTTAAATTTATACATTCATATTTTTTGCATTTTTTGTTTTTTGACATTAAGCGGAATAAATAAATGTGAGTGTCAGTGCGATATTCTCATTTATATTTACATTGTTCCTAAATACATTCTAATAAAAAAATGACGAAATAATAAATAAAGATAAACTTACAAATGCACTAAAATAAATATGCTAAAGATAAAGGAATAGAAACGCATGAAATGCAAGACAATAATGCATGAGGCGCTGAATTATAAAAGCATTGAAATAAATAAAGTAAAAAAATGCATAATGATTAACCTAAAAAAACAAAAAAAAACAAAAAAATTACGAAAATAGAATAAAATAAGAAATAAAAAAAATGCAAAATGATAAAAAAACAGTAAGATAAAATGCATAAGGACTAAATGAAGGATGAGGAATGAAATAAATAAAAAAAGAAATGCAAGAAAAGAAATAAAACAAAGAATGGGGTGTAGGAAGGAAAAAAAAGGGGTGGAGAAAGCAAGAACAGGAGGCAGAGGAGAAGGAAGAGAGAAAAGGAAGCTGGGCCAAGCCAGGCCCGCTGCAAGTGGGGCGGTTTGGGTTAGGCATAAAATGGCTTTTGCTGGAAAAAAAAACAGTCATTTCCTCTTCTTCTCCCTCTCTCTTCTTTCTTTTTTTCTCTCTTCCTCTCTCTAAAAAGCCTGGCCGGAAGGGGTTCTCCGGCGCGGTGGCCGCCGGCCTAGACAGTGGCGCCACCGTGCCGGAGGTAAAAAAAAATTCGTTTTTTAAAAACCTTTTAGCTTTTCTAAAATCCTTTTATTCCCTCTTCTCAAATCCGAAGTTGTTTTTTCAAAATCTTTTCTAAAATGTCTAGATCTAAGTTTTGGTTTGAAACAAAAACTACCTTCTGTTTTCGGATTTGATGGGATGTGGTTCGGACTTGGTTTTGTTAAGTTGTGATTCGGCCGTGATGATTTGGTGTTGGTTATGAAATTTGTGGTTGCCGTGAGTTTGTGTGGCTGGCCGGATTTGGGTTATTGTTGGGTTTCGGTTTTGCTTGTGATATTTGTGGTTGCTGGTTTTCGGTTATGCTTGATGAGGCTTGACCGAATTCGATTCGTTTTTTGGTGTTTTTGTGAGGCTTTGGCTTGATTTGTGTTAAGGAGGAGGTTCGGTTTTGGGTGGTGGTTAGTGAGGAGGCCGTGGGTTTGATTGTTGGTGTGGTGGTTGGGTGGCCGGATGTGTTTGCGTGTGGTGGTGGTGGTGGCCGAATTTTTGAGTCTTTTAGGGTGGTGTTTGGCTTTGGTTGGTTTTAGATTGATGACTGAATTGTTGATTTTTGTTTTCGGTTACTGATGGAGTTTTTGGATTTGGTACCGATGGTTCGATTGTGTTTCGGTTTCTGACTCTCGATTGTGTTTTTTTTTATTGATTGTCCTCCTTGCCAGTGTAATAAATATACTAATTTGCCATCACTGACCATAAAGGCCAATGAATGACAGTTTAAATGACAATTAACTCAAATTAAAATTCTGAAAAGAAAACCACTCCTCACTAAAAAGTCTTGCCTAAACAGGATTCAAGAGTTAGAGGTTTAAAAAAGGTAAATAATGAAAATACTAATGATAATAATAATAAAATAAAAATAATAAAACACTTAAGGGAATAAAAATAAAGGTAAAAAAATAAAATGAATAAAAACAAAACGACACCCATATTTTTGCTAGTGTAAAAAAATAAAATAAAGGTAAAATAAAATAAAATGAATAAAAAATAAATCATGTTTTTGCTAGTGTAAGAAAATGGTGTCCAATAATGAGGTAACGTGGTGTTATTTCAAAAGTATGGGAGGTGTTAAAAGTGAGTCTATGAATTTTTGTTTCTAAATAAAAAAATGGCACCCATATTTTAGGCCCATAATTTAATCCATCGAAAAATCTATGAAACGAAACCCTAAAATCCGTTTACACAAAACCCTTGAAATCTCTTAACACAACCCTGATTCATTCCATTTGCATTTCATTCGAAAACGCCGTCAGCGTAAAGATGAAGGTTGTTGCTGCCTATTTGCTTGCTGTTCTTGGTGGCGACAACACCCCCTCCGCCAAAACCATCAAGGACATCCTCGGATCCGGTTCGTGTTGTCAATTGTTTTTGTTTTTGTTTTTGTTTTTTGCTTATTAGTTCTGTTTATAATGATATTGTTAATGTAGTTATGTTTGTGACAATTGAATTTTAATAATTTTTGGAATTTGATGAATGGGTTTGTTTAATTTTATATGCCCCAACATAAATTAGGGTTCCTTGATTTCAATTCTTTTATGGGAATTTGAAATTATTATCAATTAAAGTGTTACTAATGTTCATTTTTACAACTGTTTTTAAGGTTACAAAATCAAATTCTCACTGACACAGACACACCGAACATGTTGACATCGATAATTTATTTAAGAAAATGACATAACTGAATGTAATCACATGTGTCAGTTGTCTAGGTGTCCGACATTGACCTGTGTTGGACACGTGACAGACCTTTGATTAGAAGTGTCCGTGCTACAGAGCTCATTTGACATGACACCTTGAGGGGGTTTTGAACTCGTTGATTTGAAGCATAACTGACAGGTAAATTGTTTTTTGATGTGCAGTTGGAGCAGACGCAGAAGATGATAGGATTGAGTTGTTTTTGTCTGAAATTAAGGGCAAAGATATAGCTGAGGTTATTGCTTCTGGTAGGGAAAAGTTGGCATCAGTTCCTTCTGGTGGTGGTGGTGTTGCTGTTGCTGCTGCACCTGCGAGTGGTGGTGCTGCTCCTGCAGCTGCTGAGGCAAAGAAAGAGGAGAAGGTGGAGGAGAAAGAAGAATCCGATGATGTAAGTTCTTTTTCTGGGTTCATATTGCTTCTTTCATCATTTAGCTATTCTAGTTATGTTGTTATATGTATGCACTATAAGTGGTTTTAAACTTGCATTTAGTTGGTGATCCTAGTTTAATTAAAATCATGTGTTTTATACTGGAAATGGTTCTTGATTTGTAGTTAGTTGAGCTTTGATCAATCCCCTGTAGTCAATAGCAGCCGCTGTAGCTGTCTTGCATAATTTAGCGGCACTAGGCGTTATGCAAAATCCGGTATACACACACACACACACACACACACACACACACCGAAGTTACTGTAAAAAATCAAATATGCCCTCTCTTGTAGTGGTTCCATCCAATCTTTTTAGTCATTTTACCCTAAAACTTATTTTCTTTTTACTGGTTATGAAAATGAATGGTATGAACTGTGATTAATAGCTATGGAATTTGTCTTTAATTTTGTCTTTTCTTCTATTTTTGAGATCTTTTATATGATTATGTGTATGGTATTATGGTATATATGTTTTGTATTGTTTTGCTAAAATTTGACGTAGTGGTCATACCACGCCCTACTATACCACTATAATGTTTTATGGGTTGGCTGCCACACTTCGCTATCCGCCATTGACTGCATAGAATCACTCGTAATATGGTTAATGCACTTTGCTATTTGTTTTTCAATAGTTTTGGGTAGTTATGTATATTGTCTTGGCTTGAGATTTTTGTGCAAATTCTATGCGTGTATGTATTTTGCGTAATCTGAAATATTTTTGATTATTTAATCTTCGGCTTTTTTTTTTGTGATGCAGGATATGGGTTTCAGTCTTTTTGATTAAGTCTACAGACGCCGAGTTTGTCGAAGTTTTGTTTGATACATAATGGAGTGTGATATCATTTCAATGATTAAAAACTATGTTGGATGGATTCAGTTTGGTATTTTAGTTTCTTAATGTTGGAGTTATATTTTGAGTAGTTTATTTCTTGTCTTACTTTTTCACCAGATATTTTGCTTCTTATTTGAAGTGCTAAAGCAATAGAAATTGATAGATCCATCTAATTAAAATTTGCATCTATCATAGTTTTTAATGCAGTTCGATGCTATGCCCATTGCCTTTGTCAATGTGAGCATTCTACGAACCAATGCTTGTACTGCATATACATTATGCCTTCCCAACCTCACCATATTTGTCAAGATTTGAGAGTCACTCAAGAACTAGATAAGCTCCAAGCCTAGCAACAGTCCCTACATTTCAACATGTAGCAAGTCACAATTGCCCCACCTTAGTAACATATCCTTCAATCCACTTGCCATTGCAATTACAATATTGACGGCTTTTTGCGATTTATCTTCTAGGCATTAGGTTAACTCCACTGCTTGACATAAGTGACCTCTGTTATCCTGGAACATGTTGACAGTTATTAATGTCTGGAGAAAAATTGAATGATGTGCTTAGTAGCGCAGTCAGATCTCTAGAATCTCATTCAAACACAGTAGTAGGAACCAACAACAACAAAGCCTAATCCCACTATCATTCAAAAAAGTCTTCTAAAGCATTGTGGTCGGCTACATGAATCAAACAATCTAGTCACCCCATCTTCATCCATCAGTGGAAGAAATGCCATTAGATTCACTTGAATATCTACTACAAATTTAATCGTCTAACATATTTGCTATTGGTTATAAGTTCACCAGCTACCAGCTATTTTAGTTATATTACCAAGCAATAGGTTAGACACATGTGTGCATCTGTTATGGCATGCTTGTAGCTATTTGACTGGGCTTTTGAACATGTTATTTTCTACATTCATCGTGTATCACATGTATAGACATTAGCATTGCACAATTGTCTTGTCTTGCTGGTAGGGGTGTGCATGGTTGGATATTTTGACCGACCAAACCATATCTATATATAAACCACTTATATGAAATTAGATTCATAATCATGACCATATTCATTACCAAGTGGTTATGCAACCGATTATCAATATGGTTACAGACATATTTTTGCAAGTCCAGTTTATAAATGGATATGGTTTGGATTGTAAAAGTATCTGGATTTTTTCTATCTCAAGCTGGTTATCTATTATTTTAAAAACCGGTTATTCTCTTTTAAAACCGGTTTTTAATACCAAATTTTGCAAAATATCGATTTTTTTAGTAAAAAAAGAATATAACAAATTTAATAAAAAAAAACCTGTTATATTGCACACTAATTTATACAGTATTTCAGATAATTATAAATCACCAAGTTACTCTCAGCAAACTAGAGAAATTATGATTCAGAGCCATTATTCTTTTTATTTATTTTTTTATGAAAAAAATTTAGAGCCATTATATTAACTCTAATTTATAGAGAAATTAACATACTATATTTAAAAAATCCAAATAAAGATCGATCAAACTCCTCAAAAACAAAATCAATTGGTTAATTTTAACAGGTTACAAATATTGGAATGGAAAAAAAACGTTCCATGTCTCCGGGGATAAAACACCTTGCCTGTTTGGTTTAGCGGCGCATGGATCAAACATGATTTTCTCCCGTGATTTCACATGTGCCAGCGCCGTACCAAACTCTCACGAATGAAACAAGTTAAATTTATCTTCACCAATTGCCCTCGAATTGACCGATGCACACCACACTGTATTTACTTCGGCCAAGAACAATAATTTTGTGATCACATAACTAACTAGGTACAAGATCGATGAACACGCTGTCGTATACTTTTAAAGAGAGGGGAGAGAGATTAGTAAAAAAAAGGACATGGTTATCTATATGGACATCCAACAAAAAAATTATGGATTTGTAAAAACGGACGACCGGTCATTTTAAAATAAACCGATTAATTTTTGTGTGCAAATATTCGGTTATTTGGATGTGGTTGTAGTTTTCTGTAATCGGATGTTTTACTCACCCCTACTTGCTGGGAAAAAATCCTTAACTTTGCACATAGAGATATAGTGCCCGTTTCTTATGTATTAAAAGGGATTTTAACATTTGGTAATTTATAAATTAACTTTTAGATTTTTTTTTATAAAAAAAGCAGTTGTTTTTTGTGTTTGTATACCAAGAGAAAAATAGTTTTTTTTCTTTAAAACAAAAAGTAATTTTTTTTAGAAAAAAAAAAGAGTAAGTTATTACTCAACTTATTTGAAGAAGTTTCTGGAATTTTTTCTTAGATTTCATTTTATTTTTTAAATTTGTATCAAACAGTGAAACATGTGAAATCTTTTAAAATTGTTTTTTTTTCTTGCAAAAGAAAAAGGACACTAACAAACTGTCTCACAAAATGAATCATATACTAAGGATTAAACAACAAAACTCAATGATATGTATTTTTTCAAATTTTATCATTTGAAGAGGTATGCGTATTCTTTAAATGTTACTCCCTCCGGTCTCATATATAAGAAAAAATTCTTTTTTTAGGTTCATTAAATAATTAATGTATCTGTTTTACAATGTAGACCAGATACATTAATTATTTAATGAACCTAGAAAAATAATATTTTCTTATATATGAGACCGAATGGAGTAAATAACACAACTCAATGATTTCTTAAAAAAAATAACATAACTCAATGATATGTATTTTTCAACAAGGGTAGTATTAGCCACACTCTCTTCTCAACACTCTATTCTACACTCATTTTTTTATTGGTTTAAATCATGGTGGGTTTCACACATTAAAAATGAACTCCACTTAAAGTAGTGGGTGATATATTGGTTTCATCCAATAAAAAAATGACCGTTGAAAAGAGTGTTGAAAAGAAAGTTTCCTTAGCATTCCTCTTTCCAACAATCAATGGTTTGTGTGAGTTTTCTGGAATAAGTTTAGAAGGTTGCAACGATTAAGTAACCCAAGGGTCCCAAGTCCTATTCTTATGTTCTACATCGTCTCTGTTGGGTTCAAAACCTATCCAACATGATAGACATGGGTTGCAATAACACTAAGGGAACCATGCACTTGTGTCCATCCTTTAAAGGTTTAATTGCGTTTTTGGTCTCTATAGTTTTTCAATTGTGTGAAAAACTAAGGTTTTGCTAATGAGTGTCTTCAAAATGCTTTTAAGAATTTCAAATTAAACATTAATCATTAAAAAGTCAAATAATTCAATTTCTAATACATTAAATACACAATTTTTACAAAAACTTATCATTTAAAGGTGCTTAAATAGCGTCACGGAAACACTCATTGGCGGTTCTCAAAATATCTATGGTTGACTTTTAATTAGAGCCTAAACCAAAATGATTCATTAAACTTCCCGAGACAATACAAATGTGTAGGCAAAAAAATTTAGAGACTATTTGGGAGGAGGTTTTTGGAGAGGGGAGGGAGAGATTTGTGGAGAGGCACATCCCGTTTTTTAAAAGAGGATTTCTGATGGTATTCTTCTTTTCTTTCACACGTCCTTTAAAATGTTCATTTTAACATATTTAAATTCTATAATTTATAAAATTCATACGGGATGAAATGAACATTTTGGAGTGTGTTTGGTTGTGGACAGAAAGTGAGAAGAGGGAAGTAGGTGAGAGAGAGTTTGAGAAGAGAGAAAGATGTGAGAAATAAAGATGATTTGATGTATTGTTTGGTATAAAAGAAAGAGATGAGAAATTGAGAAGAGAGAAGTGTTGATTGTTTTTAAAAGTACAAAAACACCATTGAAATAAAAATCTTTTCATAAAACTACTATATTTAATATTTAATTAAATTTATCAATTGATTAGCCATATTAGTTATCTGAGTTAATTTATTAATAATTTTAACAAGGTAAGTTAATTTATTTAATTATTATTTAAATGAGCCTATTGTGAAAAAGGAACAAAGAATAACGTGAAAATATTGCATAAAAGACAAAAAAAAAAAGTGTGATGTTGTCTTAAATCGAAGGGCATAAAATGCAAAAAACAACAAATGAAAAACTTCTCTCTTTTTTCATAGCTAATTAGGGAAGAACAAAAGCTGTGTGGGACCCACGCCAATCTAGTCCCTCTTCTCTCTTTCTTGCCTTTGCCAAACAAGAAATACCACACTTCTCTCCTCTTTCTCTCGTTGATGTCTCTCTCTTCTACATTTCTCTCGTACCAAAGAAGGGAGTTTAATTTGAAAGACATTTACAATTTTACCCTCAACTTAATTTTGAAATTCCAAATTTGACTAAACCCTAATTCTCTATCACTCGGCACACACTCTCTCTTTCTCAACGCTCTCACTATCTCGATTTCTCTCTCTGTATGATTTCTCCATGTTCATGATTCATCTTCTTCTTCATTTTATTTGCTCCATTTTTCTTTGAAATTGATTAATTGATTTTCAATTTTGTTTTTATTAGGTTAACAAAGCTTGCTTGAAATCTTCCAGATTAACGAAACTCTTTGCTGGTTCGTGATTTTCTGTTTCTAATATATATTCTTTGGTTATTTTTATGCAATGGTGAAGATTTCTGTGTTTAAGAAGCTGTTTTTATTAGATTGTATAATAACCTCCGTAGCATCGACTCTTCTGATCACAAGTCTCATGTTCAATACGAACACGACACTGACACATGTGAATACATTCAATTATGTCATTTTACAAAAAATTAGTAGTGGTGTCAACTAGTCACTGTCGTGTCTGGTGTCTCCGCTAGTGCTTCATAAATAATAACTGTATTCAATAAATGATGTCATATATTTTCCTTTGCTTGCTTAGCCTAGGTGAAGTCATGATTTGTGAGAGTGTTCTTGCCTATGAAGCACGAACACTGGACACAACACTAACACGTTGATACCGGTGGTAATTTGAAAAGAAAAATGGCATAATGCGTTGATCTAGAATAAAGCTGCAGATGATGAGAGTGTTCTTGCATTTAAGACACCATATAATGCGTTATTCCAGAGCTACCAACTTTCTCTCACCATATAGAACTACAAGGGTAGCATGGACTGTGACTGTATCTATGTTATGGACTAAAAACTAGCCACATGCTTTTCGTGGTTTCATATTACCATGGAGTACTTGTCATAACTGTTGAAGATTATTACTTGTTGCTTACATTTGCTATTTCTATTTCAAATTTGAGTTCCGATTCAGCTTTATGCTATCTAGTTTTTGTTTTGTTTTTACTCTTTTCTTGAAGGGTTTTGTTACTTTTGTATGTTTTATAGGTATTATTGTTGTTGTTTAGTTTTTAAGTTTGAGTTTGACCTTTGTGATTCAATCCCTTTTCAAATTTTCATCACTCTGCATATTCCATTTTGTGTTTCCAGAGAAAACCTTTATTAGGCTTTCACTTGTCAATGTTGTCATGATACCTTTGTTTAGGGTACTGTTACTTTTATGCTTTTACTTGTTAATTACTAAACATGCTAGAATAAAAAGATAGGTTCTGGAGTAATGGTGATTCATGATCTTCAATAAAGAGAAGACTAAATGCATATATATATATATCATCTGAAGCATAAAAAGTGTTATGTTGGCCCATGATTGATTTAGATGGATTTTCTAGATTCCTTAACTCAACTTTACAAGTCTATTAGGTATATAACTATATATGCATTCATATTGATGTTAGAAAAATTGTTTTCTTTTAGGTATATAACTGAAGTTTATTTAGCCAGCTAAGTTAACACTGGTGTTTTACTGCGGAATCAATTTTTTATCTTCATATGAAACTAGATGTAAGCCCATTTGATTATACGAATAGTTGAAGATAATGTTTATAGTGCAACTTTATTTAAAAATAAGTGTATTTAGCAATGTACAAACTGATATGAATTTGAATTTGGTAATGTGCGTACGATTTGATATGAATTTGTCATTTGCAAACTGATATGAATTTGTATTTTTTTATGTGCAAAATGATGTGAATTTGGATTTTGTAATGTGCAAGTTGATATGAATTTGTCATTGTATATTTTTGTTGATTTAATCCTTCATATGTTTGTTCTTATTGGCTGAAAAATGCCTGCCCTAAAAAAGAAATTTGGACTCAGGAGATGGACAATGTTCTTTTTGATGCATTCTTGCATCAACTAAATCAGGGAAACAACATATGTCAACATAACGAAAGAGTTGGCTTAAAAATTTCAATGACACTTTTCAAAAGGGCAAGATGAAAGGCTGTTGGAAATTAGCAGAAAGAAATTTTCAGAAGTGTTATGATATTTCAAAAACTTAAGTGGATTTGCTTTAAATTTTCGAGTATGTTGTGAAACTTTTATGTTTTGTTTGGCAGATAATCTTTATCTTTACCTTGTTTTGGTCTCTAATGACGATCTTGAAATTCTAGATTATGATAGTAGTATATGATCTTGTAATCTTGTATTGGGATGATGGTTTTTTTTTGTATTTTAAGAACAATTTCCTATTTATCACAGCACCGCCACTTCCAGCCATCAACGATGAGCGTTCCGAAGGTGGTAGCGGCGACGATCCGGTTGAGAGTTCCAGCTGGAGGAGCACGTCCGGCGCCTCCTGTGGGACCTGCGCTAGGTCAGTACCGACTGAACCTTATGGCTTTCTGCAAAGACTTCAATGCGCGAACTCAGAAATTCAAGCCTGATACACCAATGGCTGTTACAATAACAGCTTACAAGGACAACACGTTTGAGTTCACTGTGAAATCTCCTTCCGTCTCGTGGTACCTGAAGAAAGCCGCAGGTATCGAATTGGGAAGTACCCGGCCCGGTCACGTGACCGCCACCACCCTGTCACTTCGGCACGTGTACGAGATCGCTAAGGTGAAACAGTCTGATTCTTACTTGCAGGGCATGCCACTTGAGTCCATTTCTAAATCCATTATTGGTACAGCTAGTAGCATGGGAATCAAAATTGTCAAAGATCTTGAATGAATTGATCAAAGGAATTCAACCTTTGCTTTTGAAAGTATTGAATAACTTCGTTAATTGTTGTTTATTATGTTATGTTTCAAATCTCTACTTGGCCACTCACAAAATGGTTTTGTGCTTGTTTTTTTTGTTGAATACAAGTTTAGTGAAAGAAATTGATGTCCTGGTATGGATATAAATACTCTTAATTGTTATTTAACTGATAGAATTTAGGCAAAATTACTCAAACTGTCCTTAACTTAATTTTAGGCAACGTTTATGTTCTTTATCTTTTTTTTGTCCCATTTCTATATTTTATCTTTTTAAAATATTACACTGTTAGCTTCTGTTATCCATCTGTTAACAAAAAAACACAAGTTATTAATTTACAAAAAAATCAAATCTTTTATTTTAATTACCTTTTAACCATTACCCTTTCCCCTTTTCCCTTTCCACTTGTTTCACGTAAAAAGACACATGAGTTGAACGAACAGTAACACCATGGTTTTGGGTCTCTTCCAATTTCGATTCTGAAGCCTTGCCAAGCTGATTCGATCTGAAGCCTTGCGGTTCTGAAGTTGATTTGCACTGAATTTCTATTTCTGAAAGCTGATTCAAAAAGGTATTGGTCTACAATGGATTTCTATTTCGTAATGTTTGTTATGGGTTGCTTGAGGGGACCAAGAACAATCTTCGTGAAGCGTCTTCATCCATAAAGTTTGATTTTTTTTATCTTATTGTGAGAGAAAAAAGACGGAAGAGAAAAAATAGAAGGAAATGAAGTTGCTTCAAACTTTGATTTATTCAATTCAATGAAGAGCTAAGGTGAAGAGAAGCTCGAAAATGATATTTATTTCTCCGACCTGTGTTCGTGGTGAGGAAGCCATGGATTGCAAAGTTGGAGTTTTAAGTTTTTTTTTTGTATTCAACGTAGAAGAAGATAACAGAAGTTTTCTTTTTTTAAAAGATTGACTAACAGAATACATTTAAAGGGTATTAGTGTAATGTTGTAAAAAGATAAAGTATAAAAATGGGAAAAAAAGAAGATAAAGGACGTAAACGTTACTTAAAATTAAGTTAAGGGACAGTTTGAGTAATTTTGCCTAGAATTTACTAGTCACAAGAAGTTACAATTTGACATATTAGTGACATTAATATTCTATATTAGTCTAGCTGGATGTGTTACATTTTCCATTTTCGACGTCCTATTTGACAAGTGAAATATTGGAATTTAAGTTTAAGTTGTGTGTATTTCTTATGCTTCTCACATTCATATAAATGTTCATTTATAAAATTTAAGAGCAAACACTAAATTTAGTCCCTGACTTTGTAGGATAATCTCATATAAGTTTCTGAGACTATGAGTATTTTAAAAAGGTCCCCGACTCTATTAAACCGATTGAGTTGGTTCTTATATTTAACCATTTACTATCAATTTGGTCCTTAAGATTATCCACTAACTATCAAAATTAGTATGTGAACTTTTACGACAACCATAAATTTACAAAGAAAAAGAGGTATTGACACAAAAACCAAAACAATAGAGAGAAATAAAAACATGTGAGTATGAAAGAGAAAGTTGTCACAAAAGTTGTCAAAAACTGGTTGTACAAATATCATTTCTCTTGTTTGAAGGACTAGCATGAGTAGAATTTGGTAGAGTCATGGATCTTTTTAAAACTCTCATAAAGTCAGGAAATTATTTAAGAATGCCCTACTCAGGTACAAAAATTCAAACTAATACACTGCCACATTATAACGATGCAATGGTTATACAATGTAATCTACTCCACTATCTTCATATGCAAGTAGTACCAATAGTTCTTACTCGGCAAAGTAGACTCTTAACAACATGACCACTCAAAGAAGAACAATACCACTATAAGTGTACTATCTCCGGTAAGAAATAGTTAGGTGAGCAAGGATTGTCCAACTTTTAGTATACCATTGCATCAAAAGATCAACAAGAATCATTAGAGTTTTCATTTAAGAGCATAGTCTTTTAAAGTACGCCCTTATGCCAAGGTCTCCACTCCATTTTGTATGATATTTTTCATCCACATAATAATTTTAATAGGGAAATGTTAACGAGTGCTCCCGGGGCACTCTTTATGACCTTTAAATGGTAACTTTTTTTGAAAATTTATGTAATCAATGCATTGAAAATTGAAATATTTGACTTTTTTATGGAATAATTTCTTCTTTTAGAATGCTTAAAGAGTGCCCCGGGGACACTCGTTAACAAGACCTATTTTAATATTATGATACATTTGAAGTGGAAGAGTTTGTCACAAGAGGATTTGAATTGTGACCTTTTCAAATTTCAAACATGCATTTAAAAAAATCAATTTCAAGTGTATACTTTATAAAAAAAAATTAGTTAACTTTCTATTTGATGAGAACGTTCTTATCTGTTAAAAAAAACTTTAATTTAGCTCATGTTTTATGTGTGATCTGTGAGAATTAAAAGTAAAGAGTTAAGTAAGAAGAAATCGCAGAAAGAATTTATCCTAAACTTGGGCTACATTAAGTTCTCACACTGAGATTTTCCACTATTTTACTGAGGTGAGAAACTTCTCCAGCTCTTACACTTTTTTAAGATGGCCACCAAGTCTATACAATTACAATCTATCACGTGAAGAAAATACATCTGAGACCTTCAAAAAAAAAAATCTGAGACTAATCGTTAGAGTGGAGACGGAATCTTATTTTAAAAGAAAGGATGTGCAAAACGAAAAGTGAAATCTCCGGAGCAGTGTTATATATAGCGAAGTAGGTCTCTTGCGAACATCATGAATGTTTCCATGTCCGGTAGAAAAAAATTAAACCTTAGAATTTGGCGGAAATCAGGAGGGTATGTGCTATGAAACAGCCAATCACATGTTTCGTTATCTGTTCACTATAACCCATCACGCTACAAATATCATTTCTAAAAACAAAGTCGAAGGCTTCGACGGAAATTAGTCGCTACTGGCAGGGCAAACCATAAAAATAAGTAATTGACGCAAAATTGAAAAAACAATATGCAAGTTAAATACTGAAAAGATCTTATTTGCAAGGGGTTTTATTATTGGGTTTTCAGCTTGCTCATATCAAGTATGTAAAACATAATAACAAACAAAAATTACAAGAGTTATGGAGTAGAAGACACTCTAAAGCAGATCGCATGCAATGATATATAAAACAAAGAAACACGATATAAGTTCCCTCGGATATAACCTATAGAGTAAAATGAAGCCAATACAGATATATTCTGTGCAACCACCAAGCAATTTGTCCGTCCCTAAAATATCATTAAATTTTACTGGCAAAAGAAATGCCTTCCTTTGCAAGTTGATTCACATCATCCACAGCAGGCATGACTCTTGCAACTTTGGCAATAGCTTTGTTCTCATCAGGATTCCCGCCTTCCAAAAAGGCACCAACAACTTTCCCGTCTTTAATCCAGTATGTCCCAAAATTAGGCTTTGATGATGCAGGGTTGTTGTCTCCAAATAGCACTGTGTCCCCAACATTGTCGCCGTAGAATTGCCAAGACAGATCAAATGAACGGGAATAGAAGTATGGAAGGTAATCATACTCTTCAACTGTTTTTCCTGCCTCTGCTGCAATGATGGCCTGCATGAAGAAAAAAAAAAAGTTAACACAAAATGAACAGCACTGGCAAGCATGACTCTTAATAAGACACTTCCATATGGAGGACCAGAAAAGAAGTTTGTGTGTGTATTGCTATGTAGAAGCCTAGCCTAATGAACCAAAATGATTTCAAAACTGGGTGTCGGGATATAGGGATCATGCTGGGGAAAAGGATACATGTGTTTTGTGCATAACTGGAGAAGCATAAATATGTAGGGAAGTTGATTACCTTCGCAGCCTGCTCAGCTGATTTGCGAGCATGATCAACATGTTCAACTCTTCTCACCTCATTGTACAATTTCAAAGGGAACGTAGCAACATCACCAACAGCATATACATCGGAAACATTTGTTTTGAAGAAGGAATCAGTCTACAACCACAGGAAATGCTATCATTGATATTGATATCAAAATTTATTAACCACAACTTAAAAGACTTTTTAGAGCTTGACACAAGCCTCTGGATATAGTATCACTAACCTTGATTCCACCCTTCTCCTCTTCAACCTGTCCTTTGAATAGGGATATTTGAGGCCTTCCTCCAACACCAACAACAACAATATCTGCTTCCAGTACCCTTCCGTCCTTTAGTTTGACTTCTTTTACCTGACAGACGGATCAAAGTCAAGCAAAATTTGATTAGGAACTATAAAACGCCATCACATGACAGTATTCCAAGATCACAAGCAACCATACCTCTCCACTGGAGTTAGACGTAAATCCAGTAGCAACAGTTCCTTTAATGATATTGACCCCCTTATTTGCATAATATCCCTCATAGAAAGCAGCTATTTCAGCAGTAAAAAGTCTTGGCACTGCAACAATGGTTTAAAAATTGAGTACGCACAAAACCGCATGAGTGGGAGGAGTAACGAGAAACATTTATATATGTCCACTTACTGCACCAAGGTTCTGGGTAGACCATGGTAACATCAATATTATTGAGTCTCAAAACTGCACTCAATTCCAGACCAATGTATCCTCCCCCAACAACCACAGCTTTCCCATTCTTCTTTCCTTTGATTGCCTCGTACAATTTGTCGGCATCATCAACCTCCCTCAAATAAAAAATGTTTTTGGCATCAGCTCCTTCTACACCGAAATCGGTCAACCTTATAACCTGCAAAACAAAATTATTAGTAATAAGTATGCGCTAAAAGGATGCAAAATATAAACACCGAATGTAACATCTCTAATATCAACAAGGAGCCTTACAGTTGAACCCGTTGCAATAACCAAAGTCTGGTACTTGAATGTTTCTCCTTTCGCACTTGTCAGAGATTTTGAAGCAAGGTCTGCTTTTACAATTTCTGTACTAAGATGCAACTGTACCCCTGCAATCATTGATTCAATTTATAATTTAACATCAGATAGCTGTTGCTAATTCCCATTCTTATATTTACTTATCTCTTCCTTTAACTTGACACAATAACTCAATATTTATTCTGATAACCATCCAATTATAATACATAATTAAAATAAGGGGGATCAAAAGCCAATTTTACCTTTCTCACTGTACCATTCTGGAAGCAATCTTTCTCCCCCACTTCCAACACAGGTATGGAACCCAGGAAGTCTAGCAGGAGCTGCAAAAATCCAATTGTAACATTAAGTTAGATATTCAGAGTGACAAGCAAGGCAAGGTGCTATTATACTTCAATGGGGAATTCATCAAAGATAACAATCCCAAGATAACATAGCCTTCACTTAATTTAAATAAAAAATAAATTTGAAGAAATGCAATCAAATTAACAATATTACAACATTGTTGCATTCAAGATTAATTAACCCATAACAGAATGAGGGAAAATTAAAGGAGGAAAGGGGAATGTAACACATATTATAGCATACAAACTTACACTCTGGAAAAAGGTAAGCCTTGCTTAGAGCAGGACGTTCATAAGGTGCTACCTGCACAAAGGTAAGATAGGTAAGGGAATCTGTAGCAAAACCATAACTGCACAAGGCTCAGTCAATAAATACGTGGTACAAAATTTGAAAAGAAAAAAAAAAATATGACACACTTGAATTCCTAAAATTACCAAAATATGTCCATCACAAGGGAATGATAGGTAAGGGAGTACTTGAGTAAAAAATTCAAGCCCTTGAATTCCTAAAAAAATATGACACTTGAATTCCTAAAACTGCCAAATATGACACACTCGAATTCCTAAAACTGCCAAATATGACACACTCGAATTCCTAAAACTGCCAAAATATGTCCATCACAAGGGAGTGATAGGAAATTTTGAAGGACTAGTATGTCCCATCACTAAATTTCTCGGGACGAATATGGATGAGCATCGCTATATGTCACAACAGATACATATCATGAAATTCAGGAAATAATGTGGTGCAGTCTTAAAAGAGTTGTTAAACCTTCAACGGCTTGTTTAATGGAAAACACAGGAGGATAAGGTGAAGTTGAGCAAACATAGATAGAGGAGGGACACTACAATTCTACAAACAATTTGTTTTTATTAAAGAGAAATTAAATGCATGCTTTTTGCTAATAGATAAACTAAAAATAAATAAAAATTCAAATAAATAAACAACAGTTTAACTAATAATAAATAAAATTTAAAACTTTATATGGATGAACAGCATTTTTACACCCTTCAAACAGTATGCACATGTTTTAGCCCCACTTTCACCATTAAAAAAGTATAACCAAATAAAAGAATCAAATGAAAAAAAAAAAACAAAAACACAGTTTAACTATGATGCAAAGTGAAGTTCATAAAGAAGTAGTATATACCGCTTCTTTGGATATTATTGCAAGCTCCCCAGGCTTAACTCCCTGTTTCACAAACTCCCTTGCTGCATAACCCTGCAATTTCAAAAAACATCTCAATTATTCAATCCAAAAACATTTAATTGATATGCACAGAATGTGTAATTTTTTTTTTTTACACAACCAAGTAATCAAAATTGTTGCATCATTACAAATATTTGAATTTAATCATCAATCATATCAATTCTACTTTAAAAGTCATGACAAGGTATATCAAAATTAATCTCCTAAAATTAACAGCAGTATAATAGTTTTTCACAATTCAAGCTTAACCGATTGTAATTCCTTTAACACAGAATTATTAAAGAAACATGATCTAAATTCGCTTAACTCTAAAAGAAAATGATCCAATTATTGACAAAAATCTAAGGTAGAATTATAAAGATCTCATGAAAAATTGAAAAAGAATAAAAAATTGGAAAAAGTGAAACTAACAGCTGAAACTCCTCCACCAACGATGATGTAGTTGAATGAATGTTCCGCCATTTTGATTGATTGATTGATATGAGAAAATCGCTTCAAATTCGGTTATGTGTTTGTTTGTTAAGTAGAAATGAAATGAAATGAAACTGGATTAGTTATAAGCCAGATCCATTCATTATATTGGGTTTTTTTTATCTTGGATTTTCGAGGTTATTTTGGGAAATGTATACAGTGTATGGAAGGAATCGGAGTGACGTGGCAGTTTAACAGTGGCAAACTCCGTTATTGCTTCCACTATGAAAAGGAGTATCAAATTCATTTATTGCTATCGCAAATTTGCCAGTCAATTTTTTTTTTTTGGTACAGGAATTTGCCATTCAAAGTTGTTTTCTTTATTTTAACAATTCTCATTCAAAGACGTAGATACTAGTAGTATGATGTTTTCATATTATTCTACAAATTTCATTGGACAAAAAGTGTGCCTTTTTTAATATGCCTAGAAAAAGGACTTGTATTTTAGCAAAATATACTGACCTTATTTAATTTTTTAATAAGTGGGATTTTTTCTTAGATTTAGTAACGGTATAAAATATGACAAAATTATACTCAACAAACTTTTGGAGTTCATCCTATGTGTTATCATTATAAATGTAAATTGATCTTTAACTGAGCTAATGACGTTATTTTTCACCATGTACAATTGTTTTACGCCAACAATTGTTTTACAAATATGGATAAATAAACCACATTATATCATATTGATTCAATAATAAGATTTATTGATCCCAATTTATATGCCCTCGAGTTGTCCAAATTAATAGACGAATCGCCCCTCCATTTCATTTCATGTAACTCAAATAAATTAGTATAAAAAATCATGGAGATATTTTTCCCTAATCTATGGTCACATTAACCCAGAGAAACACACCACACACATGAGAGAAAAAAAAACTTCCAAAGGAAACACTGCCAGATATAGTAGGAGTACTGCTACAGTACATGACCGCTTATACATCAAAATCTACCTTGCACAACTTAATCTATTGCTGGAACAAATGTCAAACAAAGTTAAAATAAAATGCAAACGTATTCTCACTGCATCCTTAATTTGAACCAAATTCATGAACGCCAAAACAAATTTTCACTATGATAATGTACTGCTAAATCATTGAAAATTTTAAAAGGCATGCCTTGGCATCTTGAATTAGTAAAATAAGATAAATATGTCTTTACCACAATTACATAATTTACTTGACATGTTGTTCATCGCGAATTGGTACTTGTGTATTGATTAGTGGTACTTTTGCGAATTGTTTGCACAAATTCCCCTATAATCCATCAAAATCGGTGAACTGACGAACCGAGATTAGTGAATATCGAAGAAAGAGTAAGATGAGGTTGAGTATGAGATAAAAGATAAAAGAAAACCTCCGGTGGTACAAATAAATTTTGCATAAAGTCTGTTTGAAGTTCGGAGAAAGAGAATGTCTCTTACAAAATAACACCGATAAAAAAACGAAAAAAAGCGTGAAAGAAAAGTGAATATCAAAAAAGATTTTGCCAAGTGAGCACTAGTTTGTTTTTTGTTTTTAAAGAAGTGAGCACTAGTTTGTTTCAACCGACTATTATAATTTTGGCAAAATTACACAATTCGTCCTTTAACTTAATTTCAAGTAACATTTTCGTCCTTTATCGTTTTTTTTCCCGATTTAATCCTTTATGTTATAATTAAGTAACATTTTCGTCCTTTATCTTTTTCTTTTCCCAATTTAGTCCTTTATGTTATAAAATATCAACATTGTTATCCTTTTTTATAAGTTGTTTTTTATGATTTTTTTATTTTGATTTGATAAAAAAGGACAACAATGTTGACATTTTATAACATAAAGGACTAAATCAGTAAAAGAAAAAGATAAAGGACGAAAATGTTACTTAATTATAACATAAATGATTAAATCGGAAAAAAAAAGATAAAGGACGAAAGTGTTACTTGAAATTAAGTTAAGGGACAAATTGTGTAATTTTGCCTATAATCTTTTTACTTTTTCGCACTATTGATTAAGTTTAATTAATTAAATATTAAGAGATTTTGAGTACTCGAACGGAGTTGGAAATACTCATTTTGGATAAAAAAGATGTTTTTCTTAAAAATTTATTGATAATTTACTACTCTTAATTATTTAGTATGGTTACTACAAACCCACGCATAGTGAAACTCTATACCCCTATACATACAAAATTCTTTACATGTCCCGTACCAGGAACCCGTGCCCGCACCGCATACCAATGTGAGTTGCGAAATTTGTCACTATGGTCTTTACTTGAACATTATCCTTTTAAATATTTTTAATGTTACAAGTAATAAAGCCATGTAATACCACAAGTATAGTACAAATCAGTGCGAATTTTCACTGGTTAATGTACCAACTTTGGAACAAAACCATGGTTACTCTTAAAATAATATCTTGTAATGTTCATATGTAGAATGGCAAGTGATATAGTGGGAAATATTACAACAATTAAAGTCACTATTGAAATATTAATTTTTAGCTATTCTCTGCAAAGTCAGAACTAAACAAATAAGTATGTCCTATATAGTCAGTATTGATATATCCTATAACTTCTTTGCATGGAAGATCTATTAGTATGAATGAAAGAATAGAAGAAAGCATCCACGCGAACTATCACTTTGGACTCAAAGTCAGTTGAATTTTACAGATTAACCTTAATTATAATATTGAACTAGATAAAAGAATATTTATTAATAGGTTGTAATTGAAAACGGACCGTGATTGGGATCAGTCCTTCCTACCGTATGCACAAGATCATCGGTTGGAAATTATTTGATCTTACGGGGATCCGTCCTTCCTACTGTATGCACAAGATTATGATGCAAGAAAACTTTAAATCAATAGCTCAACCGCAACACAGACTCAACCCAACAATGAAGGAAGTGGTCAGAAAAGAAGTGGTAAAATTGCTCGAGGCAGGTATGATATATCCCATTTCAGATAGTTCTTGGGTCTGGGTCAGTCGTGTCCAAGTGGTACCAAAGAAAGGAGGAATGACTGTAATTTGGAATGAGAAAAATGAATTGATTCCTACCAGAACAATCACATGACGGCGAATATGCATTGAGAGATTAAATCAAACAACCAGAAAGGACCATTTTCCATTGCCATTCATAGACCAGATGTTGGAACGATTAGCAGAACAAACATATTACTAGTTTCTTGATGGCTACTCAGGATACAATCAAATTACTGTCAATCTAGAAGATCATGAAAAGACGGCATTCACTTGTGCTTTTGGTATATTTGCATATATAAGAATGTCATTTGGACTATGCAATGCTCCTGCTATATTCCAGACATATGCATGCAAGCAATTTTCTCTGATGTGCTAGAAAAATGCATAAAGGTATTCATGGATGATTTTTCGGTTTTTGGTCCATCATTTACCCAGTGTCTACGCAATTTGGACACAATGTTAAAAATATGTATTGAGACGAATCTAGCACTCAATTGGGAGAAATGCCATTTTATGGTAACCGAAGGAATAGTCTTGGGACAAAAGGTCTCAACAAAAGGAATATAAGTAGATAAAGCCAAAGTAGAAATCATGGAAAAGCTTCCTCCACCATCAAATGTCAAAGGAATCGGAAGCTTTCTAGGCCATGCGGGATTTTACACACGATTCATCAAGGATTTCTCAACAACCGCAAAGCCATTGAGTAATTTACTCAAAAAAGATAAGTCTTTTGATTTTGATTAACAATGTTTAGAGGCCTTTGAAAATTTTATAGAACAACTATTAACTGCGCCGATAATCACAACTCCAAATTGGAATTACATTTTTGAATTAATGTGTGATTCTAGTGATTATGTTATCGATGCAGTACTAGGACAAAGAAAAGGAAAAAAAATTCATGCAATTCACTATGATAGCAAAGTTTTAAATGAGACACAAATTAATTGCGCTACCACAGAAAAAGAATTGATAGCCATCGTATTCGCATTAGAAAAATTTAGGTCTTATTTGATAGGTACAAAAATTATTATGTATATTGACCATGCAGCCATTAAATATCTATTGAATAAACCTGACTCTAAGCTAAAATTGATCAGATGGATACAACTATTACAATAATTTAACATGGAGATCAAAGACAAAAAAGGAACATAGAATTTAGTTACTGATCATTTGTCACGATTGGTGAACAACGAAGTCACTGACAAGGAAAAAGAAATAGAAGAAGAATTTCCAGATGAAAAGTTGTTCACCATGAGAGAAAGATCATGGTTTGCTGATATGACAAACTACAAAGTAGCAGGTGAGATTCCAGAAGATTACAATTGGGAACAAAGACGTAAACTCCTTCGGGAAGATGCACATTATGTCTGGGATGACCCATACCTCTTTCAAAATTGGAGGTGATAACCTCTTGCGAAGATACGTAAGTAATGAAGAAGCAGTAGATGTTCTCTGGCACTGTAACAATTCACCTTACGAAAAAGGTGGGTAGTGGAGACATGATATCCACCCAAAGTTATATTTTTACCTCTCTTAAATTGAAAACTCTTAAACAAACCCTAAAATTTATATTCATATGTTTATTTTTAAAGTGAACCTTAAAAAAGCCGATTTCTCTATAATATTATTATTAATCAAATTATAGAAACGACGTAGTTTTGAGCATTTTACTCTTTTTTTAATAAAAAAATATAAAAATGCAGACCAAGTTTATGCGAGGATGGGGTGGGGCTAGATACTCGAACCCCATAGATAAGGTGCTGAAATTCTATTTTTCACCCGTCAGAGATCGAAGGCCATACACAAACCCTATCAAGTTCGAACGGAAAAGGGAAAAACCGTCTCCACTCAGTTTTCACCTCTCCATTTATGTGATTGGCCAAACAAGATCTAAGAGAGTAACAAATAAGCACAACGAGGGACAAGGGCGTAGCCCTTCATGTAGAATGGGTAGCCTTGCCTACCCCAAAAAAAATATTATTCTTGAATTGGTTGTATTTAGGTGACAACTTGGGTACCCATCAATAAAAGGTAGGTAACACAACCCATGCTGAGTTGGCACCAATCAAAGTTATTTGTTTGTTTTCTATTATTTTTAATGTTATATAAATACATTGTTTTGATTGGGCCAACTCAACATGGGTAGTATTACCCACCTTTTATTAATGGGTAAACAAGAATTTCCCATGTATTTATATCCAGTTACCCTAAATAATAAACATTGAGCGACCCCAAATAAATTGATCAGTTGTCGAAAATTAGCATAAATAAGAAAGTAAAAAATTACTACATGATTGATATATTCATTTGTATTGGTTTGGTACTTCCGATCTCAATAACAACTATAGAGAAAACTTTTTTCAACAATAAAAATTATTAAGACAATAGTCATAAACATATTAAATGGGCAATGAGTTTTTTGCAAATAACCTCTTTGTTTACATTAGAAAAGACATTAGTCTATTTTGTAAATAGTCAATTATGGATAAAATTGGCTTCTTGAAACGCATTTTGTCCAACTTTTCTAAATAGCTATTGTCAATTTTTATCATTTGTTGATGCTCTAAGTTAATTTTTATGTATTGGCTAATTTTTGGATTATTTTGTTTTTAGTCTCTACAACACTTGCGGTTTTTAAGTTAAGTTCTTAAGATTTTGTTTAATTTTAGTCCTTAATTTTTTTGTTATAGGGATTAAATCCAAGACTAAAAACACTTTTTTTTTTGTAAATTTTTAAAAAATTGAGACAAAAATTGAATAATTTTTTTTAAGAACTTAACCTAAAAAATTATAATTTATAGGATTAAAAACATATTTTATCCTTAAATTTAATATGTTGGCTTTAAAAATATTTTATTTTTTTATTTTTAGTTGGCCCTTGAGGCATGAGCCTTCTCCGAGGGAATCACCAAACCATGAGAAGAAGGATCTAGAGAGAGTGTCCTTTGTGCATGCTGAGTCATCTTTCTTTTCCATTTATTCTGATAACATTCCCATGCACGCTGTTATATACTTGGTACGTTCCTATGTTTACGTATATTTACGGAGTACAAGGTTATCCCTTACGTAGCAATCTATAAAAATGCACTGTTTACTATCTTATTTAACAAACCCTCACAATTTTGGTGCTTCAAGCAAACCAAACCAAACCCTTTTCTCTCTCAAACAATGGCCATTCAGAAAGAACCCTCTTATGTGAGTGAGAGTAAAAGGTTTAGGAGAATCATTGACATGACAACTAGACTTTTTTGGGCACTAATGGCTTTTGTTTATATAGAGATAACATGTTTTGCTGACAACTTTGTGGAGAAAAATCTCATTGTTATGAGATTGTTGTTAGTTTCCAAAGTTTTCACTTTTCTCATCATTATACTACGTGCCATCTTAGAACACCCACCTATTCGTATAGTTAAAAGTATGGTTATGAATATGATTGTCATGCCATGTGCTGCGTGTGTTTTATCAGTGTTTATGGTATCAGCTGTTACTGGTGTAATTGTTTTTATCATTTGGATTATCTTTTACATATTTGCTCGCTCTACAATGACTACTCAGCCGGAACTTACTACGAGTGATCGTACAAGTTTTAAGTATATCACTGACATGGTATTTAAGCTCTTTCATGTACTCATTGTTTTTGTTGTGGTGGAATTAACAAGTTTTAGCCAATCAATCTTCAAGATCTTATGGATCGATATTACACAAGTTTCATTACAGATCTTATGTGATCTTATGGATCTTGGAGACTGGAGGTGCTTGAGAGAATTAGAAGTTTTGTGTGGAATGTGGATTGTCCTTCATGAGAAGCTGATGACTAATGAAAGGAAGAGTAAGATGCATTTAAGCATGCATTATGTGATTACTGCAGAGAAGAGGTCGAAACAACTGAACATGTGCTAAGAGATTACATAAATGCAGTGCCACATAGTATGAGTGAGACATGAATTTTTTTCATAATAATCTCATAGTGTGGATTCATTTGGATGTGAAATGTAGTAATAAATGGGAAAGTAATGTATATGCACTGGAAAGAATATTGGGCATTGGCTTGCCATCATCTTTGGAATTGGAGGAACATAAAAGCATAAGAAAAGAATTCAGACTTGAGGATTATCGTATGGCACAGGCTGCAGGTTCTATAATTAGCTACAGACATAGCAGCAGATTCGGATTGTTTGGGATCTGCCTAAAGCGCGATATGGGTTAAATTAGTCACCAGTGGGGCTAGCGGAGGCCCTGTTGCTGCGGGATGTGGAGGACTAACTCGCACTACGGATAGAGAATGGCTTGGTCGTTATTCTGAAGGTCTTGACTCTAATGAAAATATTAATGTCAAGTGTGATAATAAATGTTGTTTAAGATTTATTAGAGTAGGTTATTTAATCACTGGAAGCCAGTGGTGAGTTGAAGATACTGTCTAAGTTTGAACTTGGAAGAGTATATGTCTAAAATGCCTCTAAATGAACTTAAGATCATTGAAGCTTGGACTTTGATTTTAATTTTGCTCAAGACTTGATGCTGAGCTTGATATGAGCAAACTATGAATTAATTTCTTCCAAGTGAGTGGTTGGGGACCCGTTAACTAAAAAACTTTGGGTGAGTTGAACTCAAATCTGTTAAGTAGCAAAACTAACCCAGCTAAATTCATTTCTAATCTAAACTAAAAAGTACTGAAATTTAGAACTGCCACTTGTTTATATACTGAAGCCAGCATTCCATGTGATTAGTACCAAATAAAAGGATCCACTTTCAACCAAACTTTAGTTACATTCTGAAAATTTACTTTTCTACCAAACCTTCTTCCAGCCGCCAGTTCTTTCATATAGTCCTGTCATAGAGGGGACTGTGGAGAAACAGCATCTGAAGCACCAGCCAAGCGCAGAAACACACTAGCTCTTTTATACGTTGTACCAATTTCCCTCTGCTGTGTGGCATCTTTAATGCTTTCATATTGATATTGCTTATTTTTTCTTGACATGTTATTCACCAAGTCCTTTCTATTGGCATCATTCTGATTTTTCGAAGCAATACCCTTCAAAGAAAAACTTAAGCGAGAAAACACACTGGTTTTTTGTTTGGGCTCATCACAATACATACCCTTTGAGAGAAGGGAATTCAAATGATCACTTTCATCTTTGGACTGGAAGTCACTTACAGCACCAGAGGAAGAGTCACCTAACTTGTCAGATTCTTTATTACTCAGCAGAAATCGTGGAACAGGGATAGAAGAATCATCAATTCCAATAAGCATATCTAACTCTATCTGTTCCTTATCTGAACCATCGCTAGAATTACCAAGCTCCCCATCTTCAAGGTCAGAATGGTCAGTTGAACACAAGGGTATAAAATCTTCATTATCATCCTCAAAAATATTGAAGTTTTCTTTCTTCTCTTGCAATGTAGGAAGCTCATGCGATTCATAGCTAGCAGCAGAGGGAGCCCCAGATGCCACTGATTGATTGAAGCCAGGGTGTTCAGGATCATAAGCATCAACATCAAAATGCATGCTTTCACCCTTTCCGAGAGACTCAGGAGACAGAGAAAGCTTTTCCACCTCTTGCTCAGCAGTTACTGGAGTACCATGGTTCACGTTGAGCTTCCTTTTCGGAGGGTTGGTAACCCCCCCTTTCTTTAGCACATCTTCAATAATCGGAAAATCCCACTTTCTTGTTTTCCTTTTCTTCTGATGAAAAGAGCGTGGAACTTCACATTTTCTTGAATTGAATAGCCACATCAGACTTTGAACCTGACAGTCAAACAACCGGAACCATAAAACTATGTATCATGCAGGTTATTCACGCAAACTCCCGCATATGCTTGTAGATAAAATAAATTGTGCAATAATGTCCAACCTAAAGTTGAAAAGGAGCAGACCTGATCTTCAGACAAACCAAAGTTGAATTTGTACTTGGTAAAGTAATTATCTCGAATAGCATCACAAAACTCATTTTCGAAAAGAGGGTCGCAGCGCAAGATTCGGGTGAATTTAACCTGGTCAAAACCATAAACATAAGAACTCACAAAAATAAGTTTATCAAAGTAATAGGAAAAGCAAAATACACACAAGTAGAATAGAAAAATCAATATATGCCAAATCTGTGCGAATTTGAAATTGAAACAAGGCAAGCATAATGTGAAAGTAAAGATTACAACCTGTGCAGGGAACTGCTTTCCAGATGATACATATGCACGAGGAGCAATGTTTATGCCGCCATTTGTTATCGCTTCAAAAACCCCATGAAGTTTCCTCTCTTCAAATTCGAAAAGGAACAAAATCATTCCTGCCTTGACGTTTTTAACAAAATCAGAAAAATTACCCGGTAACCCAAACAAATTCCTCTCAAAGCATTCTTTCAAAGTACTCCTATTGGACATGAAGATAGCACCATGGTCAGGAAAAATTCCAGACCCCTTATTTTTGCACAAATCTCTGGCGTCCATTTTCGTTCTAACAAAAAAACTTTGTAGGTTAGAACTTACTTAAAATCCTTACGTCTACTATGTAATATTATTGAAAAATTAGCACACGGACAGGCAAATTTCAATTACAAGATCCAAGTTCAATTCAAGAAGCAAATAGTGAATGTTATACATATGCATTACATATTATAGTACACTTGTGAGAAGTGTAGCGTAATCTATACTTCAAACTACCCCAAGATCTGAGTTTTCTGCACTTGAAATTAGAAGCAGGGGTTGAGCTACATGCATCACTAAAGGGACTCGGGACCCTGCCAAATTTTAATCACTGCACTATTAGAAAGAAAACCCATTCTCTACATCAGACACTCATCGTCAAAATATCCATAAAAAGGAAACACCATAAACCATCACAGCAGACCAACATTAGACCTCCATAGTCACTACCTCCACCATCATCCTTAATCCAGAAACCAAACCACAACCAGAAACTAACTAGTACCCATCCTCTTGAAGCCAGTAACTCTCCTCCAGCATTCTCATTCACACCATAATCCACTACTCTTCTACATTACATAACATTAACCCAAGATACTCCCCCTTTAGTCACTACCTCCACCACCCAAAAATTAATTTTACCTTCTACATATCAATTTATAACTATACACAACACATTAATAGTTACACTAAGATGCAATAACTCATTGTATACATGAACCATCAAGTTCAAAATGCTAATTCTACATAAATAAAGTTCTCTCGCGCGCGCGCACACACACACACACACATATAAGAAATAACACACAGACAAGCAACCATAGAAATTAAGAAAAAGCATAAACAACCATAGATTACACAGCACATATTAAGAAAAAACAGGTTAATATAAAAAATTATGCTGATTCTAACAAGAGTTCATTTACAATTTCTCAATCGTCATAGTTACAAACATTTTAAAAAGTGCAAATACATATCAGATTCTACAAATTTGGAGTAGAAATGAAAAAATAACGAGAAACCTTTTAAACTGCGGTTTGAGCCTTAATTTTCTGGTTGATTGTCTTGTCGTTGTGGATTTTCTGGGGAATCAAACAAAAGGAGAGAAAAAAACCTAAAAAAGCCATAATAAGAGAGAAAGAAAAGATGAAAGAAGTTGAGAAGCAAGTACTCACTCAGAAATGGGCATTGCAAAATGGCGTCACTCTGCACGTAAAAACTTTGTAGATTAGAATTGCCATAAAAAAAATCCTAAATCCCACTACATACGACTAGAAAATTAGCACGCAGACAAGCAACTTTCAAATACAAGGGTCAAACTCATTTCAAAAAACAAATAGTGGATGTTATACATATACATTTCATATTATAATACACTTATGAGGAGTGTAGTGTGATCTATACTTCAAACTACCCCAAGGTTTGAGTTTTCTGCACTCAGAATTGGAAGCAGGGGTTGAGCTACATGCATCACTAAAGGGACTCGGTTCCCTGCATTCTCTACATCACACACTCAACACTAGATTAGCAACAAAATGCAACATCATAAACCATGACAGGAGACCAACCAACCCTCCTTAGACCTTCATAGTCACTACCTCCACCTCCATGATCCCTAACTGACAAACCAAACAACCACCGGTACCTAACTTGTACCCATCCTCTTGAAACCAACACCTTTTCTTCACCATTCCTGTTGACACCACAGGCCACTGACCCTTTAGCACGCATTACAAATTCCACTAACCATATCAAACCTATGAAACACTGACACAACACACGACAATGAAACAGACACCAAACACGACACTGACATATCGACACTGATAATAATTTATTTTAAATATGATAATTGAATGCAATCACATGGGTTGGTCTCGCACATTGACACGTGTCAAACACCCAACACCTTTTAATCAAAAAGTTTGAGCGCTACAAAGTTATGAACACATCCACTAACCCATAAATTATACTATATGCTATTATAAGCTCAAATCCATTTTGTTAATTAAATGTACGTTCTACACATCAATTTATAACTCGTCCATAACCAAAACAGATTAAAATTTACACCAAGATGCAAAGCAACTAAAATCAATGTTTACATGAACCATGAACCTAGAAAGTAAGTTCATTCAAACCCTAATTAAGTAAAAATCACATAACCAACCATAGATTTACACAGCACAAAGATCAAAACAATAGAAGTTGATTTGGAGTGGAAATGGTGGGAAACCTTTTAATCCGTGGTTGAAACGCTAATTTTCTTCTTGATTTTCTTGTTGTTGTTGCTCTGTGTGTGTGTGAGAGAGAGAGAGAGAGAGAGAAGAAGAAGAAGAGAGAAATGGGTGCACTGCACTCTCACACTCACTCACTCACTCACGGCATTGTAATATGGCGCGCCACTCACCGCGTCTTCAACGTTGGATTGTATCAATTCACAAAACGACAATTCTTTTGTTGATAATATCGTTTTGGTCTCTCTAACGACTAATCACAATAATCACACAATTTATTGAAATTTTAAAATAGTATTTGATTTTACACTTCATTAGTCAAAATAGTTTTGATGTTAAAATAATCTCTCAATGTTGACATGTAATAGTCATTTTGGTTCCTAAATGTGTAACGAGTAGTCAAAATAGTCTTTCAATATATCAAAATTTCAATATAATCACTTATTGTGTACTTCGTTAGTCAAAACAGTCTATGACATTAAAATACTTTGTTAATATTGTCATATTAGTCCTTCAACATACTTATTTATTGTCATATCAGTCCTTATAAGTACTTACTTATTGTCATTTCAGTCCTTATATGAAGAGAGTTATTGTGAGTATTGAGAGAATATTTTAGTGTGACTACTTGTTATAGATCCAAGGACAAAAATGATTATTAGCTCTTAACTCTTTATATATGGACTAACTTGACATTAAGTAAGTACTTATAGAGACTGATATGACAATAAGTAAGTATATCGGAGACTAATATGACAATATTAACGAGACATTTTAACGTGAGATATTATTTTGACTAATATAATGTACAAACAAAGACTATTTTTAAAATTTTAATACATTGATGAGACTATTGTGACTACTCGTTATACATTCAAGAACTAAAATGAGTATCACTCGATTCTTTTTTTCTTCGCTTAATTACAGTTTTGGCCCCAAAGTATCACAATCTTGCGATTTTGGCCCCTATAAAAACAATAACAAATCAGCCCCTTAAATTTAGTCTCTTTTGCACTTTTGGCCCCAACCAATTTTGACCAAGTCAACGCACACGTGACATCTCATTTAAGTTAGTAGGACACCACATATGTAGTTTTCAATTTAAAAATAAATAAAAATGTCACATGTGTAAGCCTTTACTTAAAAAAATAAAAAAATAATTAAAAAAAGCAAAAAAAAAAAACTTTAATTAAACACACAGTCCCTTAACTTAATTCTTTTTTTGAAATTGGTCCCATAACTGTTAAAAGCTACAATTTGGTCCTTTATCTTTGTTTTTGTCCGTCAATTTGATCCTATTTCGAGTCTGTTTGGCAAGACACAAAAACAAACTTATGTCTTATAGCTTATGACTTATAAGCTTGTGTGGCAAAAAAATACATGTTTGTTAACAGTCTTTTCGTCAGGAGCTTATATCATATTTCAGGAGCTTATAGTTTATTTTTCAAACACTATTTCAAGTAGCGTTTGAGTTTATAGCTTATTGTTTTTTTTCCTCTTTTACCCTTACTATTTTATTTAAATATCATTTTTACCCCTTATGTTTTATTATAATTTAAAATAAAAAATAAATGTATTAAATACAGGGAATACAAACGATCATGCAAAGAGAGATAAAATTGGTTCTACTGCTTTTTCATTCTCTTTGTATCGTCATTCTCCTTCTCCACCATTCCTCCACTGTTTCTTCTCATTTCTTCATCCAGGTTTGCGATTTTTCCTCATGATGAACTTCCGGATATTGTTGATGGTAATCAATGTAGTGAAATATCATAGGGGAGATCAGGGAGATCAACAAAGACAGAGAAAATTCGTAACAATATTGCTGCTTAATTCTGGAATATTAAGCGATAGACTTATTTTTATTATTATTTTGGATTAATATAATTGTAGTTGAGATTATCTTAATTCGTACTTAATGACAATGATATTGTTGTTGTTGTTGTTGTTGTTGTTGTTGTTATTATTATTATTATTATTATTATTATTATTATTATTATTTTATTATTATTATTATTATTCTTATTATTAATGTATGTTGTTCTTGTCTTCATAAAAAATTGAATGATATAAAAATGTCATTTTATGTCATTTTACTTCTATCAGCTAGTTGAACCACTAATTTTACCAACACTTCAATTAGCTTATCAGCCATAAGTCATCGGTCATCAGCTATAAGCTATCAGCTATCAGCCATCAGTCATCCGTCAGAATCTATAAGCTATCAACTATCCGTTATTTTTGCCAAACAGACCCTTCGTTAATTTTAACCCCATAAAAAAGGAGATCCTTGGATAAGGAAGGTCTACCAGATCTTATAGTTTATCACCATTACCTAACTTATTTACTTTCTTAATCTTCTTCTCTCATCTTCATCTTCATTTAACCTTCATCAACCTTCATCATCTTCATAAAATAAAAAAAAAACCAATTTTTTTTTTCAAAAATTCATCATTACACAAATTTTCGAGCAACTCATTTTCTCCATGTCATCTTTATCAATCTTCATACAAAAACTCACTCAAAACCCAAAAGAGCACAAAATTTAAATTCAACATCAAACTCTTTAATCAAACCCCTAAATCACTAGACCACCACAATTTTCATTATGATCCTCTCATCACTACCATCAACAATAACACCTAATATCATCACACACATAAATCTTCAACTAATAACAACACATAAAATTGAATTAAAATTATGCAGAAACGTTTAAATTCCACAATACAAACAAAATCTAGATTACTGCTGATGAATTTGAGAGGTGAAATCTGGATTTTTCTTTGACCAATTTTCCCCAATTTTTCTTTTTATGCAAAAACCCTTTCATTCAAATGATTTCTAAGTGTTTGATTTATGGTGAATTCAACGTGAATAATCGAAAGGGCTACTGAATTGTTGGGTTCTTATTATTGTGTGAAACAAATTTCCGGTGCGGTGGTGATGCTCTCTGGTGCGGTGGTCGCCTGAGCAAGGTCATCCTATCATGGATTTTTTTGTGGTTTTTGTAGGGGATATGAAGGAGAGTACTTATATGGTGGTGGTTTATTGAAAAACTTTTGTGGTGGTCAAGATCTAACACTGTGGCGGTTTTGAAACTTAAAAAAGTCTCTAATCTAAAAGTAAATTTGAGGAGGAGATAGAGAATGAATATATGATGAATAATGTGTTTGGTTTGTCAAAGGATGGCCGAAAACGCCACAGTGGGTAGCTGGAAAGGATGACCGGAGAAGTTGCTCTAATCAAAATTTTGTTTGGTTCATATGAAAATGTATAATGAGGAGTATGAAAATTTTGTTTGGCTCAAATTGGCAACTGAACATGTTCAATATTGATTAAATTCTTTTATTATTTATTAATTTTAATTGGTTTTAAATTTTTGCCGTTGGTTACCACTTATGCCATGTGTCGTTCCGCAAGGCAATGAAATGTCGATCCCCATTTCCTTTGAAAATGGAGAGCATCCGGACGCCACAATAATGGTCTACTGGGGTGGTTTTTTTGAAGTTGAAATGTGAATTTGTTAAAGAAAAAAATTGGGTTTATTTTTTATTTTATGATGATGATGAAGGATGAATGACGATGAAGATGAAGATGATGGAAGAACATGAAGAGAGTAAATACATTAGGTGTTGGTGATACATTATAAGATCTGGTAGACCTTCTTTATCCAACGGTCTTCTTTTTATGGGGGTTAAAATTAAATTAATATGATCAAATTGACGGACATAAACAAAGATAAAGGACCAAATTGTAGATTTTAGGGTAAATTACACTTTTGGTCCTTTAAATATTTTTCAGGTTTCATATTGGTCCCCTAATTAATAAAAGTAACGTTTTGGTCCCTTAAATCCTTCTTTGTTGTCACTTTGGTCCCTTCCGTTTGTTTGTGTTAAAAAACGTTCACTTTTTGTCCCTTAAATATTTTTCAGATTTCATATTGGTCCCCTAATAGAGGACCAATATGAAACCTGAAAAATATTTAAGGGACCAAAAGTGAACGTTTTTTAACAAAAACTAACGGAAGAGACCAAAGTGACTAACATAAAAGATTTAAGGGACCAAAACGTTACTTTTATTAATTAGGGGACCAATATGAAACCTGAAAAATATTTAAAGGATCAAAAGTGTAATTTACCCTAGATTTTAATAGTTATGGAACCAATTTAAAAAAAAAAATAAGTTAAGGAACAGGGTGTTCCTTCTTTCTCTTCTCTCTCGTCTCCTCTCTCAGATCTCTTCTTCTCTCTTCTTCTTTCTCTTCTCTCTCCATTAATTTGATGTGAACGTTTAATGCAACAAAATACAAGCAATTAACCAAAAAATGTCGAAGTGGAAGTTTGCATTCGGAGGTTTCGGAATAAACCATCAATCAACCTACAGTTTTAAACAATCTCAACCTCCGCAACAACTCTATGCACCATTGCTCCGATAATTATGTTGTTTATTGTTCTTGATAAGAAGAAAATTGAACCCATTTCTCCTCTTACTACACCGAGATTGATTATGATTTTTTTGAGGGGCTGCATAAATTTAGAAGGATTAATTAATTTTGGGTTTATTGAAGAAAATTTGACTTGGTTGAGTTATTGATTTTAATGAAGGTCATTTGAATTTTTTGGATTTTTTTTTAAGAAATTTTATGGATTCTTGGATGAGGATGATGACGAACACAATTGATGAAGATTAATGAAATTGTTTTTTTATAAAAAGAATTGTCTTTTAGTTTTTAAATATTATTTATTATTACTGATTTAAATAAATTAGTAATCACATGTAAAAAAAGGCTTAAGGCTTAACTAAATGGTCACTCCCTTAACTTAATTATTTGTTTTAAAATGGTTTCATAACTATAAAAATTTAAAAATTGGTCCCTTATCTAAGTTGTCGTTAATCATATTGGTCTTTTCTGTTATGTTTTTAATATCTAATATTCTTGAGACGATTTCAGTCATTTGATTGTGTGTCCATTATATGTAACAGTAAACCACCGACACCTACTTTTTTTTTGTTTTTCTTCATCTTCTTCCCTCATATTCTTCTTCATCTTCGTATCATCTTCACCACAAAAATTAAAAACCTAAAAAATTAAAAATGAAAAACTCATATTAAGTTTTTACAAACCTAATCTTCATCTATTCTTATCTCAAAGATCCATAAATTCTTTAAAATTAACCCAACAACATATGAAATTTTTCTCATCCAAGTTCAAAATCAAATTCGGTGAAGGTGATGGTTGAGAAGCATCCTCCCCAGCAATTCATCAACAACTAGAATCAATTTTATAACTTTTGTATCAATTTCAACAAATATAATCAAAATCCAATGTTTTTAAACCTGTAAAAAAAACCCATAATTCAATTACAACAAATATATCAAAGGGGGGGTAACTTTTGATGAATTTCTTGTTGCGACTACAAAGAGAGGTCACACACCAAAAATAGCTAAACCCCAAAATATTCACAAGTCCAGAAAAAACTTTAAGCCGAAACAACAAGAGATGAACTGAAAAATTCTTCTTCTCTCCCTGCACCGCTCCCCTCTCTCTAGTAAACAAACACTCTCACCGCCTTACTCCTCCTCCCTCAAATCCAAACTTTCCTTGTCACCATGTAGGATTCGACAATGGTGGTGCGACGAGTTTCATCCTCCGCACCACCGGTGGCCCCCTTTTCTTCTCCGGTGGTCCCTTGCTCTAGATCTCCCCTTTGTTCGTCGCCGTTCTTCGAGATCGTCGCCGTACGCAAGTTCAAGCTCGGTTCGGTTTCGATTCCAGTTTGTCCTAGGGATGTTGCAAGTTCGGGTTTCTACCTCCTTCACGCAGGAAGTTTGGGCGTTGCAGACGTAGGTGGCGCCGCCGATGTTCTTCTTGTTTTATTCCGGGTGGCTTTTTGTCTGCGACGACTTTTTGTGTTTTTTGTTTTTGTTTGTTTTCTTCTGTTTTTGTTGTGTTTTGTTTGTTCTGAGCTTGGTGGTTGCATATTTGGCCTTGGTTTGGTTTGTAAACCCGTATGGGTTGTTTGGTTGCCAACGCTTTGGACTCGTGATCTGGGTTCAAACGTGTTCTTGAGAAACCGGTTGAGTTGGTGTTCCTTGCTTGATTCTCTGATATTTTCAGGTTTGTTGAGATCTGCAGGTCTCGATGCATCAAGTCCGCCTTCACTCCGGTACCGTCATCTTGTCCGTCACAATCCTTGTGATTGTTATCAGAGTGTTGCTCGAAAGAGCTTTTTACCTGCTGCTTTGTTCAGGGGGTTGCTGGTACGTGGATCTTGTTACCGTGCTGGCGGTCGATCTATTTGCCAATCTAAAACCCTCTTTTTTCCTACGGATGCTCACTCGTCATATTTTTTGTAACCTGGTTTCGAGCCCGTGCGCGGGTTTTATGGGTTGCGCTCGTGAGGAGAGTTCGTTTTGTTAGGATTGATTAGGGTTGTTTCATTTTGTTGTTTTACCACGATGTATTCCGATTAGGTTGTTTCTGGGTCAGGTCTAATGTCCCCCAGCTCTATACCTTTTTCTTTTTTGTTAATATATTTCTCTTTTGCTTAAAAAAAAACAAAGATAGGTCACACAACAACAAGAATCTGGGTTGATGTGTCACACGGTCGGACGGAAGGGTCACGTGGATGAATCAGATCGGAGGGGTGGCGTAGAAGAATCTGCGCAGAGGACTAGTCACTTAGCAATTCTTGTTCTTGACACCAACATATTATGAAATAGTGAGCCAACAGGTTTAGGGTAATTGGGAATTTTGGTGGTAATCTCTCATGAAGAGAGAAAGATCATTAAGAAGAAATGTGAGAGGAAGGAGGTAGAAAGCAACCATAACACATTGTTGTTATGGTGAAAATTCACTGAATTCAACCATCTTCGTAATCTTCACCTAAACCCATTTTAGCAAAGTACCCATCAAAATAAAAGCAAACGCAAAGATTAAAAGAGAATACAGTTGTTGTTGTTTTTGCAGTTGTTCTTCATGGATTTGCAGAATTTGTTGTTTTCATAATTAAAGGATTCTTTGAAGGATGTGTTTAATTTTGATGATTTTTTTATAATTTAAAGATTAATTGATTAATTAAAATAATTAATTTGAATTTTTTTATATTTTCAGGGTTTTTTCTATGAAGATAATGAATAAAGATGAAGATGATGATGAAGATGAAGAAGAAGAGTATGGAGGAAGATGAGGAAAATTAGAAAAAAATTAGTTGTCGATCGTTCACTCTAAACTATAATAAACATACATGATCAAACAGTGTCGTTTTTGAAAAAAATGATCAAAGGGCTAATTTAAAAAACATAATAAGGTGTATGGTGGACCACTTAGAATGTTGATACACCTTAGACATTTAAGGTTAAAAGTTAACGGAGAGGACTAATATGATTAACGACAACTTAGATAAGGAACCAATTTGCATATTTTTACAGTTACGGGACCACTTTAAAACAAAGAATTAAGTTAAGGGACCGACTGATTAGTGGTCAATGCTACATCAACCAAGTTGACTCCAAAATGTGATGGGGACCAAAACTCATATCAAATTAAAATTGGGGGACCAAAATGTTGGTTTTTAAAATAGGGGGATTAAATTTCATTTTTTTAAAAAAATAGGGGGATCAAAAGCGCATTTAAGCCTTAAAACAATAATTTTATCTTTCCCAATTTTCTCAATCTGCAAATTTATTATTCCCTCCATCTTTAATTATAAGTGTTCTTTGAGAAAAAAAATTGTTCCTGACTATAAGTTCTTATATAAAAATTCCTTAACAAAAAAGCTCTTATATAAATTACTAAATATATTTATTATCCTTTTTTCCTAAACATACCTGTAATCAGTCTTAATACCAACTTATCTTGAGATATTAAAAGTCAAATTTAATACAAATACAAAATACAAACAAAGTACGATTTAGTACATATTCACACACAAATTAGACACATTAGCGGTGGGAGCAGAAGATAAAATGAACAGTACTCGGGGTGAGAGAAAAACTCTCGTGTGAACAGTACTCATGCATGGTTTGATCTGCGCCTGGCAGTCCAGTGGATGCCTCCGTCACTTTCACCCTTGGTAAAGTTTTAGCTCTCTCTCTTCATCCTTGTCTCTCTCATGATCTGAGATATATTCCAGGTATCGAACTGTGAATAAGATTGTGGGTGATTCAGATTGTGACTTACTTGAAAAATCAGGTTTGTTCTTCAGATTTTTGTGATTAAGTGATCTGCGTTTTATAGGTTCCATTCGTGACTGCTCTTTGCTGGCAGATTTTCTTGCGCTTGAGATCGTGTTTTTTGTTGGGTCTTGCAGTTGTGGTTTGTGGTTATGGTGTCCGTTATTCCATGGCCGTTCTTGGCCTCACCAACACCAACTTAACCGACGGTAAGCAACAACCGCACTTTTGCACAAGCAATGACCAATGCTTACGACATTCAACATAATCAATCGCCGATGCCTGCAATCAAAATAGACTCTCTTTGCATCAAAATTTCACAGGATGAATATGAGAAAGGCATTGAAGGTTGCCAACATAATCTTCATGGAAGATTGATTTTGGCAATAAACCAATGTCTAGCAGTAACCTACATGAGAAATTACTTGCATTATGGAAACCTACCGGAAAATGGAAGATCATTTCTTTGGGAAAAGGTTTTTTTGATTTTCAGTTTTCCTCAATGGAATACTTGAAGAAAATCTGGGCAGCAGGGTTCTTGGAATCTTAAACCAGGTATTCTCAGTATCTCTAAATGGTCTCCATATTTTAACATTCACGATCATAAATAAACTCATGTGCAAGTCTGGATTAGATTGATAGATCTCCCACAAGAGTATTGGAGATATACAACTTTGTTGGAAATTGCTAACGGGGTGGGAACCCCTCTAACTTTAGATGATGCGGCTAAGAATCACACTTTTGGCCATTTTGCAAGGATCTTGGTTGATCTTGACCTTTCCAAAAGAATTTTTAATGAGATTATGGTTGAACGTGAATGGTTTTCCTTTTATGTTGAAATTCATTATGAACGGCTTCCTAATTACTGTAACAATTGTGCTACAATTGGTCATACCGTTGGTCAATGTAAATGGTTGCATAACAATCATAATGCTTCCAAGGAGGTTGCAAAGAAACAAAAAAGGAATGTTCACAAGGGTGGGGCATTTGATACTATGCAGCACCCTATTCCTCAGCAGGCTAGACAACATGAGGTTGCACTAATTGATGCTATTACGATTCATTTGATGACGAAATCAGCAAGAGAGAAAGAAAATGATTGGCACGTGAGTTTGTGATAAGTCGTAGTTTATAGTGTTTTTAGCATTGAAATTCAGTTAGTTTTGGTCTTAGTTTAGAGCTCTTTTACTTCAACACTTTGGTTTTCATTTTTAGGATAAATAACGAAGAAAAAAAGAACATTTGGCTGAAGTATGAGCAAGGAAGGATCAAAAAGCAAGAAAAAAAGGAAGCTAGAAAATATGCACGACCGTGCGTCCCATTATGCACGACTGTGTGCATGAAGAAGGTTGAAAAGGAAGAATTGGCAGGAAATAACGCACGGTCCGTGTGCATGATAAGCATGACCTTGCATTTTGGCAAGAACAAGAATAAGCACGACCATCGACCATGCGTTTTTGTCACTTGAAATCTGGATGGTCTGGAAAGTGCACGACCTAACATGCACGACCGTGTGTTTTATGCACTTATAAATGGATGTTACAAAACTCTTGCAATTCCTAGTTTAAGACTTGTAAATCAAATTCAATGCATTGTCTGAGCCTCTAGGCTATAAATAGGTCCCTTATCAGACTTGAAAGACATCTTAGAATGCTTGTGAACTTACTCTAAATTGAAATCAAATTTTTACATTGTTCTAAGCTTATTGTTCTTATTTTTTTGCACTTTATAATTCTTGCTCTTTACATTTATGTTTTTTACTTCTCTACACTTTATTTTCCAGCACTTTACATTTCTAGTTATTTATTTTCATGCCTTTATATTCCATGTCTTTGTATTTTAATCACTTGTCTACTATAATCATGAGTGCGTAGACTTTTCCGGTCTTGAGATTGTTGGACTAATCTAATGATTGAATCCTATTCAACCCAAGTCTAGAATCTATTTTATTTAAATTTATTTTTCTAATCTAATCTCATCATTTTTAAAACTTTATATCAAATATCAAACGATTTTTTCTTCTTCAAAATAATATAAAATATTTGGTTAAAAATAGCTTTTATTAAGAAGTTAAACAAATAGCTATACAAACTTCTTTTGTGACTTTCTATGTGTACTCAATAAATAACTGCAAATCCAGCTCACCACTTTTATAACTTAGTCCATTTTCACATTTCACTTGTTTTTTATGTGTGGATTTCCTTTTTCCGAAAGTCTTGTATATTGGACCAAGTATTCATATTAATAACTGTTTCCTTGGTGATTCATCACTATAAAAACAAAAATTTGTTAGCGTAAAAAACCGTTTTTTTTTCAATAATCTATTTTCTCAAATTTTGGGTAAACTTGTTTCTTTCTCTTACATCATATTCTATTTTTTTAATAATTTCTAAATTTCTCATACAAAAAAAGAAGGCACGAGGAATAGAAACATATACATGTGTATATGAGTAAATTCCTTAAAAAAAAGTGTATATGAGTAATAATTGAGCGAAGAGCATATTCAAAAAATAATTGAGTGAAGTAGTAAAATTCAAGAAAACATACATGCAGAAAATATGTTTTTGAACAAGCATGCAGAAAATATGTTATAGTTAGGGATATAATTTTGGACTAAATCTTAGTTAGGGATATTAGTAAACACTTCTAAGTTCTTTTTTTGAGCATTATTTTTAAAAAGCATTATTTTTTTTCTTCTTTTGATCAAGTAGCTTAGTGGTTTCGAAACCCATCTCTAAATATTTTAATTCTCATTCTTGTAGTATTAAATATTAATTCATATACACCGATAATATAATTATTTTAAGAATTAATATATAAAAATGACACTTTAGTGTAATTTTATTGGATCGATGCGCATGTAAAAAAAGTTTTACATCGTCTTGAACATGATTTTTTGGCAATAGAAAAGATTTAATTAAATATTCACGTTGGCATATGAGTATGACAAATCATATAATACTTTTTAAACTTTTAGTACATGGAGTAAGAATTAATTTGATAAATCAAACTCAATATGGGTTCACATATTTTAATATCATGCATAACATTTCTCTTCTTTTTTCACCGCAGAATTTTTTTGAGCAAAACCCCACTAGTACATTGGATGTTAGTAGTTTCCATTAAGGTTCAAATCTTCCTCTTAAAAACAAGTAAGGTTCAAACTTCAAACATTAAATCTTGGAAATAAAAACTTTGGTTTCAACTTGTTATTCTAATTAAATAACAAAATTATCTTCACCTTAAAGAATTATCTTACCGATCGAGTATAAATAAATTTTAGTACTAAGTTTAGAGATATTAATGAATGATCCTAATTAAGGAGATTAGGGCCACGCATGACAAGGTGAGATACTTAAAGCTGAAAATAAGATCATATGATTATAAAAAAATATGATCATAAAATTAGTAGACTATGTAAAGAATTGACTGGATACCTGCAACATGAGTTTCACGTACCTCACCATTGGCGAGCATGACTTAATAACCATACAAATGATCAAAATAATTTAAGAAACTAAAAATAAATAAATAAATGGTTCCTCTTTAAAGCAAAATGTGGTGCAAAATATTGAATGCTAAATGAAGAACAAAAAAATTGAATCTAAGCTAGGCTCACGAGTAGAGAGCCATATTATTAATGAAAAAAAAATGAAATAATTATGCCGCACTAAAAAATGGAGAGAACAACCAATAGAGAATAAAAATAAAACTATTCTTGCTTTGGTTTCTTCTCAATCTCAGTCCCAACAAGCTGTTTCAGACCCTTAAGGATGGTAGGTTTTGATTGAACATCATTATGATTGCTCAATGTGGTGACAAACTCTTTTGGAACAAAGCACTTTTCTTCTGAATACAATTTCTCTTGAACAAATGGAGAAACAAGTAATTTGTGTAGATCTTCACTTGGAGGAGGTTCCTTTTCTTCCTGAAATAATCAATTAGCAAAATCTATGATATATATGTGACTTCTTTTTATTACATTTTTGGCAAATATATATGTGGATTTATTTGGTCACCATATATAAACAAAATTAATTAATAAAAATAATTAGAGAATGAATATTCGAAGCATTAAGTAATTAGTTTTATTCCTTAAAAAAAGTAATTAATTTTATTATATAAAGTTAAACTAGAAATTTAGCTTTTACAAAAATGTTACACTAAATACAAAGAAAGTAAAAATAGTGAATATTTAAATTTAAAAAAATATTGGAAAATTCCTTGTTAAACAGTTACATAGCCAGCTCATTTGATATACACTTGTTGTTCCTAAATACTCTCTCGTTTATTGATCATTTCCTCTTCTTATTAATTAACCGTTTCCTTAACCCTTTCTCTCTCTCTCTCTCTCTCATACACACATTGTAACCAACATTTTCTTAATCCTAACAATTCCATCCGTCAATTTTTATAACAATTCCTAAATATTTTCATGGAGTAAAAGTAGGTATGAAAAAAATCAATATAAAAAAGACAAAATTGAGACAATAGGTAGTCATGGATTACATTACATACATAAATGATAAAACTAACTAAATCTACAACAATAGCATAAATATCCATTTAGATATTTAGAACAATACATGACATAATAACACTACAATAAATGACATATACTCTTTTTTTTTTTTTATCAAACGACATGTACTCAAATGATTACAAGCAAGGGTCTTCACACAAAGTAACCAAATATGCAATGAACAAACACACTCTAGGTATTATAAACTCAAAAACTAAATCAAGTAGCATAGCATAACATAAAAAGCAAAAAACATCATTCAAAAGAAAAACATCAAATTCACTTGGAGTATTACATAAGACCTAATTAAGGACACAAACAGTTTAAATTGAAACTCAAGTGAAAACAAGTAATTAACTTCAATTATGAGCTCTAATAATATAAGAACATTGCAACAATAAAAAAACAAAAACAATTACCTTGCTAAATGATTCCATAAGTTGAAGCATTTCAACTTGAGCTTGAAGAAACTTGACATAATTAGCAGCAGCATTAAGCATCTCTGCTGTGTTCATCTTTGGTCCACCAGGAACCAACTTCCCAAGCTTTTGTGTCTTCTCAGTTATCTTCCTTCTCCTTTCTCTCGCCGCGATACTCTGGGACGAGATAGTCCTTTCAGCAACTTTCTTCTCACATTGAACAACATCAACAATTTTTGTAGCAGCAAAGGGTTCTGCCTCAAAGGAAGCAAAAGGGTTAGTCATAAACTCATCCACAAAAAAATTGGTTGAGTTCAAAAGCTCTTGTTGTGGTTCCTCTCTTTTCTCCTTGTAGCATAGCTTTTGGCGTTTTGGACATGTAAGGTAATTGGTGAAATCTTCCTCATCTGGGAAAATTTCATTCATTGAAACGAAGCAATCATTTTGAGAAGAAAAAGTAGAGTCAACAAGTAGTTGATCTTGACAAGGGTAAGTTTCATTTGAGTAAAAACAAGGAGTTTGAAAAATGAAGCTTTCATCTAAAAGAGAAGTTTCATTCAAATAGTTAGAGGAAAAATGGTGGTTTTGTTGCACAAGTTGTTCTTGTTCATGATGTTGAAAAGTAGTGATTTCTGAGTTGTTGGTAGTTTGAATAGGTTGATAAGGGTAACAATTATAGTTGAAGTATGTGCTAAGTGCTCCCATGTTAACAAAAATACAGAATCTGCAAGAAAAAAAACATAGAAAAAACATAAATAGGGTTAGTCAATTAAAGACAAATAAGTACGAGAATGTTTGAAAGTCGAAAATATAGGTAGAAAATCTAGAAAGTGAGACCTGAGAGAGAGAGAGAGAAGAGACAGTGTGCTAGAATTAAGAAAGTATATAGAAGAAATCTTCTAGATATGTGTGAATCTTTGCTAGGTTTGAGGGTTTGAGAGAGAGAGATTGAAGGGAAAAAAAATTGCGGGTGACTTTATTTTGATAGAGAAATGAGAAAAAGAAGTGTAAAGTACAGTATTGTTGTTGAGAGAGTACAGCTATGATATAAAACTGATTTCATCCTCACTGCCTCATGGTAGTTTGTGGGTTCAGAAAATTCAGGAGAAGTTTGAGGCAGTTACATAATACCTATGCATTTCTCTTTCTTATTTTTGTATATTAATTAATTTCTTTTTTGTATATTAACTAATTTCTCTTAAAGGATTCAAGTATTTTAAGAATACTTTCTCTGATACCCACTCTCTTATTGATTTATATTATTGTGGGTATACATTTTGAAAATTAAATCCACACAAAGTGGTGGGACATACATTGATTTCATCCAATAAAATAAAAAAGTGATTGTTAGAAAGAGTGTTAAAAAATGAGTGTTGCTAGCATTCCTCGTTGAGCCATTATACACCTCACCGGTCATATAGTTGCTTTGGAGTATCTTTAGCGTCCAACAAAAGTTTAGGTGCTCTGTACCTAATACCAATGTTCGTCTATAAAAAAAAAAATCATTGGTCATAAATTAAGAAAAAAAAATTAAAAAATTTGCATTTTTTTATACATAAAATTTGGTCTCAAAAACCTATTTTAAAAGAGAAATAACAAATTTTTAATCCGGATATCAAAACTATCCGGATAATTTTAAAAACCAAACCATATCTATTTATAAACCGATTTTGTAAAAATAACCGATTATTTATCCAAAATCATATTTATATCCTGTTTCGTGACCGGTTTGTAATAAAATATGGTCATAGTTATGAATCTAAATTCACATAAATGATTTATAAATGGATATGATTTGGTCGGTCAAAACATCTGACCATACACACCTCTAATAGATGATGCAAATGAATGTTTCGCAACGAAGTTTTACTACTAGGATGACTAGTTGTGTCATGTGGTTTGTAGAAGCATTTTTAACGTTGACTATATTGCTTTTTAGTTTTTAATTTCAATACTCAACGTTTTTAATTGTGTTGATTCACTTAGATGCTCGTTTAACACGTGCATGACTTTGTTAGGCTAGTGTGATTGAAGCTGGTTTGTCATTAACTTGTAGTAAATAATCACAATCACTTAGATGCTTGTATCAATTTAGTATCATGTCAGTTATCTTATCTGTTTTCATTTCCACATTTCCAAATCACCACACCATCAAGTCATTTCTATATTCAATCTTAGCCTCAAATAAGTATCAGTTTATAATCTCCAAAGAATAAGGATAACAACAAACATTTAAGCTCCAATTTATTGTTGCTTTAAAATTCAAACATCGTTGATAATTTACACGTTTTAGAGTAGTAAAAAGTGTAAATAGATGGGTGCGAAGTAGGGATGGGAATAGGCCAGGCCGGCCTACAGGGGCCTACGACAGGCCAGACTTTTTTCTTAAATAGAGAAGGCCTAGGTTTTTTTAGAAGCCTATTTAGCTTAAAAGGCCAGGCCACAGACCATTCAAAAAGCCTCTTAAGTCTATTAGGCCGGCCTATTTAATTAAATATGATTAATATTATTTATTATTATAATATATTTTGTACTTTGAATTAAAATATAAATTCGTTAGTAATTTAAGTTTATTAGTATACATTAATTTTTAGCATATACAAATGTATTATTATAAACTAGAATTGAAATATGATGCAAGATATAGTTAAATTCCCTAAAAACTCATGTTGATTACTAAAAGAGAGTTTAATCTAATTGATCTATTAGTTCGCTAGTCTATTTAAACTTAGATCACATTGCTTACTTAAAGATGTTCATATGATATAGGCTTTTAAACAGGCTAGCAGGCCTTATCAGGCTTTCAGAAGGCCAGACTCAGGCCTCAAAAGTAAGCCTATGACAGGTCGCAGGCCAGGCTTAGGCCTTAAAAAATTTGGCAGGCCAGGCTTAGGCCTTGCAAAGCCTAGCTCGGCCTAGCCTATTCCCAACCCTATGCGAGAGTGTCTGTCTGAATGTTAGTATCCGATAAAAAAATATACTAATATATTATTAATAAAATAGTGAAAAGAACATTAATATTATTACATTAAATATATACACACATTATATAAATAAGTAAATAAATTCTTGGTAAAATGTTATTGTGGTCCTTTAACTTTTGTACTTGCGATAAGCACAATATGAGAACTTAGCTTTTGAATAAGCTTGAGTAGGTTTTTTGTATATAGTTAGGTCATACTTTGGGATTGATCTCAAGGGTTTTATTTATAGTCCTTTCTGGTCCCTTTTCTTGTAACAACTTTGGCAGCCTTATCCAATCAGTTCCTATAGTAAGGGGCGCATATGGCTTATCTTTACTCGAATATTTTGCATGGAGTCTCTGACTTAGCTGTTTTGACAGATGTTGGGGATAAGGGCGAAAGAGTGACCTTCACGGGTTTGGGCGGCCTCCTTATCCTAGGCTCTTTGTTCCTATCCTGAATTATGACGGTCCACAGTCCCCCAAACATGAGTCCTGATCAAGGAAGAAGTGATTTGAATAAATATATTTGAAGCTTGAAATCCATATTCAAAAGTGAAAAACCAAAATGTTGTGAAAAAAATATAAATGACCAAGTTGCCAAAAATTAAGTTAAGAGACCACATAAACAATTTTTGCATTCATGGTGGTGGTTAAAACATGCATCATTGATAATGCTATCGTTACAAGCATAATCCGTGTTGGAGGAGAAGACATTCATGTAAGTTTCTCAACGATCAACAAAGGACGATTTGAATAAATAGATGTGTTGCACTAATTGATGAATCAACTTGATATTGGGGTAATATTTAATGTCGTGATTTGGAGGTTGAGCAAGGATGCAATTTATTTTAGGGTAACATCAGCTTATTATCACATCATGAAGCATATTTGTGACAATTCTCATTTGCTTGTGCTCGAAGATTAGAAAGTCTTGTTGAATTTGATGATGCCTCGTCATATGAAAATATTTCTTTGAAGAACTTGTTGGAGTTGTCTACCAAGGTTGCAAATTATTAGTTAAAAAATTTCAAATAAAAGAATATGATATATGATAGAACATTATGACAACGTGTGATTCATGTAGCCATCTCCACTTAGTGGCACAAGGCTTAGTGTTGTTGTAAACTAAAGACACAACTGTTCCATTAAAGGTACATCTCCCGCCCATCCATCTTTCCAAAACGACGCGTCATTTCCATTCCCGACTGTTTCAGATTTTTTAAAAACTACCAAGATCAACCCGTCCCAAATCCCTCCACCATGGAGAGCATTTTGGGACCCTGAAAACACATTTACCATCAGGATCTCCGACCTTTTGAATTAACAGGAACGCCACAAGCTGTTCTTTTCCATTCTAAATCTCTATATCTATTTTCCAAATATTAAAAGCTTTTAGATTTTTTTATCTCAAAACCCTCCTCCTCTCTACTTCTACAGACATCATCTCATTTAACCCAGTTATAATACAAATGCCATTACTACTTCAACAAGGATGAGAAAATGACTCCACACAACACTTAAAATGTAGAGAGAATAAAGAGAGGTGTAAAAATAACTTTCCTTAAACAAATTTGACAAGAATAAAACTTACTAGTATTGTTAAATAGGGACAAGGATCATTAATATTCCATCAATCAAGAAATCATATAGCAGGTATTTACATTATCTTCGGAATAAGAAAATTGGTATCGGAGCACATGGCCGATTTAGCATTTGTAGCTTGCAGCAGATCCAATTCTCAACAGACAATCTAGCAGCAAAAGTTTCAACAACCTCCAATTCTTCCCTGGACAGATTTAAAAGCATTATTATTGGATGTGTAGCAAACTTAACTGAACCAAGCATGTTAATTGATGCCAAAAATGAGTTATTTAAAATCAATTAACCATAGGAAATTCCTCCATTTTAAGATACTAGTATCATTGCATTGGCATTTACCAAATCTGATTTGCCTTTTCTGTAGTGAGAGATACATTATAACAATTGTATTATGTATAGTTTGCCTTACATATGCGTCATAATTATTAATTTTTTACCAATGTTCCAAATCCAAGACTTGACATATTCTAGACGTTCAATTGATTAACTGAAATTTGATTTTTTATTTTATTTTATTTGACTAATTATCACAGGATTTAAGCAAAACCCATTGTTTAGACATGATGGCTCCAACCAGCCATTTTGCAATAGATACTATAAACACGCCAAGAGCCAATTTGGATTGACTTATTTGAGCTTATCTACATGCATAAGCACTAGTGAGATGGTTTGAGAGAGCTTATGGAAACAACTTATGAAATGTCCATAAGCTCTCTATAACACTACAGAATAGCTTATGAAAATAACTTATAGTTTATGTGAAAACAGTTTGACTTTGTTTTATCTTTTGTTATAGAAATAACTTAAGCATAAAAACTCATATAGTTAATATGATATATGTGTTTAATTAGGCTGTTTACCAAAACAGGGACAAAATATATTGCTCCCACGGCCAATCTATTGTATGTACTAGCAATGAAAAAACCAAAAGCAACAACTTACCAAACAAATGAAACAAAACAATTACCGGAGTGCTAACAGACTAGGTTGAAAGTTAAATATTTGGGCCTAATTTGCTATGTGAAGGCACATAAAGTGTCAAACTTGGTATGTAGCGCACGAAACTGATCAAACAATGATCAAAACATTATTGCTTAAGAAGGGTCCCCCCTTATTACACTCAATAACAATATTAAAACTAACGAGTTCACAAAAACTAGAAAATTTTCATGAAAATATAATAATCATGCACAAACAAACACAGATAACCTATATACAAAACAGAGCTTAAATTACTCCAAACATAGAAAATCAGGATGTTTGGCAATACAAAGATGTACTATTTTGATAAAATAGAGAATAAGAAACTTGTTCACCCCCCCCAAAAGAAAAAGAGAATAAGAATAATCACCGTCCACCAGGGTGCCCGACATAAACCACTGTGCTAATAAGCCCTCCTGGCATCAGAATTCTCTTTGCAGCTTCTAATGCCAGTAATGTTGTTTCTGATCTTGTTATTATTTCTTTGTCACCTCCCGGAAGATAACCTAAGTTGAAGGCAACAAGCCTACATGTATATGCATCATATTAAGATAGAGCTCAGTTCACAGCCTTAAAGTTACAAGAAATGCTTGAATACTAACCGTGACATGTGTTTTTATACCAATAATACATAAATAAAATAATTTTACCATGGCTACAAGCACAGCTAACACGCTTCAGGTTGAACATAACAATTAATTATATAATAGCTCAGGTTATGGAATCAACATTCAACATCACTAGTTTCCAGCTTCAATACTCATATATAAAGCAAAACACACATCTAACAGTTTGTTTTAAAACTACCTTTTACTTTCATTTTATTCATTGAGACTTTTACCAGTGAATGAAAATCATTTTATCTGCTATTTTATTCATCTTTTCTTCAAGGCTGAGGCTTGGAATACTAAAAGCTAATACATTAATTGAGTTTTTTTATGAGAAAATACCTGATGGAGTGAGATCCATATTAGTTATTGATAAAAACTCTATAGCTAAGGTTTTAGTAAAATTTAAGAGTTTGGTCCATGGAGGCTTCTCAAATTCAAATATTTACAAAGAAACTTCTGAAAGTTTTACATTGTTAAAGACCATTGCTTGACATAGCGCTCCAAATGGAACAAATCAAATGTTGGTTCAACAACTCAAATCCACAATCATCATCTAAAGCCCGACCATGCATGTAACACACTGTGAGCCATGTGATTATTTACGCATATTCAATTGCTCTTGACACAATGCATGCGAGTGAAACAAAGTTGGAAATGAGGCTGAAATCATAGCTTTTTGTTCAAGAAAATTGATTCAATGAAGAGCGTAAAATATATTAGCGAGTATAGTTAAATAATGTACATCAGTTGTTTTCAATTATTAGCTTCTAAACACAATAAGAACAGAGAGATGATGCAAGTTAAGGAAAAGTAAGTACCTAACGTAGGCATTGCTTTGAACAACTTCCTCCATTTTACTATGGCAAATATTGAAGAGCTTGACATGTTGTTTCTGCATTTATTTTTGAAATTATTGTCAATTTAACAGAATGAGCATTAAAAGGCTCAAACCTAGTTCTAGAATATAATATTGAAATATTAGACACTGCTAAATAGCAAAGTAAAATTCAGTTTGATCATTTATAGCAGGATGGAATGTTAACTGAATATATTTGTAAATTGTTACAAAATATAGAGATAATATCATGCTGAAAATATCAATATACAACGACTTGTCCGGTTTGCGGTGATATTTTCTGTCAAAAATGTCATCTTATTTTAACTTTATTTTCTATTTTCAAATTTGTGTACAGAAAATGATGAGAATAAAACATTTATTTATAAAGTAAAAACAAAGTAAAATCTTTGTGAAAGCCGTTTTTTTTCTGAACAGAACAGACCCATACTCTACACTAATTGAAAGTTGAAACCTTCACTCCTCAGTAGTCCTCACCTCATTGGAACGAAGCGATTCTTCCAGCAACAATGAAGTCTTATCTAAAGCATCTTTCTGAATGTCCAAAGCGTACACATAACCATTATGTGACTCATCAGCAACCAAATTGAGCAATGCTAAGGTGTCAAAACCGTTGCCACATGTCGCATCAATGACTGTATCTCCTTTCTGGACAACATGTTTCCATACCCTGGTAGGAACAAAAACAATAACTCATATCAAGGTTAAATCATCACAAAGTATATAGATAAATATGAGAATAATAACTCATATAAGTAACACAATGTATGTCACAGAGTTATAAAAAGCAAGCATGCCCATTTCCCAATAGACTTCTGCAACAAATGTGGAAAACGTTCACGTTTAACTCAAACCAAGCAACTATAGAATCAATGAAGCTGAAAATGTATACATAAAAGGAACCCTCTAAAGATAAAGCAAAGAGAATTTTCCACAAACGATTAGGACTTCTTAAAAAACTAAACAGCTCATTATTCTGTGATACTAGTGCAGCATGTAAGCTATTTCAAGTGTAATTCTCACATAAAAATTAATCATACAGTGTAATTGTCTAGTAACATTCTCATAAAACGTCAACATATCAATCTGCGTGAGCATAACTCAAGTTGGTAGGGACATCACATTCTATATGCAGGGGTCGGGGTTCGAACCCCGGATTTCCCACTTATTCACCTTAAGGGTGAATTTCTAGCTACTAGGCATTAAATTTACTGTGATGTATCTAAACATAAACACTTTACATTAAACTGACTTTTAGGTAAAATCAATTTTACAAACTCAATTCATTAAAAATCAATTCTAATCCTAAGATTCATCAAGTCAAGTATACATACATATGAGCAACATCTGTTGCCTTTTTCTTTCCAAAGAGGAAGCTCACAAAAACATCCTCTAATCCTAAAAACATGAAAAAGGGTATATGTTATTGTTGCAAAGACAAGATTTTGATGATGCAAACACTATAAGGATGTAAATGGGTACCTGAAAAGGGAGAATCTTTGGAGAAAGAAGAAGATTGAAGGTTATTATTATTATTGTCTACAGAAAAGAACCCATTATTTTGTTTAATGGGTTTCATAGAGAAACAACATTGATTTCTGGAGATGTAAGTTGAAGAAGGAAGAAGGAAGAGGAGCCTGTGAGAAGAAGAATGTGTAAAACAAGAGAAACGAAAGCTCAACGAGAACATCTGTTTGAATTGGGATCAATAGAATTGAAGTTCGAATTCCAATATGTGTGCGAGTTTATAATAACTTTATCATTTTATTTATTTAAAAAGAATTGAAGTATTGTTAAAAGTATGTGCAACCTTATTTGTCATCCAACAAACTTTATCTCAAAGTTATTATCAAAATGTTAAGACAAACTAGTAATGACGCTAGAAATTATTGAGCTAAACTCAAAAACACCTAATAAACGAGAATAAATAGAGTCGGCTAAAACTTGAGAATCACTTTGAAACACCACTCGATTCAATCTCTTATTAATGACCATATAAATTGTTTTAAGTACCACATTCGCTTCCTCTTCAATCATTGACATTCTCGTGAATTATTAAATTATTGGCGCCCACATTACATTTAAGTCGTCTTTGATTAGGCATCTCCCACCTTGATCTAATGAGATTATTTTATTATTACGGTAAAAACCGTACTCCATCCAAATTTCATAATTATCTTTTTTTAAATTCACGATCTTCTTAATTTTATAGGCTTAATGATCATTTTGTAAAATATAAAACCAATTTGTTTCCTTTATTCTCCTTATTATTCGATTCCCTTAAATGTTTGAAAAAAGTAATGTATTATGGCATACATATAAGAAAATGGTTTATTCTCATCTCTTTTAATTTCACTGATTTGCATATAAAAAAATCAATAGAAACAATACATTAATGTTGATATTTTTAAAATAATCATTAGTTTTCAAAATTTAAGCATATCAATATATATAAAATTTGATTTTTAAGATATAAGCACATAAAATCAAGAACGAATGCGGTGCAAATATTGAACAACAATTTGTATATAAAATAAAAAATATTAAAAACAGACACATTATTAATATTGATATTTTGAAAATAGACTTCAATTGTTGCTAATGTGTCAAATAAAATTTTGAGAAATGGTATTTGTAAAATCATTTGGTGACAAATTTTGAACAATTCTCTCTCATATTCACATTATATTCTTACTATCTCTCTTAGTTTCTCTCTCTCTCTCTCTCTCTCTCTCTCTCTCTCTCTCTCTCTCTCTCTCTCTCTCTATTGTTTTTTTTGTCAAGTAATCTAGTGGCTAGAGCTCACACATTTTAAATGTAGAGAAGTGGGGTGTCAGGGGTTCGAACTCCGGCCTATGCATATAATATGCAATATCCCTATCAACTGAGCTAAGCTCACAAGAATTCTCTCTATTGTTTTTTATCAATAAGAAAAAGAGAAAAAAAAAAGTGGTCACCAAATAGTTATTTAAATATCATTACTCTAAAAAATTTGTACCAAGAAATAATAAAAATAGAATGAACGACATGTATATAACGTTATTTGGAATATCAAAAGCCACTTCAAATATGAGGAAATAGTCACTTTAGTCCCTGACTCTGCACCTCGCTGTCACAAAGGTCCCTGACTCAGGATTAATTATAAAATAGTCTCTAACTCTGCACTTCCGTTATCACTTTAGTCCCTGACGTTAAATAATTATGTTAAGTGATGATGTGGCAAAGATTTTATGCTGACAAGGAGTATGAGGTGTCACAGGGACTAAAGTGAAAGTAGAAAATGGTCACTTTAGTCCCTGAACCGAAAATCAATATCTCAAATTGAATCTCAAATCCCTAAATGTCATCTAATTCTCTCTTTTGTTCAAAATCAAATTTTCCATTAAACACCAACTTGCTATTAGGTCCCTGACTGTGCATACTTACTATCAGTTAGGTCCCTGACAGTAAACACTTATTCTCACTAAAGCCCCTGACAAGTTGTTAGTTTAACAGAATGCTACCTACTGACAACAATAAGACATTAGTGCAAGAAGCAAGAATGAGGCATTGCAACATTTGATTTTTTGTTAAAAGCTTGTAAACTAGTATAACACTTACCAAAATGATTCCATAATTGAATACCAAAATGTTTTCATAACATAACTATTAAGTCATTACATAAAGGTCAACCATAGAGTAATCAAAAGATTGCACCACATTTGGGCATATAATTCAATATGTCATTACATAATGATTCAACAAAATATTAAACAAAATATTGAACCACAGTTGTGCTTATAATTTAGCAACTTCAGTACATAAATAAACTAATGAACATCACATAGTTGGCCTTGGACCCCTTGTAGTAAATCTTGGAGTTGGCATGAAAGATGTAAGCATTTGTTGCTCATTCAGACGTGCATTTGGATTTTGACCCCTAATAGGTGGTGGTCTAACTCCAACTGGTGCTGGATCAAAAGTTCCCTGTCCAATTCCTATTGGTTGTGGTCCTTGCACATTCACATCAAATAATTGCTCTTGTGTTTGTGGGGCAGATTTTGACAAATCTAAAGCAACTTGTTCTCATTGACCCGCATTGTTGGGAGGTGGTGGTGGTGGAGCCCAATTGGGAGGCATAGGCATCACACCTTGATTAGTGCAGCCAAACCTATTGTAGTTACCTTCTAGACCACACCTTGAACATGTTAGCACTGTATATGATCTCCGAACATTACCTGAACTGGAAGGACCCTCAGATGCATCTTTCCTTCTTTGTTTCTTTGGCCTTCCAGGTTGTCTTCTTTTCGATGCAGGCACCGGTTTCACACAATCAATTTTTTCCCAAAACTCTTCACCTTGTGTTGGCTTTATGAAATACTCATAGGTTGCATTGTACAAGCCCAAAGTAAGCCAGCCATGTAATCAGAGTCCTCGTCAGTTTCGCATTCTTGTGCATCATCATCAGCTTGATCTTCATTAATTGTTTCACCTCCATTGGCATCAACTTCCCCTTCATTAACACTTCTACCTTCATTAACATCAATTTCGGCCTCAACCACATTCTCATTAACAACATCAACCACACTTTCATTAATAGCATCAGCCACAATTTCAACATCATCATCAATAGTCACAACTTCAGGTTCATGAACCACCTCTTCTGGTGCAACAATATCTAGTTCAAATATTGGATGCTCATAATATATATGAACTTCATTACCACAACGACGGGCAGTGTTACGCAAATCCAAAATATCGGCATCTTCAACAACTTGAAGGTAACCTCCACTGTCAGGAACCAACCACCAGATTTTTTCAATACCCGCGTAGTTTCCACATAGCTTTTCCATCCCTTCCAGTTCATGCTTGCTAAGGTAGTCAGTGTCATACTCATCCCAAACACAGAATTGACCGTTTACATACTCCATGTTACCATTACCATATCTTTGAAAATAACCACCATGATGCAAAATCAGAGTTGATTCCATTCTAAACACAAAAGAACAAATACATATGTTAACAAAAAAGAAAAAACCCTTATATTCTTAAAAATCATTAACCCTTATATTTTTAAGGGATTTATTGAAAAAATTGGAGTTAAAAATAGACCAAGATGAAACTAGTTTATGTTAGGAACTTGTCACTTTGCTAGATAGAAAACAGATAGAACAAGGTATGTCATCATTCAAGAGCATTGTGATTTTGCATGATCAAATTAATGAAAACAGGTCCAAAACCTTAAATTTAGTGAAACAAATCTGACTATTTTTTGTTGTTGAGGGGAATGAGAAAATCCGATTAAATATTGTTTGCTGATATTTGTATTGAATGCATTGCGAAGCCAACAGTTTTGATGCTTAATTTATTTATTTGCATGTTTCGGATTCTAAAAATTCAATTGCAGTTCTTGTACTGTTTCGTATTTGCCTTTGCATGCTTACAAATGATGATAAACAGTGAAGATGTTTTTGGTTTTTAACTAAATTGTGCCAAACTACATGATGGGTTGTGATTTCATACCAACCAACCTAGTGTTGTGATTTATATGTTGTTGTGAACTATGTTTACTTCATAAGTCACGGTCATGAGCAAACTTAAAATTTTCGATGTACAACCAACCTAGTGTTGTGATTTATATGTTGTTGTGAACTATTTTTACTTCATAAGTCACAGTCATGAGCAAGCTTAAAATTACGTTAACAAATTAAAATTTGCAATTAAAATTTTGCATCAGCCCTTATATTCTTAAAAATCATTAACCCTAAAACCTAAAATAAACATAAAAAATAGAATTTGTGATTTTGCATGAGAAATAGAAATAAACAAAAGTTGTGATTTTGCATGATAAACCTAAAAAATCATTAACCCTTATAACCCTTATAACCTAAAATAAACAAAAGAACAAACAAAATCATTAACCCTTATAACCCTTACCATTAAACATAAGAAACATGAAAAGTTGTGATTTTGCATGATCAAAACAAGTAAAAAATAGAATTTGTTGGTCACTAACCTTACTGTGTTCAGGCGCGACGACGTAGGTGCGGCGACGTAGGTGCGGCGGAGGTGCGACGACGGAGGTGCGGTGGTGGTGGATGAATTCATTGTGAACAGGGAGAGTTGTTTTGAGAATACTGAGCGTTGTTTTTGTGTTTGGAGGGAGAAAAGAAATACTCAATGGTTACTAATAAAGTGACTATTGAGTTTCTTTCACTTTAGTCCCTAACACCCCATATGCCAGCCAAGTCATGGTAAACCTTTGCCACATCCTCACTTAACAGAATTATTTAACGTCAGGGACTAAAGTGATAACGGAAGTGCAGAGTCAAAGACTATTTTATAATTAATCATGAGTCAGGGACCTTTATGATAGTGAGGTGTAGAGTCAGGGACCAAAGTGACTATTTACTCCTTCAAATATTGATCATAAAAGTCATTTTTGAAGCATCTCTTTAAGCATAAATCAAAAGTCGTAGAAAATATATAACACATGGCAAGCAACGAAGAGTCGTATAAGGAACAAAAGAGTTTTTTTTCTTTTTACAATAAGGAACAAAATAGTTTTATGAAGATAGTTGGTGTAAATTGTTTTGGGAAATGTTAATGAGTGCCCTCGGGACACTCTTTAAGACCTTTAAATAGTAACTTTTTATTGAAATATGTGTAATCAGTGCATTGAGAATTGAAAAGTTTGACATTTTTAAAAAATAATTACTTAATTTAGAATACTTAAAGAGTGTCCGGGACACTCGTTAACAAAACCCAATTGTTTTATACAGTGTATAGAATCATTTGATGCGACTTTAATTGTGCTATTGAAAAATAAAGAGAAATTATGAACAAATACAGTCACAATTGCTTAAGGTTCGACTGTTACCAGAAAGATGATTATTTCTAATCAAAATTTGAATTATGATCGCATTGCAATCATTGATATATAGTGAAGAATCACAATTTTTTCGACGTCATGACTTAGATTGCAATCATATAAATTTTCCTAATCTAATATCAAATAAAAATTCATTGAAAACTGCTAATTCATCAGCTCATTGTAATGAAATATATAAGCATTTTGACACAGAGAAAATTAGTAGAGTTGATTGATACTAATAGCTTTGGTAACAGAAAACCAAAGACAAACTAAATAAACATAAATTAACGATAAATTAATTCTTTGTACAATCACTAGGGGCAAAAGAAAGTTTTTTCCCTTCAAGATCGTACTCGACTTGAAAATCAATTTGGGCCAAATTTCCAAGGATAGAAATTCCTGCAATATTTGAAGGTACTACTGCTAAGCATACCAAGTTATTCTCTTCCAATAAAAGGATGTTCTTAGGCTGCAAGTGAACATTTGCTCCGTAAAATGCAACACAATAGAAGGAAAACTCGAATTAGGATCTTCAAAACAATAGTGGAACGGAGATGGAATATCCTCCGCTTCCTCAATACCAATAACTTCCTTCACCGAAGCTACAAAATCATCGAAAAAGGGTTGTTCGAGATACGTCAATGTTGTCCCTGAATCAATGATTATGTTGCCATCAATTTGACCTGTCTGAATTGTTTTTTGTCGACCAATAGTAATACCTTCAAGGTTGAGGTAGTAAAAAGTTGGTTCAAGAGATTTGATTATGAGTGGAGTAGACACAACTTCGTTGTTACCCGTTATAGTTGATTGGTTCCCAAACTTGAGTTTACTAGTTGAGTTTGAACCGAAAGGAACCAAACAATAAGAGAATTTTCGACCAATAGAATGGCCTAGTTGTGAAACTAGTGACAATATGGTCCTGCTCCTAGACCAACAAGTCCTGCTGTTTTACCACTATTATCAGCTGTGAAAATATTGTAATATCCACATCCAAAAATAGACTTAGGAAATTTAATGTCAACATTATTATTAACATTAACACCTTGGACACCACTATTAGATTTGGAACCAAAACTAATGGAATCCACAACTAATTCACCAACAGAGAATGATTTGTCACCATAATGGTATGAGTATAAACATCCTTGTGATTTTCCACAAAATTGTTGCTTTTTAGGGAGTAATGTGCAAGATTGGGTGTCACATGTGAGATTTGTATGAGAGGGAGATCTGGTTCTATCATATAATGGGGTGTCTACTGTCTTGTGCAAAACAATTGATACAAGGAGAACATTGTACCCAAGTAAGATCACTACCAGTATAAAAAATAGCAAGTTTTTCAACAGGTGGTGTACCTATAAAAATTCTAATGAGATAATCACCATTATTTGGAAGTATAATAGATTCATAATTTTCATTTGATAAAAGGGAAAGGGAATGAGAAAATCTATTTAGTCTAGTATTTGAGCGAAAAGCTGCATTTCTTATGAGATCTAATTTGACGTTTCTTTTAATTTGGACCACCTAGAGTTTGAGTCCAACTTGGACCAGTTGAATACAGACCATCGATATAGTAAAAATTTAAACGGACGGTTGGGATTGGAATTTTGGAACTTGATGTCCAAGTTGTGGCTATGTGAAGGCTTATGTAAGGTTGATTGCACTGGATTGTTTTTTTCAGTTTGTGAAATAGCTTATGTGTGTTGGGTAAATCACCAAAATGGAGTGGGACTCATAATTTATTTATTTTTTACAAGATAATTATGTCTGGGCCGATATTTATTTTTGGTAAGGATAATTGAAAACACAATTGTATACGTAATATCAATATGCACAGGGGATTTCATTTTAAACCCAAAAAAAAAAAATAGAAAAAAATTAGATTTTTAGAGAAGTTTTTTTTAACAAGAATTTTTTAGAAAAAATCTAGGGATCTTTAATTTATTTTTTTTAAAATGGAATCTATTTCTGTTTATTTACTACCCACAAGAATCACTTTTTAAAGAAATGATTTTTAACCAGTTTTACATCATTTTTGAAAAAAATAGATTTTTGGAAGGAAAAAAAAACTAATCCTAATTTTTTTCATTTTAGAATCAAAAACGATTTTTTGATAAAATGATTTTCTTATAAATCTTAAACAAACACTTAAAAATAAAAAAATATATATATATTTTATTTATTTTTATTAAAAAGATAGATTTGTTTCTAAAAAAATATAACACTCTTAAGCGCACACAACAAAAAAGGAATGTTATGGACACTCTTTTCAACACTCTTTCTAACACTCACTCTCTTATTAGAGAGGAAAGTAATGCATGTCTTACTATTTTAAGTGGAACCTATTTTCAAAGTGTGAGACCCACCTTGAATTAAATTAAAGGTCTTGATAACGAATGTCCTAATGGCACTCTTTAAGGTTTCTCAATTAAGAATTTATTCTTTTAAAAAGTTTGACACTTCAATTTATAATGCATTGAATGCACAATTTTCCATAAATATTTATTATTTAAAGTCATTAAAGAGTGCTCTTAGGGTACTTGTTAGCATTTCCCTTAAATTAATAAGGAAGTGTGTGTTTGAGAGAGTGTTGTTAGCATTACTCCAATACATATCATTTAATTATTTCAAAAATGCACATTATTATTATTATTTTTGGTAAAAAATGCACATTATTTTATTTTTTTTCTTTTTCTATTTTAATTCAAATATACCAATGTGACCAAATATTTACAAATATACCAACTTGTGTATCAACCAGAAAATACGAACTGTATTTTTATTTTTTTTGGGGGGGGGGGGGGAGAGTTGAGGTTTGATCAGTTAAACAAGTGATAGTATAAATTTTAAATCCAACAACCTAGTCTCTAGGGTCCCGGTAGAAATAATAAGTGGTTTTTATACTGTACTTCTAGAAAATTGCTCTTCTCACAGAGAGAAATGTTCCCTTCCATATGAAGTATAAAAAATGCCCCTGCGTGACTTAAGTCACGCTCGGTACATACCAACGTGACTTAAGTCACGCTGTTGTGTTGTTATAGAAACAACACAAACCAGAACGCAGAACCATTGTGTTCCAAAGAAAAAATTTGAATTTTCTCCCTCCAAGTGCGATTTCAACCATTCTTAAGCCAATCAATGTCAATTTTACCCCAAAATCAAGTAAGTGTTTATTATCCTATTGCATTGGTTTTATATGGTTTAAATTTTGGTTTTTTTAGAGAAATTTCACAATTTTAGGATTTTAGGGTTTGATTTGCATGCTCGTTTTTAGGATTGTTAATGATGAATTAAGTTTGAAATTGTTGTATAGATGTTGATTAGAGTAGGTTTGATTCAAATGTGGTAGGTTAGAGTTAGAAATTGTTAGATTTTATGCTGAACTCTAGATGTTTGATAAAATGTCTCAATAAAAATTTGTTTGATTTTTGCATTGTTAATGATGAAATTAGTTAGAAATTGGATTGTTAATGTTGATTATAGTGAGTTTGAGTGCAATGTGGTAGGTTAGAGATTGAAATGTCACTTCCAAAATGAACTGTTGTTGTTGAATATTTATAAATGATTGATTGAAATGTCTCTATGAAAATCATTGATTTTTGCTTTTATAAATGTTGTGTAGATATGTCTGAGAGACCAAAGAGATTGAGAGGAGACATGGAGACCATGACCGGGAGTGCACATGCCAAAAAGGTGGTAGTGCACCCTGCTCCTTGAAGGAGACATGGTGTTAGGAGACAGCAGGATATGGGGACGTCGTCCCAGGCGGGTGCGTCCCAGATATTGGACCCCACTCAACATCAGCATCAGCAGCAGCATGAGGAGTATCTGCCTCAGTACGAGCAGGCTCAGCAGCAGGAGGGTGAGGCCCAGGAGTAGGCTCAAGAGGAGGTCGTACCGGAGAGTTTTCCCGGGGGCCCTACTGACTTGACGTTTCTACCAAATTTTGTTAGACACGTGACATGCAGGCTTTGGAGCGACGCCGAAGTAAGTATAATTGTCTAATTTTATTTAATTACACGTCAATTGATATGTTTGTTTTAATTTAATTTTACGATTTAATTTTTATGTTAAAATATTTTAATTACGCGTCAATTTAATTACGCGTCAATTTAATTGTTTATTTTATTTTAATTTTACTATTTAATTGTTATGTTAAATGTTTAACGTTTATTTTAATTGTTGTTTTTTTACGATTAAATTGTTATGTTTTTTTTAGTTATTCAAATGTTTATATTTTTAACGGTTTGTTGTTCGTTTAATTTGTTGTATTTCAGTTTCAGATGACGCATAAGTTGAACGATGTCTCGCACGTGAAGAAGATTGGGAACCTGACACTCCCGACACAGGCACATGTATGGTTCTGGCAGCGGATCGAGGCATCTGGTCTTGCACCCCTCCTTCAGACTAGGTACGAGAACATCAGCTCTCCCCTCATTGCCGCCTTGTCAATGAGATGGCATGTGGAGACTAGCAACTTCCATCTGCCCGTTGGGAAGATGACTGTCACACTAGATGATGTGGTGTGTCTTCTACACATCCCCATTGTTGGGAGGCTCATGGCTGACGAGGATGTAGGATATGAGAGAGGTATGAGGCTGCTGTAGGACGACCTGGGTATGACAGAGGAGGAGGTTGAGGATGGGTCACGTAAGCAGTGGAGTGGATATATTAGTATATCTAACCTGAGGAAAGAGTATGACACACTCTTGCATAGGTGCAATGAGTTGGAGCATCCTGCTGTTGATAAGGATGAGGATGAGGAGCAGGAAAGGGTTAGGATGCAGTGCATTAAGGCATTTTTGTTGAACTTGATTGGCATCACCATTTTTGCCAACAAGAACAGCAGAAGCATTCATCTGTTGTGGCTGACTATGATGGAGGATATGGACACAGTGCACGAGTGGTCCTGGGGCGGGATGACACTTGCTTGGCTCTACCACCAGCTTTCTCTTGCTTCGGACCCGACCATTAGCGCTTGTGGCGGTTACATGAATCTACTTGAGGTAGTATTTTTTTTTCTTTTCTATAACATATAAATAACTTACGATATTATTGTGTATGTTTATGTGTTTGTGATGCTTAAATATTTGTTTGCAGGGATGAATATTGGAGCACTTCAAGAAGCTCTTTTCGAGAAGGCTGGCTTCAGACTATGATCGTGCTTCCCCGCTTGCTGCTAGATAGAGACCGCCCAGGGGCCATGCTGATCCTGGACACTATTGGAGGTCGTACGAGGATCGGCGGGACATCACGCCTTTCCACGACATTTGCTGGTACTCCGATTGGATCATGGCGAGCAAGACGACTATGTGCCGTCACTTGTCGGAGTGGGTTCTGAGACAGTACGGCTATGTCCAGACCGTCACCAGATCTCCGACGACGATTCAGGCTCTTCAGGCTCAGGCGGTAGTTGTGGCCTTTTAGGATTTTCTGCTTCATGTCCTTCCACAGACGCTTCGAGGTCGGCCGACAGCAGCGACTAGGCAGTGGAAGTGTGCGGAGGGGTACATGCTTTGGTACTACAGTGCATCTCATCCCATCATGAGTGACCCTGCGCCCGTTGCCGAGTACACAGCTCATGTCCCTCCTTACGAGGAAGTTATTGTTCAACAACAATGGGCCAGACAGGTTCCCAACCTACTGCAGATTATTGCGAACATCAGAGCAAGAGTGGACAATGCAATGGGGCATCCTGATGTGTTAGGGAATCCCGTCGTTGCCGGTATTGTTAAAGCACAAAAGTAAGTATAAGTTTTATATCGTTCCACAGGGATTATTGCGATATCATAAACCGTTCAACATCGATTATCGTCTTAAGTTAGGGTTTAATCTTTTTTCATTACTACACTACTCAACATTAAAAACGTTATAAATAAAACGTAGAGTAATAGGACATAAAAGGTGTTAGGATTAAAGTTCGTCAATCAAACGTCGTTTGTATTCGATTGATCATAAATACGGATTCTAGCTTTTCCTTATATATGACATTATCACGTATTACTCGACAACGTCATTGATTTCCCAAATGACGTCGTGAGATCGATCGTATCGTTTAATCGACGATTTCTCAATCTATTAAACGATTCGAAAGCTTTAACGATCCAATACTTAATGTAATTATCAAAACTAGATCCCATTTCTAGAATTTCTTATCTTGATAGAATATCATTCTAAACCTAGATTCAAAAGTATTTTTCAACATCATTTAAATCAAATATAAGAGTGAAAAACAAGAACAAATTCAATGGTATATAAAAATGCTAGAATCATATATTTAAAATATCAAAGGTTTACAACTTAAGAGTGATTGATTACCTATTAATCCCAACAAAGGAGATTAGTTGATCATTTTCATGATAACTATGCAAAACAAGAAAGGAAGATGGAGAATATGCTAAGGCTTGATTTCTCAAAGCTTCTTAGTGTAATCTTCACTTGAATTCCTTTTGCTATTTGAAGTTTGCCTCCTTTTATGCCTATTCTCTTTCTTAGAAATCAAAGATTTAAAGCTCTGGAAAATGTAAAAACTAGTATTCAACTGAATATATCAAAAAAATGAGCTTAAAATGCTTTTATATTCTGAGATTTTGCACGCTCGCTACAAGCGACCAGCCTGTCGCTGTAGCGAGGAAGTTACTGGGCCAATGGGAGAGCTCCACGTCATCACATAGCATTAAACCGCCCTTTGGTCGCTGTAGCGACGAGATCTGTCGCTACTAGCGATGGATCCTTCAAATTCCCTGCCTAGGCTCGCTTCTAGCGTCCAGTTCATCGCGTGAAGCGATGAACTCTCAATTTTCCCTGCCTAGGCTCGCTTCTAGCGAGGCTTCTGGCGCTTGTAGCGATGAACTCATGAAATTCCCTGCCTATCCTCGCTTCTAGCGTGGCTTCTGGCGCTTGTAGCGATGGCTTTAGCAAAACTTCATTTTCTTTGCTCCAATCAGGTCCAAGTATGAATTTCCTGCATAATTACATGGGGTAAGACTTAGGATCACAAATGTTGCATTTTAATCACAAATACGCGCTTATCCTAAGATAACTTGTAAAACAAGTAACATAAGTGCCTTAAAATGTATCAAAAGATAACTACTTTTAGGCACTTATCAAACTCTCCCCAACTTACATTTTGGTTTGTCCTCAAACCAAAGAATCAAAAGGAAATTTTCACAGCTTTAAACCAAAGTATTGAGCAATTAGCAAAAGAATAAAAAAGAATCAAAAGTTTGAAGAAACGCGTATCAGATGAATGATTCAAACGTGCCTGCGCAAGCTAGGGTTAAGTTTCTCATTAAACGAGATACATACTATAAATGTGAACTAGTTCTAAACACAAAGAATCAAATCACACAATCCTAAACAAACAACATGTTTAAATTTGAACCAAACCTAACACACTTCTAAATAAAGTATATGAACACATTGAAATCTATTGTGAGGGTATGAACACTCATCCAGCAAACATGATAACATTCCAATCAAATTATGTGTCCATCTAATTATCATTTCTAAAAGCATAAAAGACATTGATCATAAGGTATTTAAGGGTTGTAATTGGGCTAGGTTACAAAAGAATTGTCATATGTGGGATATTGAATTCAAATGGCCAAGCAAGAGGAACATTCAATCTAATTACAAACTTCCTCCTTATTCCAATACAACTCTTGGTGAACTACAAATTTTTCTTTTCTTGATTGATCTTGACAACTTTTTCTTTGATTTATTGCAAACCTTTCTATTTTTCTCTTTTCTTTTTCTTGGTTTGCTTTTCTTTCTTTTTTCTTTTCTTTTTCTTTTTTCTTTTCTTTTTCTTTTTCTATCTCTTTTTCTTGTTGTCAAGATCAATTATCATCATTCACCAATACTTGACATAAACACAACCTCCCTTTCTCCCCAACTTAGTTCAATGATACCCTAATCGAATGTTCCTTTATCTTTATGGCAAAGGTCAATAAACACGATGGATAAGGGTTCAAAAGAAAGCAAATATCAGAATTCAATAAAGAGTTAACTATGAACTGAATTTTTTTACAAACTCCGGCAATTTAAATAAGCAATTGAGCTTATGAAAATTGACAGTTCATGGCTAACAATTCTGATTCAATAGGCTCAAAGGGTTAACAGATACTCACTTCTCACAGGGTAGGTTTATTTGGTCAAGTGTTTCACTCAATTTCAAAAAAAATGCCTTGATCATTTCAATGCTTTTATACAATTTAAAACAACAATAGATTTAACATAAACTAATCGAGTTAAACATGAAATGCCGGTCTCCTGCATATATATACAATGGTTGAGGATTCCTCACATTTCGGCTAGTTCTAATTGGTTCAAAACTAAACATGTGCTTGCGTAAAACTGAATAGATTAAATTTGTGTGTAAAGAACTTATTCACATTCAAGAACATACCTAGAAAAACAAGAAAACGAGTACCTTAGCTGCGCGCTTTTATCACTCATTCTATCATTATCACTCAACTGATTCTAAGCTCAATGCTTTACTTTCAAACAAGCACTTAGCTTTTGAATCTTTGGCATCTTTCTTTCCAATGTTGGGTATATTTCAAAAAAAAATAAAACTAAATAACAAAAACCTTAAATAAAGCATAACATACTAAACATATAATAACCAAAATAAAATAACATAATAGCCAAAATAAATTATCCATGGTACATAAGCATAACCAAAACAAAGTACATAGCATGAACAAAGTTATAAAGTACAAAGCATAATAAATAAAACGAAAGAAATGTAGAACAAAAATCTGCAGCTTGCATAAAGATCTCAATCTGAATCCATGAAGTCTGAATCCATCAAGTCTGCAGCCTCGTGGTCAATGCTCCGAGTGGCCTCTGAGGAGTCATCGCCATGGTCATCATCATCATCAGCAACATCATCACCTCCAGCATCTGTACCCGCCCCTCCAAAATAGAAAGGCTTGTCCCCAGGCCAAGCAATATGCTCCTGGAAATAGGATGGAGTCCAAGTACTGTAGCCGGCCTCGTGCATATGACTCTGAATCGTCGTCAGAGCTCGGTGGTTTGACTCATTCTGAGCCATGATATGTGAATAAGCAGTCATATGATAGGGGTCCCAACTAGAAAAGTCCAATGGTGGATAGGTTGGGGCCTGAGGTTGGCTAGGGTCCTGTGGTGCAGTGGGTGGTACTGTAGAAGGTCCAGCAGAGGTGGAAGGTCCAGCAGCAGAAGAAGGTGGAGCAGTAGGGGAGGGGGTGGAGCAATACCTATTGATGTATCTGTCATCAATAGGGTTTTTAATCTCTTCATCCACTTGGGTAGGCATGTGTATCCTGGCCTTTCTACATAATCCCATAATCAAGCCAGGAAAAGGTAGTGGGCACTTAGGTTTACCCGGCGGCAGGATACCGCTTTCTGCCACAACCCTCATCTCATCAGCTATAATCCTTGCAACGTCAACCTGACGGTTGCTAAGGATATAGTGAAGCAAAGGTGTGACATCCAGGGTAGTAGATGAGGTGTGAGACTTAGGCCGAATGTTATAGAGGATAAGGGTAAGTATTACCTGAGCGGGAGTAGTCATGTCATCTCTAAAAGCTCTAAAAGGCTTACCCGAAGCCTTGCTTACGTCGTAATTCTTCCCCTCTTGGAAGATCTCTCGTGCGATTAAGTCGTGATCCCAGTTTCCCCCCCTCTGGTGTTCGTGGAAGTCACACAGCAGTTCCGGCGCTATTGGGTTATCAGACTCACAAAGCACCAAAGGTTTACCCAAGTATGAGTTAATGGACATCCTATCAAACGCGATGGTGCGCCCTCGCACAAATGTCGTCCATGTAAATGGGTCTGAAGGGTCAGCTGGAATGGCGTTTGCGTAGAACTCTCGCACAACGTCATAGTTAATCTTCCTCGGAGGATTGCACAAAATTCCCCATTTCCTCTCATTTAGCATATGTGCAATTCCTCCATAGTTTCCTTCCTCTGAAATCTTGAACTGTTTCTCTGACCATATCCTCCTTGTTTTAAGCTCATCATACCGCTCTTGGTTACGTAAGCTTAGGAATCGGTTTGCATCATGTGGTTGAGGGTTTGGTTGTGGTCTAGATGATGATCCCTCCACATTACGCTGTCTCTTTGATGATGATTTAGGTGCCATGCCTACACAATAAGATTAAACATGCAAAACAGGTAGGATTCAAGTCAGCATTAGAATAACAGAAAAATAAAACTAAGTCTGGGCTTCGTCGCTACAGCGACAGGTTGGTCGCTTGTAGCGAGCGAGCCCAGAATTTTCTGGTTCCCTGCGCTATAAGCGCTGTCTAGCGAGGATCAACCCTTTTCTAAAATTGTGATTTTTCTGGTTTCTAAACTACTTGTGGCATGCGAAAATAACCCTAAAGCTAAAATAAATGAATAAAAATCACTAAAACTCCCTCATCATCAAAAACCCTAAATTTATTTTGAATTTTTACAAAAAGGTTTTTCAAAAATACGAATTTCTTGAACAAGATGATGAAAGGCAAGTTTATGGAATGATTCTAGTTCATTTTCTATAGCTTGAACTACAGATTAACATGGGTATAGCAAAAAGGCTTATCCTTAAGTTAAAAAATTGAAAACCCTAAACCCTAAGTTCTAAACAGCATGCAGGCACAATCAAACATGTAAAAAGCTTAACAAACATTGACAGACAGTTACGAAAAATTAATACCTGGATGAAGATTGAGCAGATAAAAGATATTGAGATGATTTGCAAGAAATTGCAGAACAATGCAGAGAAATAAAGTGAAATTGCAGAAGGAATGCAAGATGGAATGGAAGTATGTTACTGATGTTGTGGTATGCGAAAATGATAAAGCAAAACGGCTATGGCATTTAATTAGGTGGTTGGGAGGGAAGGTGAAGAGATATAGTGGCTTTGGAAACTGCACTGTCAGTTTTTACTGTCATCGCTACAAGCCCGCGACCTGTCGCTACAGCGACAGGCTGTTAAGCCCATCGCTACAAGCGCTGTGTTGCGCTACAGCGGCTAGTCAGAAAGTCATCGCTTCAAGCGACCTTACGTCGCTACAGCGACGGAGAGTAAAGTTCATCGCTACAGCGATGGATTCTGTCGCTGTAGCGACCATGACAGAAAACAGAAAAATAAAATTTTGAGCTTTTGCCACTATCCCTACATGCATAAATGGCTGTACAGAACTAAAATAAAACTAAAAATGCAACATACTTACAAAATTGGGGTGCCTCCCAACAAGCTCTTGTTTAACGTCATTAGATCGACGCCTGATTCGCTTTTGCTCATGAATTGATGAGTGAAATCGTCGTCGTATGCCGAACAACTTCACCGCCAAAATACGGCTTCAGCCTCTGTCCATTCACTGTCCATGTTGATTTAGTGATAGGATCTTCTAACTCCACAGCTCCATAAGGTTTGACCTCCTTGATCATGAACGGACCGGACCATTTAGACTTCAATTTACCCGGAAATAGCCTTAGCCTTGCATTGAACAGCAACACCATTTGACCGGGTCTGAATTCCCTCTTCATGATCTTCTTGTCATGATATCGTTTGACCTTTTCCTTATAGAGCTTGCTTGACTGATAAGCTTGGTCACGCATTTCTTCTAGTTCATTCATCTGAAGCTTTCTCTTCTCCCCAGCTTGCTCTTGATCAAAGTTCAAAAACTTTAGCGCCCAAAACGCTTTATGCTCCAACTCGACCGGCAAGTGGCATGCTTTCCCATACACCAACTGGAATGGTGTGAAACCCGTAGGAGCTTTGTATGCGGTCCTATAGGCCCACAATGCTTCATCCAGTTTCATCGACCAATCCTTTCTTGATGATGACACGGTCTTCTCAAGTATCCTTTTGATTTCACGGTTGGATACCTCGGCTTGACCGTTGGTCTGTGGATGGTATGGTGAAGCTACCTTGTGTTTGACTCCATAGTGCTCAAGTGCTTTTGCCAATTGTTGATTGCAGAAGTGAAAACCTCCATCACTTATAAGCACTCTTGGAGTTCCAAATCGGGAAAAGATGTTCCTTTTCAGAAACTTGACCACCGTCTTACTATCAGCTTTTGGGGATGTTATTGCTTCTACCCACTTTGACACATAATCTACAGCCACCAAAATGTACTTATTAGACATGGAGGATGGAAACGGCCCCACAAAGTCTATCCCCCAACAGTCAAAGACTTCGACTTCAAGGATGCTTTGCAGAGGCATCTCGTTCCTTTTTGAAATCCCTCTAGCTTTCTGGCAACTCTCGCATTCCTTCACATGCTCGTATGCATCTTTGAACAAAGTGGGCCAATAAAAGCATGCTTGAAGAACCTTTGCACCAGTTCTTTCACCGCTGTAATGCCCACTATATGGAGAATTGTGACAATGCCACATGATGTCCTTGGCTTCTTCTCTTGCAACACATCTCCTTAACAGGTGGTCTGCTCTAATCTTGAAGAGGTACGGGTCATCCCAAATGAATTGAGTTGCGTCTCTCATAAACCTCTTCTTCATTTGCCATGTATAATCCTCCGGTATGAACCCCGTTGCTTTGTAGTTGGCCATGTCAGCAAACCATGGTCTTTCTTGCACCATAAGCAACTTTTCATCCGGAAACTCTTCAAGAATATCCCTCTCGTTCTTCGTTACCTCATCGTTCACCAATCTTGACAGATGATCAGCCACAAGGTTCTCAGTCCCCTTTTTGTCCTTAATCTCCAAATCAAACTCTTGGAGTAGCAACATCCAACGGATGAGTCTCGGCTTTGAGTCGGGTTTGGTGATTAAGTACTTGATAGCTGCATGGTCAGTCCAGATAACAATCTTTGAACCTATGAGATACGAACGAAATTTTTCTAATGCGAACACAATAGCAAGTAATTCTTTTTCAGTGGTAGCATAATTGATTTGTGCATCATTTAAAACTTTACTTGCATAGTGTATAGCATGAAAAATTTTGTTTTTGCGTTGACCTAACACCGCTCCTACCGCATAATCACTTGCATCGCACATTAGTTCAAAATCATAGTTCCAATTTGGTGCGGTGATTATGGGTGCGGATGTCAAGCTATCCTTTAAACTTTCAAAAGCAGTAAAATAATCATTGTCAAAATCAAAAGACTTATCTTTGTTGAGCAAATTGCTCAATGGCTTTGCAATCTTTGAGAAGTCTTTGATGAACCTCCGATAGAACCCGGCATGGCCTAGGAAACTTCGGATGCCTTTGACATTGACTGGTGGTGGAAGCTTTCCTATCACATCGATCTTAGCTTTATCAACTTCAATACCCTTGGAGGAAATCTTGTGACCAAGGACTATACCCTCGGTTACCATGAAATGACACTTCTCCCAATTGAGCACCAAGTTGGTTTCCTTGCACCGTTTCAAAACCGTGTACAGATTCTTCAAGCACAAATCGAATGATGACCCGAATACTGAGAAGTCGTCCATAAACACTTCAATGCTCTTTTCTATCAAGTCTGCAAAGATGGCTTGCATGCATCGTTGAAATGTTGCTGGAGCGTTACATAATCCGAACGGCATGCGTCGATATGCAAATACTCCAAAAGGACAAGTAAAGGCGGTCTTCTCGTGATCGTCTGGATTCACCGAAATCTGATTGTAACCCGAATATCCGTCAAGGAAACAATAAAAAGCTTGTCCTGACAGTCTCTCTAGCATTTGATCCATGAATGGTAGAGGAAAATGATCCTTCCTTGTTGCTTTGTTAAGCCTCCGGTAATCTATACACATCCTCCAACCGGTGACGGTTCGTGTAGGTATGAGCTCATTCTTCTCATTTGTGATTACCGTCATACCTCCCTTCTTAGGGACAACTTGAACCGGACTAACCCAAGTGCTATCCGAGATCGGATATATCATGCCGGCTTCAAGTAGTTTAACCACTTATTTTCGGACTACTTCCTTCATGTTTGGGTTTAGCCGTCTTTGAGGTTGTGCTACCGGCTTATAATCTTCCTCCATCATGATCTTATGCATACAATAGGATGGACTTATCCCTTTTAAGTCGGATAATGTCCAGCCTATTGCTTCCTTGTTGGACTTCAAAACTTCTACCAATTTTGTTTCTTCATGTTTGACAAGGAACTACTAATAATGACCGGTTTGGTACCCTCTTGATCAAGAAATACATACTTCAAATGTGAGGGTAGGATCTTCATCTCCGGCTTCACTTCTTCAACTTTAGCTTCATTCGTTAATTCGTCAATTTTAGCTTTGTGAGGAGGAATTTCCTTCAACGAATCCAGCTCCTTCAAACACTCTTCTATCTCCTTCTCATCTTCTTCTCCTATGATACTAAGTGCATTTGTCAAGACTCTTTCAAGATGTGTCAAGTGATGCAGCTGGTCTCTCGTATCAACAATCAATTCTTCTGTTGCATCCATCTTGAAACAGGCACCTTTATCACTAGGATATTTCATCGCTTCATTGATGTTGAAATTGACTTCTTCATCGTCCACACGGACTTTCATTAAGCCTCCGTCAAGATCAATCATCATCCTTGCCGTTTGCATGAACGTTCTCCCAAGAATTAGCGGCACATCATCATCTTCAGGTATGTCCATCACTACAAAGTCGATGGGAAATAAGAACTTGTCGACTTTCACCAACACGTCTTCAGCTATCCCCAACGGACGGGTGAAGGATTTGTCGGCCAATTACAAGGTCAAGTTAGTTCGTTTCACAACCAAATCACCAATCCTTTTGACAACGGATAGTGGGATTAGGTTGATACTTGAACCTAAATCAATAAGTGCCTTGCCGACATTAACATTGCCAATAGACACCGGTAGTGTAACTTTACCCGGATCTCTCTCCTTCCTTGGCAATGTTCTCTGGATGATTGCACTACAATTAGCATCTAGCTGAATTGTTTCTTCTTCATTATACCTCCTCTTCTTGGAGAGAATCTCTTTCATAAACTTGGCATAACTTGGCATTTGCTCTAAGGCTTCCAAGAACGGAATGTTGATTTGCAAACGTTTGAATATATCAAGGAACCTAGCAAACTGCCTCTCTTTCTCCTTTCTGGCTGGAGTAGTTGGATAAGGTAGATGTGGTGTTGGCGCATTCTGCACTACTTCTTGATTCTTGCCCTTCTCCTTCACCACATCTTTCTTCCACACTATGTTTTCATTTTCAACTACTTCCTTATTTTTTTCGACTTCATCCTCTCTATTTACTCCTCCTGTTTCCTCCTCATTTCCTTCATCATCATCTTCCTCCTCATTCTCAACAACTCTTCTCTCAACTTCAAGGTTGTCCCCTATACTTCTTCCAATTACCTTCCCACTCCGAGTAGCAATCGCCTTGCAATTATCATTGTCTCTTGATGCAAGGACTTCTTCATCAAAATGACTTAATTGTCATTTTGATGATGATGCATGATCCTTGGGGTTGGTTTGTGTGTTGGCGGTAAAGGTTCCGCCTTGCTGGGTTGCTTGAGCTAATTGTTGTGCCAACTGGCCTACTTGTGTTTCCAGGTTTTTGATGGAGGCATCAGTATTCTTTTGGTTAGCCATTGACATTTGCATGAATTGGTTAAGAGTTTCGTCGGTGTTTTGTTGTCGGTTTTGTTGTGGAGGTTGGTATTGATTGTAGTTTTGGTAAGGTTGACGGTTTTGTTGCCCAGCTTCTTGCCTCCAACCTTGGCCATAGTTTGGATTGTTCCCTATTGGGAAGTTGTTTGTATGACCTTGGTATTGGTTTTGAAACTGTTGTGGCCTTGGTTGATTTCCAACATAACTTACCTCTTCTGTGGGTGGCGGACAAAATCCGGTGGGGTGATCTCCCGAACAAAGTTCGCACGATGCGACTTGGTGGTGTCTCCTTTGTTCGTTTTGGATATCCTTCATTTGTTATGGAAGGTTGGCCATCTTTCTAGTCAACTCCTCCACTTGTTGCGTTAGCAATTTGTTTTGAGCAAGGATTGCATCATTTGTCCCCAAGTCCAAGATTCCCGCTTTCCTTTGGCCTTGGCTTCTGTTATGGTGAGCCTGGTGATCATTCAATGCCATTCTTTCAATGATAGCAACAGCATCTTCGGCGCTCTTGGCCATTAAAGATCCACCAGCAGCAGCATCAAGTAATAGCTTGGATTGTTGTTGCATCCCATTCCGGAAAAAATGGATTTGTGTTAAATCATCGAATCCATGGTTAGGGCATCTTCTAAGCATCGACTTGAAACGCTCACATGCTTCACATAAAGTCTCACTTGAACCTTGTGAGAATACAGCAATAGTTGTTTTAGCCTCCATGAAACGATTCTGAGGGAAGAATCTCTCAAGGAATTTCTCCTCAAGAGTGTTCCAATTTGTCATCACCGTTGGTGGCTGATCCAAATACCACTCCTTGGCCTTCCCAATCAAAGAATGAGGAAACATTCTCATAAATATAGCCTCCTCATTGTTCTCCGTCTCTCCAAGTGTACCGGCGATCTCATAAAATTTTGTGAGATGTTGGAACGGACCCTCATGGTCTAACCCCGAGAAAGGATTAGCATATAATATTTGAAGGATCCCGGTCTTCATCTCGGTTTGCTTGGTGGTCCGTGGCGTTTTTCCCAATTGGGCCAAACGGCGTGGGCTATTGTGACATGGCATCCCACTTCCGCCTGAACCTCCTGATCCATCTCCTGCAGCAGCCATTGGTATCTCTTGGCTTGGAATTGGACTAGATGAAGGACTTGAAACAGAAGTTTCCTCTTGTTGCTTTTTCTTTGCCTGCTGCCTCTTCTTCCGATTCTTACTGTTGTTTCTTCGAGCTGTTCTCTCTATTTCAGAATCAAAAAGCAGTTGGTCGTCCGATATTTGACCTCGCATATACGGTTTCAACAATCTGACCAAAAAGAATTAGCAAACAAGATGGATAAGGAATAATAGTTATATACATAAAAGAATTTTGTGCAAAATTGCTTAAGATAATAATTAACGCTGCAATGATTATAATATCAAAGCGTTAATCCCCGGCAACGGCGCCATTTTGTTAAAGCACAAAAGTAAGTATAAGTTTTATATCGTTCCACAGGGATTATTGCGATATCATAAACCGTTCAACATCGATTATCGTCTTAAGTTAGGGTTTAATCTTTTTTCATTACTACACTACTCAACATTAAAAACGTTATAAATAAAACTTAGAGTAATAGGACATAAAAGGTGTTAGGATTAAAGTTCGTCAATCAAACGTCGTTTGTATTCGATTGATCATAAATACGGATTCTAGCTTTTCCTTATATATGACATTATCACGTATTACTCGACAACGTCATTGATTTCCCAAATGACGTCGTGAGATCGATCGTATCGTTTAATCGACGATTTCTCAATCTATTAAACGATTCGAAAGCTTTAACGATCCAATACTTAATGTAATTATCAAAACCAGATCCCATTTCTAGAATTTCTTATCTTGATAGAATATCATTCTAAACCTAGATTCAAAAGTATTTTTCAACATCATTTAAATCAAATATAAGAGTGAAAAACAAGAACAAATTCAATGGTATATAAAAATGCTAGAATCATATATTTAAAATATCAAAGGTCACTAGTGGAAAATATACATTTTACAACATGGTCAAAATTGTTTTCACAACAGTTGAAATAATACCTGATGTAATAGTTAACACGGTGGCATTTTTGAAATTACTAACAAAGTTTTCACATCAGTTGAAAGGAATAACTGATGGGAAAAGTAAATGATAAAAAGTTTTCACAACAGTTGATATAATACCTGTAGGGAAAGATACACGCGGTGGCAGTTTTGTAATACTGAGCAACTACATTTTACATCAGGTGCATATGACCTGTAGGGAAAAACCTTTCAATATTTCATTTTCCCTTTTCCCTCTTCTCATCCCTTTTCCCTCTCATTCGTAACCTGGCCATTTCACGCAAACCTCATCCCTTTTCCATTCACGCAAACCTTCTGATTCTCTGTCTCTCGCGCCGGCGACCATAGCTTTTTCTCTCCATATCGTTACCCTACCTTTTGACTTCTGAGCGTCGTCGCCACCGACCTGCGCCTCGCCGTCGATCTGAGCCGGAAAACATTCACCTCTTGCCGCCGAACTGAGCCTTGTAGGAAAACATATCGTTTCTTCTTTGTCTCTCATGTCGACAGGTTCTGATTCTCTGGTACTCTTCTTAGATCTAAGATTTATTTGTTCTTTTGTTTTTTTTTCTTCACTTTTTTCAACTTCGATTTGCTTCAGATCTGAACTATACATGAATTTATCTCTGCTTCAGATCTGAACTATACATGAATTTATCTAGTGACATGCTTCTTTTGGTTCAGGGGTTTTGTATTGATAATTTTTTTCCCTATAAGTTTATGATTTCTTAATGTTCAGTAACCTGTGATTCTGTTTTCCTATAATTGTGTATAAATTTTATGCTAATGTATGTGTTGCACAACAATTGTTGAGCATTTGAAAATTTAGTTTGAAGTTTGCCATTTGAAAAGGCCTTTACGAATTTTTTGACTTTGGTACCACTAGTTTTTTAGTATTTGTTGAATTTTATTAACGATTATTACCATCCTTTTTGTCTCAGTTCGTTTTTAGGGTCGATTCAAATTTATAGTATGACCAAGTATGTCGATATTCCTCCCAAAGGTTGGTTCAGTTTTGATCTCTGTAGGAGAAATGATTTGCTCGAAAAGAAGGGTCTTAAACTCCCTTCTTATTTGAAATTTGGAACCACTATTGTTGTTTTAGTTTTTCAGGTCTGAATAATTTTGGTTTTAATTACTTTCATGTTATTTTTATGCCATTTTCTGAAGTATGTCTTTTTAGTTTTTACTCATTTGCTTGCCTCTTTATGATGAGTTCATGAAGCGGGATTTCCTTGAAATGTTGTATCCAAACACTGTATGTGAAGTTTAGTCTTAGATTGGACTCTAAATTGACTTGATATATGGTTTGTTATTTTTACTTCATGGCATTCTAATGATTCTGTGTATGTCACAAGGAAAGTCTAACATATGTAGAAAGTTAAGTTAATTTGGGTATTAGTGGTAAGGAGATTTACTTATATTAAGATGATAATGCAATGTCTAGCTCTAACATTAGGCATTATGTCATTATAATAAAGAAGGGGGTCGGGAAGTGAGAATATGATAAATATCTTCCACAACAACTTGTTGGATTCAATTACTATTTGTGAATTAGGACACTATGTGACACCATATGATATAATAACTTATTAAATTTAGTTTTAAAACATATGAAGGATATATTTTCTTTTCTGCTTGACCTTTAGAGAAAACTAGAGATAAATGGAGTTGTAAAACTCATACATATAGATTTATAAATAACATGATGAATAATTGGCTAGTTCTAGAACTACTAATTATAATTGGGTAAGCCCTCGCCTGCCTTTTACTATTATTTTTTTTATTTTTCCTTTGTTTAATGATTTTTTATTTTATTTTTCCAATTTCTAGATCTTATTTTTCTCTCTTGCTCTTGTTTCAATTGCAATTCACCGTTTTCAGTATTTTCGTGTTCTGAATTTGGCAACTGAAAACCTAATTTTGAGTGTCTGTGTTTTGTTTTTAACGATTTTGAAGGTTTTGCTGCTGAACTGAATTATTCATAGATATGTGATAGTTGATAGCGTTGTGGTTAATCACTTCATTCATTTGTTCATAGTGTTTGTGTTTTCACAGCCGTTTTTAGAGATTTGTTGTCGTCTTTCGGTGAACTGTCATCGTATTCGTTTTCCTTCACTCACGAACAAACCTCGTCGTCGTTCTCGCCATCAACAGAAGTAAAACCTCGCTTGACAGTTTGGTGACGTGAAGCCTTACCAATCGGTACGCTTTATCAGATTTTCTAGGTTTTGATTTTTCTCTCTTTAGTTAGGTTTTGATTTTAGGTTTTGATTCAGCAACATAAGTAAAAGTTGTACATGTGTTATGCTTTTCTAGGTTTTCATTTTAGTTAGGTTTTGATTTTTCACTAACTTGATTTTGTTTGTTTATTAACTCTTGAATTCAATCCTAATTGCTTCTTAGTAATATATGATGTTGATAAATTTTGTATTTGTTAGCTTCACTGTTATATCAGTATTGATTTTGCATTTAATTTTTTGGTTTATTCTGAATAGCTAAGAAAGTGATGGGCTGATTTCACACAACAAATTATCAATGCATTGTTGGTCACATATTTGTGATTTCGCTATCTGCTATCCCAAATAGTTCTCTGCTGTGTGTTATTGTCAAGCAGAACATCACTTTTGTACACGTTAATATTGAGAGGCTTGAAAGTCTTTTGGTTTTTAGTTGGGGTCATGTTTTACAAACTAGCTAACTTCTTATTATTTGAGTGAAAAACTATTAAGTCTTTATGTTTTAATAGAGATCATATTTTACAAACTATGAGTGAAAAACTATAAGTCTCTATGTTTTTGGTTGGGGTCATATTTGGAAACACTTTTAAGAGTACTGGCACATTTTTGCATTTCTATTTTCTTTTGGATACTTCATTATGCTTTTTAGAGTGAGCATCCATGGATTAGTGATTTGTGGTTGAGGCAATTTGATTACATTGACTGAAATACTTAACTCAGGATGTTAAACTTATTTTATCTTTATTCTCCTGTAAACTGAATTTGGAGTTATTATTGTTCAGACCTTGATTTGTAGGCTAAAGGAATCAATTATCTTCACTGTCTGAAGCCTCCGATCGTGCACTGGGATCTCAAATCTCCAAACCTGTTAGTAGACAAAAATTGGAATGTAAAGGTAAGTTGATACTGACTGAGTAACTGAGTTTCTCCTTAATTTTTTTAAAATATTTGTAGAAGATGATTATTATTTTTCTCAAATTTATGCTCAGGTGTGTGATTTTGGGTTGTCCAGATTTAAGGCAAATACTTTCTTGTCATCAAAATCTGTTGCTGGAACGGTAAGTCTCTTGAACTCTAGCATGTGCATAATCGATGATATACACTATCTAGTGTTGAAGTTTTGTTTTAACTCTATCGCAAGTGATCCACTTTTGGGAACTCAAATTATCTGCTCATTTATCCATGTTGTTTACTTTCATACCAGATTTGGTTACTTTAGTTTAAACTCAAACTAGATGCTGAGATATTCATGTTGTTTACTTTCCTGTCAAATGTGGTTACTTGAAGTTTCTGAGATAGTCATAGTAGTGACATCTGATTTGTTATTTGACATTTTCAGTGATATTTATCTAAAAGAAGTGGCTTCAACAGCTTATGGAGAGGTTTGTGCACCGTATCACTCATGGGCAGTCAGAACAGCTGTGTATGCTGGAATGTATACACTTCCAACAAGAGACCAACTTTTTGTAAAGCTCAATGAAACAGGTAACTTTCATTGTTTTGTTATGTTTGGTGAATATTGACTCATACATATAGTGCGAAGTAAACTGTCATTTTTGTCCCTAAATGTGTGTGAGGAAGTGTTATTGACGGTTGTTTTCTCTATAGTGCGTTTATATTGGAGATAAGTTGAAAAACAGATTCCGTATAGATTCCGTATAGTTGAAAAACAGGATCTTACTAATAGTTTTTTGTGAAACCGTTTTTTGGTGACCTCAATTACCTCAATATTTATTTGGCTGCTTTTTTTCACCTTGTTCAACCCAATGGGTAGTTGCATCACAATTAGCTTTCATCATCACCTCAACCAACTCTTCCTCACCTTCGAGATGCAGAATAAACCGTCTTAGGTCCTGCTTTCTGCCTGTTCCTAAACCCGAATCTGTACCATTGAATTTTGATTTCCAATTCTTGAAATATTCACAAAATCCCAAGATCCACAACATAGGGTAAATCGAAACAAATTGTGCAGCTTTACACACTCTAACCATCCCCATCTGTAGTTTAATACAGAAACACAACAGAATCAGTTTCACATCATGAGCCAACTTCCTAAACCACCGGTTACCAATCCGAAAACTAATCGGACTCTCTCGAAACACCACTAAACTATCAGTCCAGTAACCTTCTACTTGAAAAATTCTCTTGCGACTCCTATTCCTCACATTTGGACACCTATATTTAACAGCAACAAACCACCTAAAAGCAGGAGCAATAGTACCAACACCAACAGCAGCAACTTGAACTATAAGAATCAAGATTATAGACCATTTGTAATCTTCATAGTGTTAGAGAAGCAGTTTATGTTCTTGGTACAGTTTATCCAAGTAACAAGTCCATTTAGGTCCATGTTCTCTACACTACTTTGGTTAAGTTTCATTATTGAAATTCCTGGCAACCTGACTAAAATATGCTGTGCACAATGATGGCACAACTGTCCGAGCGCGTGTCTACTCAGAACAATAATTAAAATAGCGCAACGTAACAAAGCACAAATTAAAAGGAACACAGCGGAAAAATAAAGTACACAGTGAGTTTGTTAACCCAGTTCGGAGCAACTCTCCTACTCTGGGGGATACCAATCCAGGAATGATTCCACTATTATAGTTCTAGTGAAAAGACCAACGCAGACCCACTACTTGACTTTGCACCTAGACCCTACCAGTGGCAACTCTATCTAGGAACTCCTAGATATGAGACCCCGTCTCAATTCCTACGAACAACACACACAGTATTGTTATCAAACACACAAAACACAAAACTCAACCAAGAGAAACACACGCTAATAACACATACTCACTCCGTACTTAAAAGCTTAGGAGCAGCTTACAAATTACAACTCAAAACAAACTCAGTCCTTAGCTTGAATCAGGGTGATACAAGCAAGGCTCACAATTAACAAACAAAACCCTAAAAACCTTAAAACACACGCTTTGCTAACACACACGGTTTTTAGTTACACTACTAGGGTTTGCCTTCATGAATATATAGTACTGAAATACCACGGGTCTGGGCTTCAAAATAGAGCATGGACATTGTCCGGTCCAGCTGAAACAATCTTCTAGAAATAATAAAAAGCTTCCAAATATAGAATGATATCTTGTGGAACAAATGGCAAGGCAAATAAAACTTCAAACAAATCTTCAATCAGATACACGCGCCTTGATCAGCAAGCTAGAGGAAAATAAATCTTCAGGCAAATCTTTGGAAGATTGCGTACATAAATATAAAGCGCTAGCTGGCGCGAAAACACAACTCACGTAATGCTGTTCCATATGCTACCACATCTGTCCCAGCATCTGGCTAGTAGATGTTTTTGCAAAATGTAGCCAATCTACAAAAACCCAACAATCTCCCCCTTTGGCACAATTTTGGCTAAAATACTCTAGAGCCAGTTCTATGGGAGATACACAGAAAAGTTTCCTTCACATCAACATAAGCACACAACAAGGAAAGAAAATATCGTAGCATAAAAGGAGATTACTTCCAAGCGAGAAATAGTCAAAGATGGCTTGCAAGTAGAATCAGAGGCATGCACCAGATAACACAAACATCTAGCCTCACAGGAACAACTAGAGAGAAATAAACTCTCAAATAGTGGAATCACATTAGATAAGGAAAAAATAAATTTCCACACACCAAGAAAACTTAAGATCTCCACACACCAGAAAAAAACTTAAGGCTCAGCTCTCAGCTCCCCCTCAAAACATGCATGTACCAGTACTCCCCCTCAACATACTACACTCCCCCTCAACATACTACACTCCCCCTCAACACATGTAACCATACATAATATAAGCTTCAAATCATGCACACAAGCAATAGATAATAAATCAAATTCATCAGCAAATTCTACTCCCCCTTTTTAGCCAAAAATTCTGACAACCAACAGATGGGGCATACTCATAGAAAGTGCATAGAGCCATAAAGAGTGCATAGAAACCACAAAGTGTGCAGAGAAACCACATAGAGTGCATATTACAGACCAGAAGCACACAAAGGTGCATAAGAATTCAGGGCATAGCCCAGTCACCAAAAAATACATCAAAAGATCAGAACAAAACAAGAAAATCAGAAATCCTCAGAATCATCAGAGGCATCTTCAGAGTCACCAGCAGAAGTAACATCCTTATCTCCTCCTTCTTCCTCATCCTGCTCACCCTCATCATCAGCTTTAGCCTTCAAAGCTGCAATTATCTTGTCAATCTTCACCTTCCTAGCTCCAAGAGCTGCACTTGTCTCAGTAAGATCAGCAATCATCTGCTTTCTGGAGAGCACACCAGATGTCCGGACAGAAGTACCAGCTACATCAGCATCATGTGTCTCAGACAGCAAACTGCAATCCAAAGCCATAGGACCAGGCCTCTTGCAGGGCACATCACTACTGATCAAAATATCAGGGTGTTGCTGAAGAATAATACCACACAGGAGGGTAGGAAAAGCAATTGGGAACTTAATAGCAAAAGACTTGGCATGTTCCAAAACTTGATAAAAGATATAGGCTCCATAATCAAAGGGAGACTTGGTGCCCACAGCATAAATAAACTTGGCCAACCCAGATGCAACAGAATTTGAGTGAGTGGTGGGAGTCCAATTTTGAGCACAGATCCTATTCAAAGCAGCATACAAAGGAGACAGTTGAGCAGAAGACAAATGCTTTGGCCAATGTCTAATCTTGTTATCAGTAATTGTCCTGCAGATTGTGTCCTCAGTAACCTCAAGCTCAGGGGTCTCCTCAGTAGACCTCTCAAGGTATGCATTGACCACCATAGGAGAAAAATTCACACACTTACCACGAACAAAAACTTTCCTATACTCAGGGTTTCTTGAGTCATCACACTCATCAGAAACATTCACCAAAAACTCCCTGACCAGCTTGTCATAACAAGGACCCAAGTTTCTCACAGTCTTCATCAAACCAGCAAACTCCAACAAATCAACAAGCTTTTGACACTTGAACACATCTTCTTTAAGATTTCTTTCAAGACCCAGTCTTCTGTGGTAAATAAACTTCCACCTAGAAGAACCATTTTCCAGATGAAAGGAAACATTATCAAGAGGGGCAGGAGGAATAGTCAGAGGTATCTTCATACCCTTCATTGTTTTCCTGGAAGCCCCACCAGATGTGGCAGCTTCAGGCTCAGCAACCTCAAATTCAGAGTCACTAGAGGGAGGGTCTTTTCTTTTTAAGCTCTTCTTCTTGTGACCACTTTGAGCCACCTTCTTGCTTCCAGCCTTGGGGGGACCATACACAGGCCTCTTCCCAGCCTTAACAGCTTTCTTCTTCTTATCCTTTTGTCCTTCACTGACAACTGCAGCAGTTTTGTCAGCTTTGCTCCTTGTCCTGCGAGCAACACCAGTAGCATCAGTTTCTGCCTGAGGTCTTTCTGCAGGCACAGCTTCCTCAACAACAATAGTATCAGCACAATCTAAAACAGCAGTCTCAGTATCATCTACAACATCTTGAGTCTCAGTCCCTTCATCTTCAGACTCTGAGGACTCACTCTCTGGGACACTCACAGAACCAGAAATATTAGGAACCAACACATCAGGCTCCTCTCGAGCTTGTGACAAAGATGCGGGAGCATCTGTCACAGCATTCTTTGTTGAGGCAGGGGAATCAGCAGGTGTCTCAGACACGGCCTCATCAACATCATTCTTTTCACCAGAACCAGCAGTAACATCTTTCTCGATAGGAGAATTCGAAGAATCATCAACTAATTTTTCATCTACCTTAGGATTATCAGAACCTAGGGTTTCAGTCATGGCTACAGTACTCGCAACAGCGATATTTTCAGATTCAGTGACAGAAGGTTCAGCATGTGGTTCAACAACAGTCGATTCAAAAGGGTTGTCCTTAAGGTACAGATCATCCATACTAAGACCTACTCTTGGAGCAGCAGGAGTGGTAGAAGATTTACCTTTTGCTTTTGATCTTGTGTTCACAGCGGTGGAGGAGGCAGCCTTGCTAGATTTGGCAGGTGTCTTTCTTCGAGGTGCAGATGCCCTAGTGCGACGCTTCTTTGTAGGAGCGCTAGGGATAGTGGTGAGAGGTTGCGCATCAGTGATGACGGCTTCAGCAGCTTGATCATGTGTAGTTTGGTGAGAAGAAGAATCAGTCATGGCGATGATTTGGAATGTGAGGGTATGAGAAGTGAATGAATTTTGAATGAAGGTGTGCGCGGTAAGAGAGGCAATGAGAGGTTGTGAGAAGTTAAGACAAAGGTAATGATGATAACGTGCAGGAGTGTTGAAAAAGGCAAGTGTGCAATAACCTCCTTGAGTGACGTGCAATAAGCGGTTGACAAGGGAAAAAATAATAGCTGCACGCCCCTTGCACATTAATTGCTACAATTCTTCAACTAAGCATATCCCCAACTTCCGTCTTAATTTTTCAAATTGATTAGCATCAAGGGCTTTGGTAAAAATATCTGCTAATTGCTCTTCAGTTGGAACATGTTCAAGAGTAACAATTTTGTCTTCAACAAGATCCCTTATAAAATGATGTCTAATGTCAATGTGTTTGGTCCTGCTATGTTGAATAGGATTCTTGGAGATATTAATTGCACTCAGATTGTCACAATATAATGTCATAGCATCTGTCTTGACATTGTATTCACTCAGCATCTGTCTCATCCACAACAATTGAGAACAACTACTACCAGCTGCTATGTACTCAGCTTCAGCTGTAGACAAAGAAATGCAATTTTGCTTCTTACTGAACCAGGATATAAGGTTGTTGCCTAGAAAGAAACATCCACCAGAGGTACTCTTTCTATCATCTGCACTTCCAGCCCAATCAGCATCACAATATCCAAACAACACAGTGCTTTCCCCATGAGAGTACAACATACCATAATCACTAGTACCATTCACATACTTCAGAATTCTCTTTACCTGAGTCAGGTGACTTATTTTTGGTTCAGCTTGGTACCTGGCACACACTCCAACAGCAAATGTAATATCTGGCCTACTTGCAGTAAGATATAGAAGACTTCCTATCATACTCCTATACATGCTTTGGTCAACATCCACACCTTTCTCATCCTTTGATAATTTTACATGTGTGGGAGCAGGAGTTCTTTTATGAGCAGCATTTTCCATCCCAAATTTCTTGACTATATTTTTAGCATACTTACTTTGAGAGATAAATATAGTATCTTCCATTTGTTTCACTTGAAGACCAAGAAAGAACTTTAGCTCACCTACAAGACTCATCTCAAATTCAGATTGCATTTGCTGAACAAAATGTTCTATCATCTGGTCAGACATTCCTCCAAAGACTATGTCATCTACATATATTTGAGCAATCATCAGCTGTCCATTTTCATCTTTCACAAACAGGGTCTTGTCATTTCCTCCCTTCCTATAGCCATGGTTGATTAGAAACTCAGCAAGTCTCTCATACCAAGCTCTAGGAGCTTGCTTCAGGCCATATAGAGCTTTTTTCAATTTGTACACATGGTTTGGATAACTAGGATCAATGAAGCCTTTAGGCTGTTCCACATAAACCTCTTCATTTAAGTACCCATTGAGAAAGGCACTCTTGACATCCATCTGATACAACTTGAATTTTAGTATGCATGCAATCCCAAGTAACAATCTAATAGATTCCAACCTAGCTACAGGAGCAAAAGTCTCATCAAAGTCTACACCTTCAATTTGAGAATATCCTTGTGCAACCAGTCTGGCTTTGTTTCTAGTGATAGTACCATTTTCATCAGACTTGTTTTTATAAACCCACTTGGTACCTATGACATTCACATTATCTGGTCTAGGAACTAGGTCCCACACATTACTTCTCTTGAACTGAGTTAATTCTTCTTGCATAGCATTTATCCAGTACTCATCAGTTAGAGCTTCCTTAACATTCTTTGGTTCAAGTTTAGATATAAAACAAGAATTTGATACCTCATCATAGTTCCTTCTAGTTGTGATCCCTTGGTTAGGATCGCCAATGACTTGATCTATGGGATGATTTTTCTGAACTCTGATAGATGGTCCTTTGTTGGGAGCAGTCTTCTCTGGACCAGTTACTTCAGAATCTTGCTTATCACTAGCTTCATCTGCTTTCTTTGCTTCCTGTAGGTCAGAAGCTGCGTCAAATGTCGCATCATCTGTCACAACATTATTACCTTCATCATCTACAACCACATTTATAGATTCCATCACTGTCTTGGTTCTGGAGTTGTATACTCTATAGGCTCTGCTGTTTGTTGAATAGCCTAGAAAGATTCCCTCTTCACTTTTAGCATCCATCTTTCTTCTTGGTTCCCTGTCAGCTAGAATATAACACTTACTACCAAACACATGAAAATGCTTCACTGTTGGCTTCCTGTCCTTCCATAGCTCGTACAAAGTTGTAGATGTACCTTTTCTCAGAGTCACTCTATTGTGAGTATAGCAGGCTGTGTTCATGGCTTCAGCCCAAAAGAAAAATGGCAGCTTCTTTGCATGTAGCATAACCCTAGCAGATTCTTGCAAAGTCCTGTTCTTTCTTTCAACTATCCCATTTTGTTGAGGAGTAATGGGTGCAGAGAACTCATGAAATATTCCTTCAGAAATACAGAAGTCAGAGAACTTACCATTCTCAAACTCCTTCCCATGGTCACTTCTGATTCTAACAATTCCACAATCCTTTTCTCTCTGAAGTTGTAAGCAAAGATCCTTGAATTTTTCAAAAGTGTCTGATTTCTCCTTAATGAAACTTATCCAAGTGTATCTAGAAAAATCATCAACAACAACAAAAGCATACTTCTTACCACCTAAGCTTTCGACTTGCATGGGTCCCATTAAGTCCATGTGCAATAGCTCAAGAACTCTGGATGTGGACAGATGTTGCAACTTTTGGTGAGGCATCTTGGTCTGTTTTCCTATCTGGCATTCTCCACATATACTTCCTTCCTGAATTTGGAGTTTTGGTAAACCTCTGATGGCTCCTTCAGCAATAACTTTCTTCATGCTTCTGAGATTCAGATGTCCAAGCTTTTGGTGCCATAGCTTAACTTCATCTTCTTTGGTTATTAGACAAGTAGACAACTTTGCTTTATCTTGAGAGACCCACAAGTAGCAATTGTCCTTTGATCTAACACCTTTCATCAGGATGTCCCCTTCACTGTTAGCCACTAAGCATTCACTCTTAGTAAAATTGACCTTCATTCCTTGATCACACAGTTGACTAATACTAATTAAGTTTGCAGTTAATCCTTTCACAAGAAGCACCTTATCAAGTTTGGGTAGACCTTCTTCCACAAGATTTCCTACACCCTTTATTTCTCCTTTGGCTCCATCCCCAAAAGTCACAAAGCTTGTAGAATAAGGCTTAACATCAGTCAAGTAATTTTTATCACCAGTCATATGTCTGGAACATCCACTGTCAAAGTACCAATCATTTCTGGATGACACTCTCAGAGAAGTATGAGCAATTTGAGCAATCTCATCAGCTTCTGGTTCTGTTTTTCCAGGATCCATAGTGTTGCTTGTGAAATTATCATTTTTCTGCTTCCACTGCTTCTTGATGATCTTTACTGTGGGATCAGGTCTTGGTGAATAGGTCCTGTCTGGGTAACCATGTAATTTGAAACAGAAAGGTCTGATATGTCCTTTTCTTCCACAGTAGTGACATACCCAACTATAATTCCTTCCTTTTGATCTGGGCCTATATCCTGATGCCTGTTGTCTCACCTGATGCTGGGGCATCTGTCTTGACATAGTATGATCATGAGTATTAACAGGTGGCACAAACTGTCTTACTGGTAATTGTTTCTGCTGAGGCATGGAACTGCAGTCAAACCCAATACCTTTAGAATCTCCAGGTTTCTGTCCTATTTCCAGAATTTCGTCTAAAGCATCAGTACCTTTGTTCATCATCCGCAGTTGTTTGTTAATATTGCCAATCTTGGAAGTAAGTAAGATAACCTCATCATTGAGGTCTGAGTTTATTTTCAGAAGTTTGTCTTTCTCAGCTTGCAAGAGAGTAATGGTCCTCTTTTGTTTTTCTAAAGTTCTACAAACTTCCTCACTTTTGAGATATAGCTCCTTATAAGAATCAGCCAATTCATCATATGTTACCTCTTCATCACTAGATTCGTGGTCCGATGTGCACACTCCAGTCAAGGCATTCACATGTTTTGCAGTTTCAGATTCTTCTTCTGATTCATCCTCATCCGTCCAAGACACAGTCATCACCTTCTTTTGTTTCTTCAGATACGTTGCACACTCAGTTCTGATGTGACCAAAACCTTCGCATTCATGGCATTGCACCCCTTTGCTTTGATTGATTTTGTCATCAGTTCTAGGTTTCCTCTGATTGTTGACATTTTTAAAGATGCTGCGACTGTTGTCCGGAGCATTTGTCCTAGGGCGTCTGTCCATCCTCTTCACAACTTTATTAAATTGTTTGCCTAACAACACAATATCTTCAGAGATGCTCTCATCAGTATCTAAATTACTCTCCACATCATCTTCATCAGTGTTGGAGATGAAAGCAATATTCTTGTCTTTCTTTTCAGATCTTTCATTAACCTTTAATTCAAAAGTTTGAAGGGATCCAATCAACTCATCAACTTTCATATTTCCAATATCTTGGGCCTCCTCAATAGCACAAACTTTCATATCAAATTTCTTAGGCAGGGACCTGAGAATTTTGCTTACCAGTTTTTCATCAGATATCTTTTCCCCCAAGGATTCAAAAGTATTAGCATATTCTAGCACATTCATGTGAAAGTCATGAACACTCTCTCCTTCCTTCATTCTCAAGTTCTCAAACTGTGTTGTTAGCAGTTGTAGCCTTGACTTCTTGACCTTTTGAGTACCTTCATGAGCTGTTCTTAGGATATCCCAAGCTTCCTTTGCAATAGTACATTGTTTAATCAACCTGAACATGTTCTTGTCAACACCATTAAACAAAGCGTTCAGGGCTTTAGAGTTTTCAATAGCTGCAGTGTCTTCTTCTGTAGACCACTCCTCTTCTGGTTTCAACTCATCAGTATCAACATTATTCGCATCTTTTATTTTAGGAGGGACCCATGCCTTGATCACAGCCTTCCAAGCTCTACTGTCTAGAGATTTCAAGAAAGCTGTCATGCGTGATTTCCAAATGTCGTAGTTCGACCCATCCAACAAGGGTGGTCTGTTCACCAGTCCTCCTTCTTTATCCATTGAGCCAGAAACTTCTTTCCCTGGAGCTCACCCACACAGAACAGGGTGCCAGCTCTGATACCAATTGAAATTCCTGGCAACCTGACTAAAATATGCTGTGCACAATGATGGCACAACTGTCCGAGCGCGTGTCTACTCAGAACAATAATTAAAATAGCGCAACGTAACAAAGCACAAATTAAAAGGAACACAGCGGAAAAATAAAGTACACAGTGAGTTTGTTAACCCAGTTCGGAGCAACTCTCCTACTCTGGGGGATACCAATCCAGGAATGATTCCACTATTATAGTTCTAGTGAAAAGACCAACGCAGACCCACTACTTGACTTTGCACCTAGACCCTACCAGTGGCAACTCTATCTAGGAACTCCTAGATATGAGACCCCGTCTCAATTCCTACGAACAACACACACAGTATTGTTATCAAACACACAAAACACAAAACTCAACCAAGAGAAACACACGCTAATAACACATACTCACTCCGTACTTAAAAGCTTAGGAGCAGCTTACAAATTACAACTCAAAACAAACTCAGTCCTTAGCTTGAATCAGGGTGATACAAGCAAGGCTCACAATTAACAAACAAAACCCTAAAAACCTTAAAACACACGCTTTGCTAACACACACGGTTTTTAGTTACACTACTAGGGTTTGCCTTCATGAATATATAGTACTGAAATACCACGGGTCTGGGCTTCAAAATAGAGCATGGACATTGTCCGGTCCAGCTGAAACAATCTTCTAGAAATAATAAAAAGCTTCCAAATATAGAATGATATCTTGTGGAACAAATGGCAAGGCAAATAAAACTTCAAACAAATCTTCAATCAGATACACGCGCCTTGATCAGCAAGCTAGAGGAAAATAAATCTTCAGGCAAATCTTTGGAAGATTGCGTACATAAATATAAAGCGCTAGCTGGCGCGAAAACACAACTCACGTAATGCTGTTCCATATGCTACCACATCTGTCCCAGCATCTGGCTAGTAGATGTTTTTGCAAAATGTAGCCAATCTACAAAAACCCAACAATTATTATTTTTTTGGATAGAAAAATGTTACCAAGTTAGAAGTTATATTAGTGCTTATGCATCAATTAAGTTGATGTTATATGCTACAGGGTGCATGTTCCATGGCAAACCACTGTATGTTGATTTTGCTCAGAAGAAAGAGGATAGAAAAAGACTATTGCAGCACAAGCATGCTCAGAAACTAGAAGGATTAACAAAACATTTTGTAATTAAGTTGATATGTATTTTCTTTAATATATTGTATTGATATGTATTTTTTTTAATATATTTTGGAATATTGATGTGAAAAGTTGCGGATTGATTATGTAATATCAAATTAGATAATATAACTTCCTTTTTGGCATTAAAATTATCCATATTTGTTTTTATATTTTTAATATAAAAGAAAAGAGCAAGTGTTAAGCTTATTTATTAAGCAATTTAAAAAAAAATATAGATTTCGCATCAGTCCTTAACTTATACCTGATGTGAAAACCCCGTTGTGAAATTTTAAAGTGCATCTATTACAACAGTCGAAAATAGAACTGATGTAGAAAATAGGTTTTTACATCAGTCCGTACCCGATGTAAAAAGTAGTGCACATACTACATCAAGCCACCTTACATCGGTTGGCAACTGATGTAAAAAGTCATTTTCGACTGATGTAAAAAGTCATTTCTGTAGTAGTGGGTTTACAACTTAAGAGTGATTGATTACCTATTAATCCCAACAAAGGAGATTAGTTGATCATTCTCATGATAACTATGCAAAACAAGAAAGGAAGATGGAGAATATGCTAAGGCTTGATTTCTCAAAGCTTCTTAGTGTAATCTTCACTTGAATTCCTTTTGCTATTTGAAGTTTGCCTCCTTTTATGCCTATTCTCTTTCTTAGAAATCAAAGATTTAAAGCTCTGGAAAATGTAAAAACTAGTATTCAACTGAATATATAAAAAAAATGAGCTTAAAATGCTTTTATATTCTGAGATTTTGCACGCTCGCTACAAGCGACCAGCCTGTCGCTGTAGCGAGGAGGTTACTGGGCCAATGGGAGAGCTCCACGTCATCACATAGCATTAAACCGCCCTTTGGTCGCTGTAGCGACGAGATCTGTCGCTACTAGCGATGGATCCTTCAAATTCCCTGCCTAGGCTCGCTTCTAGCGTCCAGTTCATCGCTTGAAGCGATGAACTCTCAATTTTCCCTGCCTAGACTCGCTTCTAGCGAGGCTTCTGGTGCTTGTAGCGATGAACTCGTGAAATTCCCTGCCTATCCTCGCTTCTAGCGTGGCTTCTGGCGCTTGTAGCGATGGCTTTAGCAAAACTTCATTTTCTTTGCTCCAATCAGGTCCAAGTATGAATTTCCTGCATAATTACATGGGGTAAGACTTAGGATCACAAATGTTGCATTTTAATCACAAATACGCGCTTATTCTAAGATAACTTGTAAAACAAGTAACATAAGTGCCTTAAAATGTATCAAAAGATAACTACTTGTAGGCACTTATCAGGTATTATGCAGGGCATCCAGTTAGAGTATCTCATTTTGCAGGAAGAGGCAGTTCCCTGGAGGAGGACTAGGAGTCATAGTCCAGTGGAGTAGGGTCTTGTGACGTTTGTACATTTGTATATTTTTAGTTATTTTTTATGAAATTTTGGCGGACATGGATGTATTGTATTTACACTCGTGCCTTTGCACATTTTTATGACAGTTTGGTACATTTTTGGTTTTATTTTTGCGTATTATAACTTTGATTGAATTTGCGTATTTTAACTTTGAATGAATGAATGATTGAATTATTGATTTAATGGATGAAAATTGGAATAATGAATGGATGAATGAAAACAGGGAGAAATGTTGCATTCTTCATGTTCTGGTTGCTGACACAAACAGAACGTGAGTTAACTCACGCAAGGATATAACCTGCATGACTTAAGTCACACTCGATAGATGTTAGCGTGACTTAAGTCACGTTTCATTCTTTTATAACTCAGACAGTGCCTCATTTCTCCATTTCACTTCTCAAATCTCTATAAAATCTCTCAAATCATCCAACCTCAAATTTCTTTAACTTCAAATCATTCACCACTCCAATAACAAGTAAGCTTTCATAATCAAGTACCATTGATATTTTATGTTTATATGTTACATTTTTCCTCTTAAATTAGAAATTTTTAAGTTTTAGGGTTTGTTTAAATTTTGATTTTTTTTGGCAAGAAATGATACAATGTTTACATGTAAATGACTTATGTTGCTTAAATGTTTAGATGTTTGCATGTTTATGTTGTAGATTTTAGTTTTAGGGTTTATGTATAATTTGCACTCCAAGTGTTTGATGAAATGTTTGAATGAGTTTTTCATTGATTGTTTTTAATTTCTTATGGTGTAGATCTGAAACAATGGACAATTTGTTCAACGCTCATGAATGCTTCAATGGTGGAAACCCTAATTTTTTCTAGGTTCGGGATGATGTCACATTAAAAGAACTTGAAGGATCAACTTGATGAAATCAACCAACGACTCAACCACAGAGACACAAGGAGGGTGAAATATGTTTGGTATAAACGTCCATCGTTCGACTCAGAGGGGAGATTGACGTTCAGTCGGCCAGAGTTAACGAACGACGACAACGTGAGGAGCATGTTCTTGATATTTGGTCAGCACTGCATGTTCCCGAGGATCAAAATAGATGCTACGTTGCTGAGGTCGCCTGAAGATATTCTCAAAAGTTTGATTCAGCCGGATGAAGATGTTTAGTTAGTATTATTATGTTGTGTCATTATTTTGTTGGATTTTAGTTTAATTTTTGTTAATTTGCTGAAGTTGTTGGCATTGAAGTGTTGTTGGATATTTGGTTGTTGGCTTCATGTTTGCTAAAATCAAATATACAAGCAGTTGTGCAGTTCGTCTTCAGAAACTGAAATCTCAATATGTATGTCTTAAGAAGCTGGGTCAGAAGTTGGGCCTTCAGAAGTTGGGTCAGAAGCTGGTTCTTCAGAAGCTGAAACAGTACTTCAGACGCTGACCTTCATGTTGGATTTTTGAGTGTTGGCTACATGTTTGCTAAAATCAAATGTACAAGCAATGTGCGTCTTGAGAAGCTGAAATCTTCATGTGTCTTCAGAAGCTGGGTGAACAGTTCTTCAGAAGCTGGTTCAGAAGCTGGTGAATAGTACTTCAGAAGTTGGGTCTTCAAAAGCTAAACAGTACTTCAGAAGCTGATGACTTCGCTCTGCGACGCCACTTTGCTATGGGAAGTACTTCAGACGCACTGCTCAGACGCTGACTTTCGTTGACCTTCAGACGCACTGTTCAGACGCTGACTTTCGTTGACCTTCAGACGCACTGTTCAGACGCTGACTTTCGTTGATCTTCAAAAGCTGCATTTCAGAAGCATGTTCAGAAGCTGGTTTCTGCGTTCAGAATTTGTGTCTTCAAGCTGTTAATTCTCTCACATAATCTTTTGAAGATTTAATTGAAGATTTATCCAAGCTTCGTATTTTGCGTGAAGATATTTGTTGAAGATTTGATTCAATAATTTGTGAATATATTTTCAAGGAAATCTTTGGAAAATATATTTCTAAATAATATGTGAGCTTCTATTTGCTTCTAAAAGAATTCTGGAAACATATCTTTAAAGATTTGATTCGAATTTATGGTGCTGCTGAAGATTATAAATAGAGGTAGCTGCTATTGAAGAATGTACATCAAAAACCAGAAGTTAACATTGAAAGAGTCTTAGGTTTTTGAGTCTGTTGTTGTGAGTTTCGTGCTCTGTCTTTTTGTACACCACTCAAAGTGTTTAGAGTTGGTTGTTTTTATTGAGTTGTAATCACTCAAAGCTTTTAAGCAAGAGTGACTGTTTTATGTTTTGAAGAGTGTCTTCAACTTTGTTTGATTTGTTAAAGTCTGATAATCACTGGGGCAGTGATTGACTGAGGGAAGTGAGAGGGGTCTCAGGTCTAGGAGTTCCTAGGTTGAAATACCACGGGTAGTGATTAAGTGAGAAGGGGCTGTGAAACAGGGGCTGTTGTCATAGGGGCTATGAAACAGGGGCTGTGTCATAGGACTTCGAATTGATACTATTTTAGTGGATTTCCTTCCTGGCTTGGTAGCCTCCAGATGTAGGTGAAGTTTGCACCGAACTGGGTTAACAAATCATATGTGTTCTTTACTTTCTGTCCTTTATATTACTGCTTCTGAACTGCTATTTTCATACTCTGTTTTACGGTTCAGAACCAGTCCTGCCAGGAATTTCACTTCAGAAGCAACCTTCAGAAGCTGAAATGTTCAGACGCAGAACTTCAGACGCAGACTTCAGAAGTACCTTCAGAAGCTGGTTTTCTACGTTCTGTTTATTTTCTCATGTGATCTTTTGAAGATTTAATTGAAGAATTCTTCTTGCTGCATTTGTTTCTAGAAGGAAGATTAATTTGCGTGAAGATATTTGTTGAAGATTGGTTTCTTTTATTTGTGAATATATTTTCAAAGTAATCTTTGGAAAATATATTTCTGAAAAATAATTGCTTCTATGTGCTTTTAAAGAATTTTGGAACAACATCTTTTGAAGATTATTTGGTTTAGAATTATGGTTGCTGCTGAAGCTATAAATAAAGGACGCTGCTGTTGAAGAAAGTACATCAAAAAACAGAAGTTATTATAGAGAGAGTCATACTTAGGTTTTGAGTCTGTAAGTTTTGTGCTTTGTTCTGTACACCACTCATCTGTTAGAGTTGGTTTAGATTTATTGAGTTGTAATTCACTTAAAGCTTTTAAGCAAAAGTGACTTTGATGTTTTGAAGTGTGTCTTCATTCTTGGTTGTTTAGAGTTTACAATCACTAGGGCAGTGATTGCTTGAGTAGGAAGTAAGAGGGGCCTTATATCTAGGAGTTTCTAGGTAGAAATACCACGGGTAGTGATTAAGTGAGAAGACTGAGAAACAGGGGCTGTTGTCAGAGGTCTTCGAATTGATACTATTTTTAGTGGATTTCCTTCCTGGCTTGGTAGCCTCCAGACGTAGGTGTGTTTGTCGCCGAACTGGGTTAACAAATCAACTGTGTTCTTTACTTTCTGTCCTTTATTTTACTGCTTCTGAACCACTGTTATATGTACTTTGTTTAGCTCTGTTTTACGGTTCAGACTCAGACTTGCCAGAATTTCAATTGGCATCAGAGCAGACACCCTGCCTGTTTTAGGGTGAGCTCCAGGGAAGGTTTTTTCTGGCATAATGGACAAGGAAGGAGGATTTGTTAACAGACCACCTCTGTTGGATGGTTCCAACTATGAGTATTGGAAATCTCGTATGAGTGCTTTCCTGAAATCTATAGACAGTAAGACCTGGAAAGTTGTTCTGAAGGGTTGGGAACATCATGTTGTGCTGGACAAAGATGGAAAGAAGACTACTGTCTTGAAACCAGAGGAAGAATGGTCCAAGGATGAAGACGAATTGGCTCTTGGAAACTCCAAAGCTTTGAATGCTCTATTCAATGGAGTGGGCAAGAACATGTTCAGACTGATCAAGCAGTGCACTATAGCCAAGGATGCCTGGGAGATTCTCAAGACTACTCATGAAGGCACTTCAAAGGTAAAGCTATCCAGACTTCAACTTCTCACCACCAAGTTTGAAAATCTCAGAATGTTGGAGGATGAGAACATTCAAGACTTCTATATGAACGTCCTGGACATGGCTAACTCATTTAATTCTCTTGGAGAGAAAATGTCTGATGAGAAAATTGTGAGAAAAATACTCAGGTCTCTACCTAAGAGATTTGACATGAAGGTGACTGCCATTGAGGAAGCACATGACATCTCCAGTATGAAGGTTGAGGAGTTAATAAGGTCCTTGCTGAATTTTGAGACAGCCTTCAGTAACCGTACTGATAAGAAAGGGAAAGGAGTTGCTTTTGCAGTAAATACTGGTGCTGAGGATCAACAAGGGATTAATGAGGATGATGAAGGCTTATCAGAGGCACTTGTGTTGCTAGGGAGACAGTTTAACAAGATTCTGAAACATGCTGACAGGAGAGCCAAATCAAATGGTCTGAACAACAGATTCAACATCAGCAAGCAACAAAATGATTTGAAGAAGACAAAGACTGATGAGAAGAACAATCAATCAAAGGAAGTTCAGTGCTATGAGTGTGAAGGATATGGTCATATTAGGACAGAATGTGGCACATATATCAAGAAACACAAGAAAAGCTTGGCTGTTTCCTGGTCTGATGAAGATAACTCAGAAGGAGAAGTAGAGAGTGAATCTGCTAAGCATGTTGTTGCCCTAACTAGAAGATACAAGTCTGATGCTAAAGTTAAGGCCTCGGAAGCACTTTCAGAGTCTGAAGCATTATCAGAGTCTGAAACTCTATCAGAATCTGAAGCTCCTTTAGAGTCTGAAGCCAGTGTTGAAAAATCCTTTTATGAAGAACTGGCTAACTCTTACAAAGATATATACATCAGAAGTGTAGAAGTTTACAAGCAACTAGTGGATCAGAAGAAGACTATCAGTCAGCTGCATGATGAAAGAAGTAACCATTTAGCACAGATTTCTGATCTCAAAGATGAGGTAAGCTAACTGAATTCTCAACTTGATCATATGAAGAAGCAAGTCAGAATGTTAAACACTGGTACTGATGTGCTGGAGGAGATTTTGGAGTGTCAGAACCAAGGGAAACCAAATGGCATAGGTTTTGTTGATGGGACTTTGAGCATCAAACAGAAAAATCAAGCTAAAAGGTTCATTCCTGCTGTTGGAACTTATAATCCAATGATAGGCACATCTAAGATGGAACATCACAAGGAACCTCAGAAATCTAAGAGAAAGAGGAGAACTCATCCATGGGTATGTCATCACTGTGGTAAGAAGGGGCACATAAAGTCATTCTGTTTCAAGCTATATGGTTACCCCAAGCACTTTCAGCACAGAAAAGTGGAACCTGTTGCAAACAGAAGCAATGTCAAGAAGGTATGGAAACCCAAAGGTAATAATGTTGGCCTTATAGCTCATACATCTTTGAGAGCCTCCTCTAGGGAAGATTGGTATTTTGATAGTGGATGCTCCAGACACATGACCGGTGTCAAGAAGTATTTAAGCAATTTAAAACCTTACTCCAGTAGCTACGTAACTTTTGGTGATGGAGCTAAAGGAGAAATTCTTGGAATTGGAGACTTGATCAGTGATGGATTACCAAGGCTAGACAATGTGCTATTAGTAAAAGGACTAACTCAAATCTGATCGGCATAAGCCAGCTGTGTGATCAAGAGTTGAAAGTAAACTTTAACAAAGAGGAATGTCTGGTAACTGGTAAAGAAGGTGAAGTGCTGATGAGGGGCAATAGATCAAAGGACAATTGTTACTTATGGATGTCTCAAGAAGAAACAAGCCTATCCACATGCCTTATAAATTCAGAAGAAGAAGTCAGACTCTGGCACCAGAAACTTGGGCACTTAAATTTGAGGGGTATGAAGAAAGTCATGTCAGTGGAAGCCATCAGAGGTTTACCCAAACTTAAGATCAATGAAGACAACATTTGTGGTGAATGTCAGATTGGCAAACAAACACGAAAGTCTCATCCAAGGTTGGAGCATCAGGTAACAACAAAAGTTCTTGAACTGTTACATATGGACTTAATGGGACCTATGCAAGTTGAGAGCATTGGAGGAAAGAAGTATGCTTTTGTGGTTGTTGATGATTTTTCAAGATTCACTTGGGTAAGCTTCATTAGAGAAAAGTCAGATACTTTTGATGTGTTTAAAGATCTATGCACTCAGTTACAAAGAGAAAAGGATAGTGTCATTGTTAGGATCAGAAGTGACCATAGGAAGGAATTTGAAAATAGCAAGTTCTCTGAATTCTGTTCCTCTGAAGGCATCAAGCATGAATTTTCAGCTCCCATAACACCTCAGCAAAATGGTTTTGTTGAAAGGAAGAACAGAACCTTGCAAGAATCTGCCAGAGTTATGATGCATGCAAAACACTTACCTCATCATTTCTGGGCAGAAGCAATGAATACAACATGCTATGTTCACAATAGGGTGACTCTGAAGACAGGCACTACAACTACTCTGTATGAGTTATGGAAAGGAAGAAAGTCTACTGTCAAGTACTTTCATGTATTTGGAAGCAAGTGCTACATTCTGGCTGATAGAGAAAACAGGAGGAAATTGGATCCAAAGAGTGATGAAGGGATCTTTCTTGGTTACTCAACAAACAGTAGAGCATACAGAGTTTTTAACTCCAGGACCAAGGTAGTAATGCAATCTATCAATGTTGTGATAATGATTTACCTACTGAAAAGGTGGCTGATGTGGAACCAGTTGATACATCAGAAGAACAGTCAGAAACACCTGTTGTGGAACATGAAGTAGAGTCTGAAGAAGGAGTAAATAATCCAGATCATGCATCAACAAGTAAAGGACCTTCAATCAGAATTCAGAAGGATTATCCCAAAGAACTAATCATTGGGAACCTTGATCAAGGAGTCAGAACCAGAAGATCAGAGGAAGTGGCTACTGATTCGTGCTTTGTGTCAAAATTTGAACCCAAAAATGTTAAAGAAGCACTTACTGATGAATTCTGGCAAGAGGAACTGAATCAATTCAAAAGAAGTGAAGTGTGGGACCTTGTTCCAAGACCTGTAGGGATGAATGTCATTGAAACTAAATGGATCTACAAAAATAAATCAGATGAACATGGAACTGTGACCAGAAACAAGGCAATGCTAGTTGCTCAAGGGTACACTCAGGTGGAGGGACTTGATTTTGATGAAACCTTTGCACATGTGGCCAGATTAGAATCCATAAGATTACTTTTGTGAGTAACATGTATTCTTAAATTCAAACTGTTTCAGATGGATGTGAAGAGTGCCTTCCTGAATGGGTACTTACAGGAGGAGGTTTATGTTGAACAACTAAAGGGATTTGTGGATCCTAATTTTCCTAACCATGTTTACAAGTTGAAGAAAGCCCTGTATGGTTTGAAATAAGCATCTAGAGCATGGTATGAGAGACTTACACAGTTTTTGGTTACGCAAGGTTATAGAAAAGGAGGAACTGACAAGACACTGTTTGTTAAAGAAGAAAATGGAAGTTTAATGATAGCACAAATCTATGTTGATGACATTGTCTTTGGTGGAATGTCAAACCAGATGGTTCAACTCTTTGTTCAGCAGATACAGTCTGAGTTTGAGATGAGTCTTGTGGGTGAACTAACCTATTTTCTTGGTCTTCAAGTCAAGCAGATGGAAGACACAATATTCATATCATAGAGCAAATATGCAAAGAATATAGTCAAGAAGTTTGGGATGGAGAATACAAGCCATAAAAGAACACCTGCAGCCACTTATTTGAAGTTGACTAAAGATGAACAAGGTGTTGATGTTGATCAAAGTCTGTATAGGAGCATGATTAAAAGTCTTTTATATCTAACTGCAAGCAGACCAGACATAACCTTTGCTGTTGGAGTCTGTGCTAGATACCAGGCTGAGCCAAAAATGAGTCATTTGACTCAAGTGAAGAGAATTCTGAAGTATGTCAGTAGTACCAGTGACTATGGTATTATGTACTCACACAGTGGAAGTCCTTTGTTAGTTGGGTATTGTGATGCTGACTGGGCAGGTAGTGCAGATGATAGAAAAAGTACTTCTGGTGGATGCTTCTTTCTGGGAAACAATCTGATTTCATGGTTCAGCAAGAAGCAGAATTGTGTGTGTCATACCCCATTTTTTGACCCATTTTCGTCTCATTTTACTCATTGTCTCGTTTTATTCATTTTTTTAAAAGCCGAGAATTTTCGTCGTTTCAGACGAAATTTCGGCAGGGAGGTATTTTAAAATACCTCATGTCAATTTTTTGTCTCGTTTATTTATTTTATATTTTATTACTTTTTAGTTTTACTTTTAATTTCAATTTTTGTCCTTTATTGTCATTAATCACATTTTTTGTATTTACCATTATTACCATTTATTTATTTTTACTATTGTCATTATTATTATTTATTACTCTTATTATTATTATCATTTTTATTTTTTATTATTTTTGGTCCAAGGTCAACAAAAAAGGCCTGCAGGGGCGCCCCTTTCACAGTGTTTTTCATCATCACAAAACCTTCAATTCTATCCAAAATCATCATCACAAATCCATCCAAATCTCCTAAGATCTTATCCTCTATCTCATGACAAGCAGCTCAAAATCACTCTATTTAACAGGATCAAACACAACAGAAAGAGGGGGGGGGGGGGGAGAAGAAATTTTGAGAAGAAGAAATTTTGAACCAAAACTTTTTTTTACAGTAAACAAAAACAACACAAAGTTTCAACTCTTTTCCCCCTAAGTTTTTCGGCCACAACACAAACTTACCCCAACACAAAGACACAGCAAGGCAGATAAACACCACAACACCAAACCACGTCCCAGCCCACTACACACCCTAACCCGTACGTCCCAGCCAACCCCCTAAATACACACAAACACGCCCTAACACCATACCCACGTCCCAGCCACTCAAACCCACACCACACCTTCCAGCAACAGCAACAAACCCAAACTCACGCATACCCTACAAGCCATTCACGCAACCCAGCACAAAACTACCCTAACCCACCAGTAACACACGCACGCGCAAAACCCTCCACACACGGTCCAGCTAACCGAACGACACACCAACGCACACACATCACAAAGGAAACACGAAGCAAGCACAAAAACGAATACAAAACAAGAGAAAAGGTGATTTTTTTTGGTAGTTTAAAACCTAGATCTACACGTTTTGGTAAGGATTTTCGAAAAAACAGGTTTAGATTTGGGTTTAGGACGAAAAAGGATGTAGGAAAGGTTGGTTTGTTTTTAAAAAAGGAGGATTTTTTCCTGCCGGCGGCCACCACGCCGGAATACCTTTCCGGCGAACAGAATTAGAGAGAGGGGGAGAGGAGAATTCGGCCAAAGACAAGAGAAGAGAGAGAATGATTTGTGAAAATGAAAAAAAATGTAAAGGGAGGGGGTTTAAATACCCCTCCCTGATTCTGTGTGACAGGGTGTACGCGTTAGCGTACACCCACGCTCTCCTGGCCTTTGATTTTTAATCATACGGCCCTGGTTATTTTTGCCCTGTGATTAATCAGGGCCGTCTGATTAATCAGACGGCCCAGATTAATTTACGCAGGCCCAAGACAGTTTGGGCCTTTCTCTTCCAATCTGAGTTATTTTTCACTACCAGCACCCCCCAGGTTTATTTTTACACCTCCTTATTTTATTTCTTTCATTTATTTTCTTTGCAATTTATTTTTCTTTTTATTACTATTTCCTTTTTATTTGTTCCTTTATTTTTAACATCTCATTTATTTACCTATCGTATTACACATGCATTTTATTTTTTTGTTTGTATTTCTATTTGTTCATTTTATTTTTACATTTTTTTTATGGCATTAGCATATACATTAGGAACAAAATGTTTAAATATGCATTGCATTATTTTTTTTTTCTTAGTTTAATTCATAATCCAAAAACAAAAATCTTTTTATTTTTGATCCAACAATTGTCTTTTATTATCTCGCGTTTAGTTTATCTTGTCGCACTTAATTTCTTTCTTAACTCCAAGAAAAAATCACAAAAACCAAAAACATTTCAAATATTCAAAAACTTCATCAAAAATATTCTTCATTAACAAAGCCTTGGATTTCAAACCAAGCAATTTTATTTTAATCAAACTTCAATCAATCTTAATCATATTAGACTTTATTTTTGCAATTAAAATCAATCAAACTTCATTCACTCGCCATTTTGGCTCTTTTTATCTTTCACAAACATTTTCAAGCTTTAAAATCAACATAACAAATCACTCGCCGCCCGAACTACATCGGTTTTGATCCCATTTGGGTATGTAGGCAAAGGACCTTGTCCTTCCAAACCAACCAAACAAAAACATTTTCTTTCTTGTTTCATTAAACAACAAGCTTGTTCATTTTGGTTGCAACAACTAATTTGAACAATTTTATTTCTTTTCTTTTGAGTTCTAAAAACGAGCGTTTTGACAGTTTACACTTTTTTCTTAAAATTCAAGCGAAACTTGAATGAAAAAGGGTGGTTTGACATATGTCTCTCCTTTCCCCGATCGGATAAACACTTGACGTATGTCTCGTTGCTTAGACGATCGTCATTCTTTTCTAGCTCCCCCAAAATTACGTTTTCTCAATTTCAAACAAAACATGAATGAAAAAGGGTGGTTTGACGTATGTCTCTCCTTTCCCCGATTGTACGAATGCTTGACGTATGTCTCGTTGCTCGGACAATCGTCATTCTATTTTCAACGCGTCCAACGCATTTGAACCTTTCTTGGTCCCTCGCGACCAATTTTAGCATTTCTTGGTCCCTCGCGACCAAATTGAACCTTTCTTGGTCCCTCGCGACCAATTTTAACATTTCTTGGTCCCTCGCGACCAAATTGAACCTTTCTTGGTCCCTCGCGACCAATTTTAACATTCATCGGTCCCCCGCGACCAATTTTAACATTTCTCGGTCCCTCGTGACCAATCCAACTTTTCTTGGTCCCCCGTGACCATTTTAAACTTTTCTTGGTCCCCCGTGACCATTTTAAACTTTTCTTGGCCCCCGTGGTCAATTCAAACATTGTACGCCTTCGTGCGTTTGTCATTTTGGCCCTTGTGGTCAATCCGAACTTGTCGTGCCTTTGCACGTTTTCTTTCAACTTTTACGCCTTGTGCGAGTTTATCGCCTTAATGTGCGTTCGTCTTTTTACGCCTTGTGCGAGTTTATCGCCTTAATGTGCGTTCGTCTTTTTACGCCTTGTGCGAGTTTATCGCCTTAATGTGCGTTCGTCTTTTTACGCCTTGTGCGAGTTTATCGCCTTAATGTGCGCTTGTCTCCTTCATCATTTAAAGCTTTTACGCCTTTGTGCGTTTTCAAACTTTTTTTTCAAGAACTACGTAAGCTTTGAATTCTCCGACTACCGGGAGATACGTAGGAGCAAGATCGACGTCTTGTCAAGCCCATTATTAAAAAATCTTTTTTCTCTTTTTTCTATTTCGTTTGTTTTTATCTCTTTCTTCACCTCATATTATATTTTCTTGTTCTTTTACATATATATATATATGATTAAGCATGCAAGCAAAACGTCAAAAACATTTTAAGCCTAAGCCAACTAAGAGGTTCCCGTTGAGTACAACGGATGTGAGGGGTGCTAATACCTTCCCCTCGCATAATCGACTTTCGAACCTAAAATCTCTTTCAAGGTAATTTCGAACTTTTTTCCTTTTTCCCCGAAAAATTAAAAGTTCAGTCGTGATTTAAATTTAGTGATTCAATGCTAGTCAATAGCTTGACATCCGAAATTCGACGCGACAGTGTGTCTCTATCTACAGCTGAAGCTGAGTATATAGCAGCTGGTAGCAGTTGTTCCCAATTGGTGTGGATGAAGCGAATGCTGAAGGAATATAATATTGAACAGGATGTTATGACTTTGTATTGTGACAATCTAAGTGCTATCAATATTTCAAAAAATCCCATACAGCATAGCAGGACTAAGCATATTGATATACGTCATCATTTCATCAGAGATCTTGTAGAGGAGAAGGTTGTGCAGCTTGAACATGTTGACACAGAAGAACAACTTGCTGATATATTTACAAAAGCTTTGGATGCCAAACAATTTGAGAATTTGAGGAGCAAACTGGGCATTTGTTTGTATGAGGAGTTTTAGCAATTATAGATTGCTGAGGGTGAGCAAGCAGGAAGTGAGGGTGCTGAAGATGATACTGATCTTAATGCAAAAACTGTGTCTGATGCAGAGTCTGATGCTAAGTCAATTAATGTTTCATGTGTGAAGATTGTGGTTTGTCAAAATTATTTGGCTAAAAAGGGGGAGATAAATAAGTGTTTGTTTCAAAAGTTTCAGAAGTGTTTCAGAAGTTTTAGAAGTATTTCAGAAGTTTCAGAAGCACTACAATTCAGAAAGCCAGTTTGCAGTTCAGAAGCTGTTGTGATCTGTTTCAGGGGGAGTCTCTGTTTCAGGGGGAGTCATGACAGAAGTTGTGCTTCAGGGGGAGTGTTGTTTGTGTTTAACGTAGTGTATTATCCGCTGCTGACTCTGTTGCTATGTTTATGTATTGTTCTTCATGGTTGTGTATTTTTGATGTGTGAAGAACTTGCTTGTTGTGTCTCTCTGTTCAGTAATTGATTTTAGCCAAAAATTTGACAAAGGGGGAGATTGTTGGATATTTGGTTGTTGGCTTCATGTTTGCTAAAATCAAATATACAAGCAGTTGTGCAGTTCGTCTTCAGAAGCTGAAATCTCAATATGTATGTCTTAAGAAGCTGGGTCAGAAGCTGGTTCTTTAGAAGCTGAAACAGTACTTCAGACGTTGAACCTTCAGAAGCTGATGTTCAGACGCTGAACAGTACTTCAGACGCTGACCTTCAGAAGCAACCTTCAGAAGCTGAAATGTTCAGACGCAGAACTTCAGACGCAGACTTCAGAAGTACCTTCAGAAGCTGGTTTTCTGCGTTCTGTTTATTTTCTCATGTGATCTTTTGAAGATTTAATTGAAGAATTCTTCTTGCTGCATTTGTTTCTAGAAGGAAGATTAATTTGCGTGAAGATATTTGTTGAAGATTGGTTTCTTTTATTTGTGAATATATTTTCAAAGTAATCTTTGGAAAATATATTTCTGAAAAATAATTGCTTCTATGTGCTTCTAAAGAATTTTGGAACAACATCTTTTGAAGATTATTTGGTTCAGAATTATGGTTGTTCCTGAAGCTATAAATAGAGGACGCTGCTGTTGAAGAAAGTACATCAAAAAACAGAAGTTATTATAGAGAGAGTCATACTTAGGTTTTGAGTCTGTAAGCTTTGTGCTTTGTTCTGTACACCACTCATCTGTTAGAGTTGGTTTAGATTTATTGAGTTGTAATTCACTTAAAGCTTTTAAGCAAAAGTGACTTTGATGTTTTGAAGTGTGTCTTCATTCTTGGTTGTTTAGAGTTTACAATCACTGGGGCAGTGATTGCTTGAGTAGGAAGTAAGAGGGGTCTTATATCTAGGAGTTCCTAGGTAGAAATACCACGGGTAGTGATTAAGTGAGAAGACTGAGAAATAGGGGCTGTTGTCATAGGTCTTCGAATTGATACTATTTTTAGTGGATTTCCTTCCTGGCTTGGTAGCCTCCAGACGTAGGTGTGTTTGTCACCGAACTGGGTTAACAAATTAACTGTGTTCTTTACTTTCTGTCTTTTATTTTACTGCTTCTGAACCACTGTTATACGTACTCTGTTTAGCTCTGTTTTACGGTTCAGACTCAGACTTGCCAGAATTTCAAGTGTCTTTCGCTTAGCGTAAAGGTTTGGTAGTCTCTTTGAAAACTCGCAAAAATAAAGAGAACATAACATGTATTCTGCCGAATCAGCTATATAGGTTCTCACATCGAATTCTTTCGTATAAGATGAGTGTGACAAATGGGAATGCATTTCTAAGATGTTGTTTTGAGCTTGATCATGATCTTCTGTCAATTGAAACTTGTCAGTTGGCAGGGCAGTAGGATTAAGTTCAAAAGAATATATTGGAATGCATTCCTTTTTGTCATGACTCATCTTATATGAGGGAATTCGATGTGAGAACCTATATAGTTGATTCGGTAGAATACATGTATTGTGTTCTCTTCATTCTTTTAAGTATGAAAGAGACTTGTAACGTAACACTTCGTTTATTTGAACAAAGTGAAATTATAACTAAATAAATTTGTCGTATTCTATTAATTTTGGAATTTATTACGCGTACTTGTGTATTTTAGTTATGATTTATTTCGAATCATGAATGAATTGTTGTTATTGATGTTTCTAAGACATGACATGCTTTTAAAAAATGAACATAACATATTGTATGTTTGAGGTCTTCAAAAAATATTATCTTTGTGCAAAATTGGTGAAAACATAACTTACCTAAAACAAATGTGACTTAAGTCACGTTGGCGTTGTATGCAGCGTGACTTAACTCACGTTGATATATATTGAGCGTGACTTAACTCATGTTGGTATATACCGAACGTGACTTAAGTCACATGTGGGGTATTTAGGTCAAATCATGTGGGAATGAGCAAAATTGTATGGGGGAAGAGCAATTTTCTTACTTCTATGGCACGTGTACTAAGAATCTAATGACAGGTTCATAACCTACCATAGTAGGTAATTCTAGTTGTTCAAGCGTTGAGTCAAAATCCCTAATTAATTTTAAAGATAACAAACCTTGATGACTAAAGGATTAAAGGACTATGATTAGTTTTTTGGTATTTAATTTGTATTCTTGAGTGTTTAATTAAGACTGGAACAAAGTATGAATCATACTAAGATACAAGGAATCAAAGAACATTTAGACTTAAGAACTCAATCAGAGTTTAGAAGGTTGGACATAGTTCAGAAGCTTGTTCTTATGAACAAGCCCAGAAATTCATGAACAATATCAAGAACATTCAAGGCTCACCTGACTTAAATGAGAAGCCCAGAAAAGTAAAAAAACTTGGATCAATCAAGGAATAAAGACATCTATTTGGATTAAAGGAAAAAAGCATATTCATTGTTCATTAAATTAGACTTATGAACAAATGAAGTACAAAACATTATGAATATTCCTCTAAGAATATCATCCTAGATGTTGTACATACTGCACTTCATTGATGTTTTACTATTAGGATTTGATTACATCAAATGAAAGTTTTACAAATCGTCCTAAGTAAAACAAAGGAACATTATGAAGTTCAGAAAGTTCAAATCCAGCACATGCTTTAAATCTGACAGCACAGTAAAGTGGTTGCAAAAGTGAAAGCAAAAGCAAAAAGCAATCTCAAAGTCAAAATCAATTAGATTTCGACACATAAGGGAGTTGGTACTGTACAAGACCATCAAGATCCCCTAAAGGATGGGCATGAAGTTACAGCTCGACTTTCCTCTCTCCTGCACGCATTCCAAGGCTGATCTGCAAAGGCTTTGGATCAGGATCATTCTGAAGTATACACACATAACAGAAGCTCATCAACAAACCCAGATCTTCATCTGACATTCATAGGATATGCCCAAAAATTCATCTGACATTCATCCATATGAACCCAGGAACATTCTAAAGTACAGAATGTTGATCAAGATTTTCAAGCAAAAGTTGCTAAGTCCCAGAACACGTGGCACAAGACCATTGGACACGTCCTAACAACTACATGAGATCAAGAAACTCTATAAAAGGAGCTGAAGACACACTTTGAAAAAACACAGCTTACAAGCATACTTAAACTACTTATTAAAAGTATTTAAAGCTTCATAGCAAAATTGATTTCACAAATCAACTCTAAAGATTATTAAAATCTCAAAGAGTGTGAATCAATTATCTCTTATCTTTTCAAAGATAATCTTCTTATTCTCTTCTTATTGTCTTCATTCTTTCAAACTTCCAATCAATTGTAAAGAGAAAATCTCATCTAGCTTTAAGGGTATTAAAGTGTAGGTTGAGTAGAAAAGTGTAAGGTCTGGTGTGACTAAGCACAAAAAGTTGAGAGTCTGCTAAGGCTTAGAGAATACAGATTTAATTGTTCCAAGGGAGCAGAATTGTACGGTGCAAGAGTTAAGAAGGTTGTCTCAAGCATCATAGTGGAAAACTCTCACAAGTTGAGAGGAGTGGACTAGCTCACATTGGGTGAACCACTATAATTCATGTGTGTCTAATCTTCTATCCCTATACTCCTTATTTACAGTATACACATTACACACAAATTATTTAATTTCAACATTCTGTTTTACACTAACACTTCAAAACGTTCTGAAGTCTGTTTTAACATTGCTCTTCCAAGCATCAACTCGAGAAGTAATTTTTAATTACAGGATTAGAATTTAAAAAGGGTCACAATTCAACCTTCCCTTTATTGTGACTATTATATCTACTTCATCAAGTTGGACCCAAACAATAATAGGTTTAAACTAAACTAAACCCTAATTTGGACATTGAGGGGTTGTAAAAAGGTGACATACGTGAATCATGGTGAATAAGATCAACGCTAAAGCCACTTTGGATTTTACTTGACATTTTTAAAGAATAATTACTTAATTTAAAATGCTTAAAGAGTGTCATGGAGGCACTCGTTAACAAAACCCTTTAATTATTAATAATAATGTAGATGAAAGTGAACATAGAGCTAAAATGAAGAATACTATTGAATCCATGTTTTAGGAAATTTAGCCCCTCAAGTTGCTCACATGTAGAGCTGTCAAATAGGGCTACCCGACCTGTTTAGGGTCGCCCATAATGGACTTCGAGTTTTATCGGGCCGAGCCAAAAATCCCTATTGAAATATGGGCTTAAAAAAACTACACGAGCCCAGCCCTACACAGGTTGCAGGCAGCGGGAAAAAACGGACTGGCCCGTATTAATTTTTTTTATTTGATACAAAAGTACTACTACCCCCGTCCCTAATTATAAGACCCTTTTGATAAATTTGTTTGTCTCTTTTTATAAGACCCATTTTATAATTCCAATTACATTAATTATTTCTTTACCAACATACCCTTATTTATTTTGCATTTTTTTCTTCAATCAACAATAAATACTATGTTGGAAACATAAACTAACTCTCTCTCTCTTAAGGATAGATTTTTAAAAACAATAGTACTTATATACAAATTTAATACTACTGTCAACTTTCTTAATCCTATAAAATTTCTAATAGATTCAAATAATGCCTAGCACAAAAAACAAATTGTAAACATTTTCGTACAAACTTCGTAAACTAAAATGGCGAGGAAAACAATTTTAAATAAACTACATATGTTATGGTTATAAATATTTATATGTTCAATCTTTAAAATTAAAAGTAACAAAACGGGTAAATATAATTTTTTATTGCTCTTATATTTGTGTGTTGATTCATTGAATTTTCACTTTTATTTTTTCCTTTAATAATGAAATAAATAAAGAATGATTTAAAATATATATAATATCTAGGATTTTTTGTTATGCGGGCCAAACGGGCTACCCGCGGCCCATACGGACTAGCTCAAATATTTAATGCGAAAGCCCTACAATTAAACGGGCTTGGAGGGCCGGCCCATAAAAGCAAGTCCGTTTTGACAGCTCTACTCACTAGCACCTTGAATTTCCAGAAAAGCTCATATCGTATCCTAATTCATGTTCGCTTGTGATCGGGAGTTACAAATCAATCATTGGATCGGGAGATAAGAACATGTCCACAAACAAGTATATATACCAATACTATTCAAATTTATTCATAACCATTGCCATGGTTCAATGGTAAGGGGTGTGTCTTGGTTCAACTCCCAACCAACACACATTTTCACATCATTTTTAATTTTACAAAGTATAACTCAAGACTGTTTCTTTTTTCACTCTCTAACCTTCTCATGTACCCTATTCGGATTATAAACCGATAAAAACAAAAGATTTTGGAGGGTGTTTTAATGTGTTTTTGAGGGTGCATTTCGCTTTTCGATATATAATCTAAAAATCGTAGAGCACATGAGAAATCGGTATGGTGGAAAAAGAAACACTCTAAGTTTAAAGTTGTTTATGCTATATCTAAGATTAAAAATCTCGAATCGAAATATCATTATAGAGTAGCCCAAGCTAAAAAATTGCTCTTTAAGCCCCTTTAATTGCTCATAAGCACCTCAAAATAAATGTGTCTTGGTTCAACTCATTTGTTCAACTCCTCGTGTTTTAATTTTCACAATACTTTGTAAAGTTTCTTTCATTTTACTTATGTGATGCTCGATTAGTCGTGTTTGGTAATTTTGAAATGTTATATACTATTAAAAGATTTTTTTTGACAAAAATAAACGATATTCATTTATTCAAATTGATAGAGCACATCGATACAATACAAATTCAAAGTCGCTAAAAACAAAAAGGATGAATCTGCGAACAAACTCACAACATCCATGTTAATAGCATAAAACGACAAAGTACCTATGCCTACAAAAATGACTATATTCAAGTCTCCGGAATACCCATGTCTCCAGATCTGCAACGTTGATGACACCAAAGTCATTGATCGGATCTGCACTTGCTCAAAGCTAATTTTTCAACCTGAATCAAATAAACACCGCACTAAGACAAGAAATAAAAAACACACCGCACAAAGACGAGAAATCAAAACAATCAGAGTCGTGCAGAGACGACAAAATCACAAAAACAAACAAAAGAAAACTGAAAATATGTGAAAATCACTTATTTAATTATGATAGAAGGAAAAACAACTCAGAGAAGTGATTTTGGGTCAAAATTGACCCTAAATCACCCTCTTCAGTAGATAAGAAGAAGAAAGGGCCGACGGCTAGGGTTTGAGAATAAGAGAAGAGAGAGAAAATTATTATTATATACTATTAAAAAATTGTAATCTAGTTATACTTTGTGAAAGAAAAACAGTTTGTAATGCAAGTTCACATCAAAATAAATAATTTTCCCTTTTTCTTTTAGATAATGAGGGGGATAAATTTTTTCAACTGATATAAACATTAAATTTTTTTTAATTTTCCTTCATCTGGATTTGAACCCATGACTTCCATCTTTTTAACCCTGAGTTCAAATCAGTTAAGCTACTTAACCGTCCAATAAAAGAGATAAATTAACAAACTAAATGAGGGGTTAGAACACAATTACAGTCTAGCACCAGAAATACTTGCAGAAAGTTACAATCAAGATTAACTGAAACTGGGAAGAAAGAAGCATCAAATCTTTTTTAAGAAAATAAATTTGGACATGAGTAGACCTATCTGAAGCAATGCTAAATTACACACCAATTCGAATGGTTTAGTAGATTAAGAATCTCTTCTATGAGAAGTTTAAGATAAAAGATTATGGTAGAACGATTGAGAACATCAACTGAAACAATATTAGAATATGTTTAAAAAATCACACTGTCAAAATGAAGATGGCGTGCCATATGCATAACATGAACTAAACTCCACATTTCTACACCTTAACTAAGATCACCCTAAAATTCTCTAAACAATCCACCACAAGTTGAGAAACTATTCATTTCACTGGAGCTTCTTCTACACATACTTAAAAGTACATGTTGGAGGGACTCCAAATAAAAATATTAAAAGAAAGGTTTAAACACATTTTTGACCCCTTAGGTTTTAAAGTGTAGTGATTTTGGTCCCCTTAAAAAAAAAGACCAAAGATACCCCATGTTTAGCCCATTTTTAAAGCAACGCGTGTATTTATAGAATTTAAAAAATAAACATGTGTCTTTGACCATTTTTTATAAAAATAAACCAAAATTTTTACACTTTAAAACTTATGGGTGAAAATTGTGTTTAAGCGAAATAAACCAAATTTTCTTTTGACTTTTTTGCTTAATGATTAATGACGCCGCACATTTTGAATGTAATCAAAGCTTTGGATTCGGTCGGTGGCTCTGGGACACCAATTCCATACGTAGACATCACTGCACATGTTTTGTTGTCACCATAAACAAAATAAAACAACAAAAAATTTTGAGGGGATAAATAAAATATAACTACAATTGTTTCCGCACATTTAACGACACGTATAAAGGATTATACAATATTTAAAATTACTAAAAAAAGAAAATTAATTTTTAACTTTTTAACAAATAAATTGACACGTTTTCTAATACTCCTCCGATCTTATTTATAATAGATATTTAAGTCAATAAAAGTTGATGTATCTGATCCAAATTTTAAATTAAATACATTGACTTTTATTTAACCGAATGTTTCTTATAAATAAAAACGAAAAAAGTGTAAAATTTCTACCTTTACTCTTAAGGCACATGTTATCGTTTCTTTTTTTCTTTCTATTTCTCTCTCTTCATCATGTATATAACTCTCTTTTCATTAAATCTACTCAAAATGAACATTTTACTCCTTCAACTTGTACGATAATGTCAATTTTGTATTGTAAAATTTTTTTGTCAAGTTAGTAATCAATTTTACGAAATAGTAATTTGGTTCTTTCAATTAAACAATGTCAGACAATTTATTGTTTTAACCAAGTTTAGCTTCGCATTAGTATTTTATAGGCTAAATTACATTTTGGGTCCTTTAAGTTTGCTGTTTGTAACAGATTAGTCCTTTAAGTTATTTTTGTAACAGATTAGTCCTTTAAGTTTTCTGTTTGTAACAGATTAGTCCTTTAAGTTATTTTTGTAACAGATTAGTCCTTTAAGTTTTCTGTTTGTAACAGATTAGTCCTTCTGTTTAACAGCAAACAACAAACTTAAAGGACTAATCTGTTACAAACAGAAAACTTAAAGGACTAATCTGTTACAAAAATAACTTAAAGGACTAATCTGTTACAAACAGCAAACTTAAAAGACTAATCTGTTACAAAATAACTTAAAAGACTAATCTGTTACAAACAGCAAACTTAAAGGATCCAGAATGTAATTTAGCCTATTTTATACTTATTTGATGCATCAAGAGATTGTTCAAATCAATATTCATATTTTACAATGATTTTGACATATGTTTATTATAAATAGACATTTTGATTGATGGATTTAATTTAATAATATTTTATTTCGTAAATTTGAGTGATTAAATTATTCAAGCACATATAAGTAGGCGAATGAAAGAGGCACATCAACAATGTACGGATGGAAATAATATAAGAATATGAATGAAGGACCACACTCTAGTTCGCATTTCAATTGACATTTACATTAGAAATCTTTAGTTTAGACTTGAGACTTATGCATCTATTATTTGGACCAGAAAATATAATGACGAGGAAACTAAAAAGGTTCTGATCAAACTAAAAAGTGGTGGCAAATTGGACACGAAATGAGTATATATTTTGAGCCCTTTTAGGTTTAGTTGCTTTCCAAGTAGAAAACTAACAAGTTCTTGTTCTTGTTTGTTTCCAAGTACAATTCTTTCTCTTGGCTTTAAAAGACAAGCTTCACGGCCACCCATATCTTTCCCACAAAGTTAGGTCCGTGCCATGTGGTGTGGCAACCATTTGCTTGCTTTTTTACAACAATTCTTGATATTTAAATTACCAACTAGAGTTTTCATACCAAATATTAAGAAAAGAAAACAAACAATTGGCTTTATAGTTTGTATTTAGGTGAATACAATTTGAGACTAAAACAATTTGTTTGAGTTTCAAGTGAATTTATATAACTTCCAATGGTATAGTTGGATAAATAATTTTTAAGTGTTTTTTTCATAACTTTTGTATAACGCTGCAACTTTTTTACTATTGTTTTTACTTCTTTTTTTTACATAACTATTTTTACTTCTCTTTTGAAAAGTTGTTTATTTTTAGGCTTAATTGCACTTTTGCCTCCTATCTTTTTCCAATTGTGCGATTTTGCACCTCATATTTTTTTTTTGAGCGATTTTGCACTCTATCATTTACCTCATTTCTGATTTTGTAGTCCCTCATATGTTTTTTTGCTGATGTGTAGAATTTTGCTGACATGTCTTCATTAAATGTTTGTCATGTGTGTAATTTGTATTTTAAAACAAATCAAAGACCACAAGATTGAGGAGAGAATCATGCAACCAAGTGATCTAAGGGAAATTGTCATACAAAATGGAAAAAATGGGGTGTTACATTACCACCTCCATTAGAGAAGTTTTGTTTGTGAAATAAAGTACACGTGAATAAATACAGTTAGCTTTGCTATACAAGATGGGAAAAATGGGGCGTTTCATTACCACCGCCTTTAGATAAATTTAGTTTGTGAAATTTAAAGTACATGTGAATAAGTACAATTAGCTTTGCTTCATCTGCTCTTCTCTGCCCAAGTCATCTCTAGTAGAATCACCAAAACCCTTATATAAGCTTATTCAAAAAATCAAATTAAAAAATCCCTTGTATCAACAATCAGTACCTAACGCTTCATATGCTAGGTTATCTCTTAGGCTCTGTTTGGTAAAAATAATCTATAAGGTAGTTGATATCTGAAAAGCTAACTTATAGCTGATGACTGATAGTTTATAGTTGAAAAACTCGCTTATTAAAAATAATATGTTTGGTAAAATTAACTGTTGAAGTGAATGATAAATATAAAATGAAATAAAAGGACGTGTTCGTTTAATATCTTTTTATAAATTATAAACATTTTTTTTACTTATTTATTTCTTTTTAAATATTTAAATTTATTTCAAATTACTTTCATCTCCAAAATGATAAATGTGTTTTATGAATTCAATTAACATTTTTTATTTAACTTAAGTGGCTTCCCTATTTATTGTATATTTTATTTAAAATTATATATTATATTATATGAATTAAGAGCAAGGTAAAAAAATGGACAAAGAAAATATAAAAAACTACAACTTGGGTGATACATATGGTTAGTCACGTAAGTTTGTTGCATCAATATATAAAAAGTGGATAGTTTTTCTTTTTTGAAAAGATATAAAAAGTGGTAGTTACATATGAATATGAGTAGTTTTTTTTATTAAAAATAGTAAGATTAAATTAATAAGGTTAAAATTAAAAGAGAATATAAAAAGTTTTTTTTTTTAAAGAAGAGAATATAAAAAGCTATAAACCATAAGTTCAAACTCAATTATTTGTGAGAGGCTCAATTATGGAGGAATGAAATTAGATAACATTATTTTTCAAGTTTTTCTCACAATGGAGAGAATAGACTCCCATTGAGAAGCCAACAATCCAACTCCAAAATATGAAAATTGCTCTTCTCCCATACAAAATTGCTCATTCTCATACAAATTGACCAAAATACCCCCAGCATGAGTTAACTCACGCAGGTATATACCCTGTGTGACTTAAGTCACACTCGATATATACCAACATGAGTTAACTTACGCAGTGTACATATTATTACATTACACCACTAAAACATAAATATTATTACACACAACCTAAATATTATTACATTACATTGCAATTCATTACATTCAACAATGATTATTACAACAAAAATTAAAGATATTTAAAAAAAATTGATTAATCATAATGACCAATCTTCTTGGGGTAGGGGGTCAGTAGACGAACCCGCCATAACCACCTCTATCGCTAGTGGGAAAACATATTCAGGCCGAATTCTTGTCGATTAATCATAATGATCCTAACAGGACTAAAAAATTCCCCTGTCGATTAATATAATGATCTCAATTGCCGTCATAAAAAAACATCATAAGATCATTATGAGTAATCGACGAACGCCTATAGTAACAAAACTAGATTTTTTTTTAGAGAAGAGATGAGAGATGGGAGAATGAATGAGAACAAACGAGAATGAGAAAAAAAATGAAAGAAAATGGTTCAATTTATAGATTTTTTGCTTGAATTCTATTGGTCGAAGGAAGTAACCGATCCTCCTTGATTGACCACAGTCCAAACCACCGTCCAACCTACGTGAGTTAACTCACGCTGGCTGTTAACCTGCGTGAGTTAACTCACGCTGACCACCGTCCACCTGCGTGACTTAAGTCACGCTGACTTCTGGTGTAGCAAGAAACAACATTCAATGTTGCCAACCAACCCATTAATGACCCCAAACCAATAGACACTCATAATTGATCCAAATTACACAATTTCAACAACATAATCACATATAACCACATAATCACACATTATCGATCTAAATTACACAAATTTGTCGTTAATCATACAATAACATAATTTATCCAAATTACACATAATCGATCCAAATTACACAAATTCGTCGTTAATCACACATAATCACTTAATCACACATAATCGATCCAAATTACACATAAACGATCCAAATTCTTCGTTAAATACACAATCCACAAATTTGACACAAATTCATTAAAATGCAACATTACAGACACAACTTCTGGAGGTGAAAAGGGAAAAAAAATATGTTTTGAAGTTGAAACTGTTGAGTTTTGTCCTAAAACAGTAATGCACGCAGCGTGACTTAAGTCACACACGAGTATTTTGGTCATTTTCTTTAGGAGGGAGCAATTTTGTTTGTGGAAAGAGCAATTTTCCCAAAATATTTACTCATTTTTGTTTGATAAAATCTAATGACCCATGGCATTTATACTTGGCTCATATATTTAGCTAGTACTATATGAGACATTGATTATGGTGGAAGAGATCTATCAAGGGTGAACACAGGTTGATATAGAGGTGGGGACAAGAAAGTGTCACTGTTAATAATAAGATGATAATATATCTGACATTTTTCATGTAACAGCATATATAATATGTCTCTTTTTTTCAAAATTTCATTATCATGCTCAAGAATTCATATTCATTCATGTACGAACACGCCAAAGGACTTGTTCAGTGTAGGGACAGCATGAGGAACACACTGCAGAGAAAAGCCAAACAAGGATGGATCAGTGAAATTTACGTTCCCCATTAGATGATGCAGAACAAACCCATCTTTATTTCGCTTTCAATGTTCTCTCCAATTATTTATGACGGTAAATATAATAATTTTGTATATAGTTGCTGGTATTTCAAATAAATGTAGTATTAAGCGCTACATGCCTATATTCTATCTATAATGTATGATGTATCACATTCACACGTTGTGGCTATTCCTCGTCTTGATTGGAAGAAAATAAAATACGTTATCGGTTATAATACAGTATTGAATTGAGGTCCATGTAATTTCCATATTTCGTTAGGTCAGCTTCACACGTCATTAGGTGAGAATTAATATTTGTCACTAATTCCATTCAATTTGACTTGTGATTTAAGTCTTTGAATAAAACCTTGCTATTATGTCATTTTGGTAAGCTTTGACAATTGATTAGCATTATTTTTATAATAATTATTTGCAGTCTTGCAGTAATAACTTTCCCCATAACTTATGTTTGGACCTATTGCGTGTTCATCACTCTGGCCTTCGAAGACTTTTTTTCCTGTAATTTTATAAAACTAGAAATTGGAGTTTTTTGGCAACTCACGGCAATTTTGGACTAAATAAATCCATTTTTATTGATTAACTTTTGTTTATAATTAAGTCGGGAGGAAATAGCTCTCATGAATTTAGTTGGTTATACATTGATCAATTTAAATTTAAAATATTCTTGAGTTTACATATCTTCTTATCAATGGAACTTTTATGAAGATAGAATAAAATAAAATAACTTCAAATTGGAACAATTTTGCCTCCCAACTTTCTTAATTCGTTAGTCATATTGGATGGAGATACTAACTAATGACCAATGATTGAAATGACAAATTAACATCATTGCATATACACCATTCAATCATTATTATAAACAAAAAACTAACTTTTGAAATGGTTAAGAAAGTTTATTAAGTACAATTAATCTTCTAAATTTGATCTAAAATAAAAGTTAAATTTATTAAAATATCATTGCTGATATTTAATGGAAAAACTCACTCAAGTATCCGCTTTAAATGCTTTCAAATTAAATGAATGGCACATTATAAATATTTGCGTTAAATAGTTCAAAAGTGATTAATTTTGAGGTATTCTTCTATGATGACAATCATAAATTAGAAGTGTTTTAGGCACACAAAGATAAAAAGATTTATCCTCAAATATTAATAATTTTTTTATCGCCGTCTCTTTTACTATTTATTAAAAAAATCTCTTTATGTGTGTGTTAAAACACTACTTATTTGTACTCATGATTATAGAAGAATACTTCTAATTTTTAATAGTGACCAATATTTTGAATCATCTTTTTTAGCAGGAGGAGGTTGTACTACTAGTATTAGCATTTGGTGATTGGTTGGTGGACATTCAAGTTGTCTCAGTTTTGGGATTCAATTTTATAAATGATCATGATCATAATGGCAAGGCAGAGTGCAATGATATTAGGTAAATTAGGTTCATGATGATTGATGACCACCATCCTTCTGCAGTTCCAAAGTTGCTACCCCCACATCATATATTGGCGACATGAGGTATACAATAATGAAATCATGTTGTCAAATATTATGAAATTGAAGCCACTATCATCCACTAGATCTAGGGAAAAAGAATACTAGGAGAAAACTATGTATACATTCCTACTTGATACATAGAGAACCTATATGCAAAATCGGTGTCCTAAAAAAGAATTTGGTCTTTCTTCACCTCTTTACAAAATTATATAATACTACAAGGGCAATTTTTTTTATTAAATAAGGGCAAAAGTGATAACTTCAACATATCTATAGGCGCAATTTTTGTGTGTGTGTAAATCTCAGTTAAAAACTATAAAACGTAAATCATCTCAACCTTTAACTTTTAGTTAATTAATTTTACGTAATGATAAATCGCTTAGGTGAACCAAAGAGTCAACTAAAAAAATTCATCATTTCTTTACCTCATCGCTTTGTTTATAAGTGAGTTCATTTAACCACTAACTCGAATAATTGTAGGTAAGTACTTGAGCTAATGTCAAAAGTGAGGACGTTACGTTCACATGTTTTCTTCTTTTATCTTACTTACTATAAAAGAAAGGTGGTCTGATGGCTTCAAAACCCTAACCCTAATTGCATGCCCTAACCCGCCATTTGCCTTCTTTAATGCCTTGGCTTTCTTTTCACGCCTATGTGGAACCCTAATGCCCCAACTGCCTTAATTAAATATTGCCTTGCCTTGCTTATTGAACCCGACCATCATTTTCCCTTGGGCGTGTAACTCATAGCCATAGGCGCAATAAATGGTCCTCTGCACAACCATTTTTTCACCTACACAAATATGTCTAGACGTTAGGTCCTATTGTAGGTATTAATTAACTAACCCTATTGAGCATAATGGCATTGAAGGCCACATGAAAGTTAGGCCCTATGGTAGGTCCTATGCTCAATGCACCCTATTGTATTTAATGTCATCCATTGTCATAATCACAATTGGAACGGTGCTCAATGTCTCCAACCATAAACCATATCACTTTAAGTTATTGTAGAACCTAAATTAGGATAAACATAGGTGTGATGCTCAATGCACCCATCCAATAGAAATGAAGGCATTGAATGAGCGTTGAGTGGCTCAAGGGTATTCCTTACTTACTCCATTTGCGATATGGTAGTATAAAAGGGAGCCTTCATGCGCCCAAGGTAAGCAAGCAATAACCACATTAAATGTTGTCTTGCCTTGCTTATTGAACTCGGCCGCCATTTTGCCTTGGGCGTGTAACTCATAGCCATAGGCGCAATAAATGGTCCTCTGCACAGCCGATTTTTCACCTACGCAAATAGGTCTAGACGTTAGGTTTTATTGTAGGTATTAATTAACTAACCCTATTGAGCATAATGACATTGAAGGCCACATGTAAGTTAGGCCCTATGGTAGGTCCTATGCTCAATGCACCCTATTGTATTTAATGTCATCCATTGTCATAATAATAATTGGAACGGTGCTCAATGCCTCCAACCATAAACCATATCACTTTAAGTTATTGTAGAACCTAAATTAGGATAGACATAGGTGCGATGCTTAATGCACCCATCCAATAGAAATGAAGGCATTGAATGAGTGTTGAGTGGCTCAAGGGTATTCCCTACTGGTAGTATAAAAGGGAGCCTTCATGCGCCCAAGGTGTGCAAGCAATAGAAACCACATTAAATACTGCCTTGCCTTGCTTATTGAACCCGACCACCATTTTGCCTTGAGCATGTAACTCATAGCCATAGGCGCAATAAAATAGTCCTCTGCACAACCGTTTTTTCACCTACACAAATAGGTCTAGATGTTAGGTCCTATTGTAGGTATTAATTAACTAACCTTATTGAGCATAATGGCATTGAAGGCTGTAAGTTAGGTCCTATGGTAGGTCCTATGCTCAATGCACCCTATTGTATTTAATGTCATCCATTGTCATAATAATAATTGGAAAGGTGCTCAATGCCTCCAACCATAAACCATATCACTTTAAGTTATTACCGAACCTAAATTAGGATAGACATAGGTGTGATGCTCAATGCACCCATCCAATAGAAATGAAGGCATTGAATGAGCGTTGAGTGGCTCAAGGGTATTCCCTACTTACTCCATTTGTGATATGGTAGTATAAAAGGGAGCCTTCATGCGCCCAAGGTATGCAAGCAATAAAAACCACATTAGAACCTTGAGTTTTATTGTGCAAATGTTCATTTCATGAGATAAGTATTACTTCATACATATGTGTCCGTATTAAGCTGTTCTTTTTGGTTTGATGTACGATTTTTGAGCAATATGGACATGTCTCCATATTTACTCGCCATTCATATGCATTGACCTATATGAATAAGTCACGGTATGGAAAGCTCACAAAATTCTGCAAACTTCACCAAGAGGTCGAGGTATGCTGACGCCAACAAGCATGTTTTCACTGAGATGAACGAGAGGACTCCTCTGTCTAACATCACTAATGGTAAATCATGAATCCATTCGCTGTTCAGTTGTCCTTGAACCGTGTTTATGTTGAGTTTCTGCATCACTAGTATGAAAACATGTATTTTTCTGTTTCCGCATCACCTCCGTGAATTTAATTGGGAGTATATATATATATATATATATATATATATATATATATATATATGATTGTATTAGTTTGTTGGTATAATATAGGTCAATTCATCATAAGACTAACACGTTTTATGTTTACTTTGCAGTTATATACACCATCGAGTTTCAAAAGTGTGGATTGCCACATGCTCATATTTTGGTTTTCCTTCATTCGAGGTTATCTCTGTCTCCTTCTGATAAAAAGTTGTCTGTCAAGTTTCAAAGACGACAATTTCCATTGTCTGTCTCATTTGCTATGACTATAAATAATAGTCAAGGTCAATCCCTGAAGCATGTTGAGGTCTATTTGCCTCAACCAATTTTCTCTCATGGACAACTTTATGTTGCATTGTCAAGGGTTAAGTGAAGAAAAGGCTAGAAATTGCTTGTTATTGATGATGAAGGGGAAGATAGTTCTGTGACGTCTAATGTAGTTTATAAAGAGATATTTCAGAATATGCTTTAATTTATTTATGGACCATCCTACGTGCTTATCTAAATTTTCATCACACTTTTTTATGCAACGTAATATTCTATAATGATATTTTTAATATATGTTGCTTGACTTGATTAAAATACTTGATTGAGTTTACTGATTTACAATAACCCGCACGAACGCGTGGGTCGAAAGTCTAGTTAGGTACCAAATTCATTGTTTTCTTCTGAAAACAAATATTTTTTGATAGCAAAAAAACATAATTAATTTAAAATTTTAGTGTGAAATGTTTTTATTTTTTTATTCAATAGTCTGAAATAAATTAATACTCCTCGATTAATTGAACAATAATTCTGACAATCACTGACCTCTACCATAAACATCACATGGAATATAATATCACCTTTATTTTAAATGCAAATCAGATAATATCATTTTGTTTGTCTGTTTGTTGCTACATATATTTATCATTAACTCAATAACTAAAAACAAATAGCATTGGATACTATGTAAAGAATTTCCTAATTTTAAATTATATATTAGTAATTTACTTTAATTTTATTTATATATAGAAGGCAAATCTGAGATCTCCAATTTTTTTAGTAATTATTTAAACCAAAGGGCGACAAAAAACATTAAAAAAATACTTCAGATTTCCGTTTTCCCCATCCTATGGTTTCTTTTTATGTATTTTTCAATCATACATCATACATGCACATGAAAATGAAACGGTTCAAATTTTAATTTATTTAATTTCATTTTTCATACATCGTGGGTCCCTGTACTAAATTATCAGTGCCAGTGCTAAAAGCATAACACAGAAAAAAAATCATAATCATTTTTTTGCATCTTCTTCTTCTTTCTTCTTCTGAAGCTTCCTTCATCATTTTCATGGTGGTTTAGGGTTTCGGTTCTCTGTAACTTTTTCAGTTCTTCATCTCGATTGGTTCTTCTGTGCGGTGGATTTATACGCTAAAACTATCGATGATTTCAATGTGCTTACTTGCAGGTGTGGTTTCAGATCGAACTCTGAAATTTTTGTTTTGTGTTTCTGTAATGAACAGTGTTTTTTGTTGATATTTACATTGTTTGAATCTGTTACTTGATATTTCAACTTTTTTTTTTTTTTTTGCTTTTGAACTTCACTTTTTGAGGAATTTGCTACTTATGTTTGAATCTAGATTTCATGAAGGAACAAACTTCGTAAGAAATCTTCGTTGTTGTTGTTGTTGTTGTGTTTTCTGATCTGTGTGTGTTTTTTGGTTTATTTGAGATTTGATCTGATTTGGTGATTTCACTTATTGGTGAAAATTAGAAAGGTTTTATTTTTTGTGTTTTTTTCAGTATTGCATATTTTGAACTATCCAGATCATTTTTTTTTTCAGTTTTGAACATGTTATTTTTTTCCTTGAGTTTATGTCTTAGTTACCCTTTTTTGGTTTATCAAATGAATGCTTAGTTTCTTGTCTTGTATTGTATGAGATGAGATGGATTTTGTTGTATTCTTATTTTCACATTAGTTTCAGTTTGTGTCAATTTTGTTAGAACTTAGAATGTTGAAAAAGAAAAAAATTCAGTTTAAATTATTGATTTTTGATTTTTGGAGTTTCTGTTACAGTTTTGATGATGTCTTTTTTGTTTTCAATTGATTTCTTTGTCTTTTTTCTGTTGATTTGCATCCTTCCATGTATTAATATACTTATTTTCAGTTTTCGCATCGTCTTGGTATGCTGATGCATTCAATTATTGACCATTATCAGGTGTCTATGTTACATAGATGGTAAAGAAAGGGATGCACGACTCAGACTGGTTTGAATTCTGAAAGCTGGATTGCAGATCCATTGTGCTTGAGTTGCGAGCTTGTGGTTTCTGAAACTATTTGTGAAATGAATCACAATAGACTTTTTGGTTGAGAGTAAAATCGTTTCTGTTACTCATACTACACTGAATTTAGTGGAGCAAATTATCTCTAATGGGCTCGTACTCGGGAACTTGTGAAATTGTTGAAGCGAGGGATGACATTAGTACCGTGAAAGACGCAAGGATATATCCGTCCAGTTCTGGATATAGTGTAGCTGAGAAAAATCAGAAGCTTCCTCCGCTGAAACTGGGATACAAGGATAATCTAGATGATGATATTAATAAGCTGTTTGAATCAATTACTCTGAGATCTTCGTCAAGGGATTTGAGCTATCTACCAGATGGAACAAGTCCAAAGATGAAAAGTGCATTAAAAAAGCCAATGACAATGGGTGTACCTCGATCCCCACGAGTTGGGATTTCTGAGCCGGTGACTCTGAAGCAAGCATTAAGAGACCTATGTATATCTAAGGCATCGGAAATGGCTGCTATGAAAAGGTTATCAAAGTCAGGAGCTTCTCCAAGAATATCAGAGGCCGGGAAGATACAGACATTGTACAATTCGGTAGTCACTGATGCTAGGAGATCAGGGCCTTCTAATGTTGACAGTAGTAAAGGGAGTTCAACTGAAATATCTCCGGTGCTGGAAGAAAGCAAGTCGCTTGGTTTGAATAAAGAATCACAGTCTCTTCAAACTTCCAAAAGTGTATTGAGCCAAAATGTTCAGTCTTCCGAAATTGCAGTTGCAACTGCAGAAAATGATACAGGGGTTTCAATGATGCGAAGTGATTTGGAATGTTCATCATGTAAAGTTGGGGTTCCATCCCAATCATCAGAACCTATTCAAATGGAAAAACAAATGTCTGCTTCTTCTCCACCTTGCTGTAACACCAATGGAAGTAAAGTAGAGTTGCCTGAAAAAGATTCTTCCCCTAAAAAATTAGGAAATAAAGCATCTACACGGAAAGTTATGTTGAAAACAACATCTTCCTCATCTACATCAATAAATGGCAATAGAGTGTGTAAACTTTCGCGCCACAGCCCCCGAGCAGTAAAATCGGTCATAAAAAACAAGAGTTTGGGTAAGAAGAAACCAAAGCAGGGTTCTGATTCTGGTTTACATGTTCCTCAGTCAAATGAAGCAAATAACAAGTCAGTTCCTGCTACAACTCCACTTGTTTGCGAGAGATGTTGGTGTGAAATAGAAAACAGCAAAGGTACTATAACACCGGGCCCTGCAGATGGAATAAACTTGAAGAGCGTGCTCTCTGGGCCAGCACCAACTGGTTGTAACAACAGCAGAGAAGTTGCAAAAGTGAAAAAGAATTCCAGATTGAAAGAGCAGCTTGAATTTTCACAAAGTTCAAAGAGTAGCCAAGGTGACTACAGCAGTAGTACAAGTACCAGCGACGAGAGTAATGTCAGTGGTTCTAGTTTTGGCAATAGGCCTCACATGTCAAAGGATTTTAGATGGCAAGCCATACGAGATGCTCAAATGCAGCATGGAGTATTAGGCTTGAGAAACTTCAATCTTTTGAAGAAACTTGGTTGTGGAGACATTGGTACCGTATATCTTTCTGAACTAATTGGCCAAAATTGTTTGTTTGCTATTAAAGTAATGGACAATGAATTTTTGGCACGAAGGAAGAAGATGCCTAGGGCACAAACTGAAAGGGAAATATTACGAATGCTGGATCATCCTTTTCTTCCAACACTCTATGCACAGTTTACATCAGAAAATCTGTCATGTCTTGTCATGGAGTACTGTCCGGGAGGAGATCTCCATGTTCTACGTCAGAAACAGCTTGGTAGATGTTTTTCAGAACCAGCAGCAAGGTACAAAACTAAGAACTACTGTTCGGTAATATCTTAGACTTTTGTTTTCCTTACGGTAACATTTGTATCATATGTTTAATTTACGTAGTTGCTGATATATGCTTGTGCTCATTCTCATCAATCATAATTTGGCATGTGTTTCTGGTTTAGGCAGTGCGTTCAATAAGGTTTTGAATTTTGATATGTTCATAGGTGTACCATATTGTTGCATTGCTGCACTATATAAAATATGATTCTGAGTTATAAAATGTTGCATATATATGTTTGTGCATGCTTGCGTACTGTTGCAGATTGTATAGGTTGAAAATGTGTTTTCTCTTCCCTCTCAGCCCAGCACACTTGAATTTTGATTCATTATTCCGTTGTTAAGTATCCACTCACTTTTTCTGGATGGATATTTCTTTCCTATAATGATGAAATCTTGCCTGTACGGGTGACATGCACTTAGCTAAATTTTTAAGGTCTGAGTTAGGCTTATTTCTCAAACTTAGGTTGAAGTATGGTTTGTATGTAAACACATGGACCAATGGGTTATGGGCCCACCACGCTTTTGGTGTGCAATAATGGGTGGCTCAATAAAGGATCTAGTATCCCCACTAAACTAATTTATAAGATGAGGATCATCTAAGCCTTATGTAAGCACTATAATAAAAGGTTATATGTCTAGGTGATGTGAGACCAAACCCATCCCCTCTAGTCTGCACACTTATAGTGAGGATTGGGCGCTGCGTGCTGCTATCAGAAATTGACAATACAAGTACCATTGCAATGAAGACAGACAAAGTGGTTCAATAACATAGTGCAGCCGCAGAGTTAGTCGCAATTAAGGCAGATTTTTGGATTTTCCAACAAATAATTCTGAAAGTTCCCTAGGAGAAGCAATTGTTTGTTTATCTTCTTACTATTATGTCTGATTCGATGTCTACTTATTTGTCTGTATAAATAAAACAATTGCTCACTGGTTTTTATGTTCAAGATTAAGCAAGTTAAAAAATTTAAAATAGTTTTTGAAGTAAAATCCATCAATACAATTTTATTGACTTTATGTAGATTGCACTGGTGTGACATTAGTCTTGATTAATAATAGTTTCCCCTATGTGCATGCAATTTTTCGACAAATACATTACGCCAATTGCACACTGTTTGGTAGTTATCAAGTTGCAAATTGTTTCGATGATAAATATAATTGAATAACTCTTTTGATCTGCAATTTTGTCGCTAGTGCAAGCCAAACCTTCTACTCTACATGAAAACACATATAGATTGTAATGTGATTTTGTATTCACCAGAGAACCTTGTACATGCAGGTTTTACGTTGCTGAAGTCCTTCTTGCTTTGGAGTACTTGCACATGCTCGGAGTTGTTTACCGTGATTTGAAACCAGAAAACATTCTTGTTCGAGAAGACGGTCACATTATGCTCACTGATTTTGACCTTTCACTCAGGTGTGACGTTAGCCCAACACTTCTGAAATCATCTTCTGATATAGATCCTGCCAAGGTTTCTGGTACATGTGCAAAGTCAAGCTGCATTGAGCCATTCTGCATTGAACCATCTTGTCAAGTTGCATGCTTCAGTCCTAGATTCTTACCACCTGGGGCAAAAGCAAGGAAACTCAAAGCTGATCTTGCTGCTCATATCAGATCATTGCCACAGCTTGTGGCAGAACCCACAGATGCAAGATCAAACTCATTTGTTGGTACTCATGAATACCTAGCGCCCGAGATCATCAAAGGAGAGGGACATGGAGCTGCAGTTGATTGGTGGACTTTTGGTGTTTTTCTGTACGAGCTTTTATATGGTAGAACACCCTTCAAAGGTTCTAATAATGAAGAAACATTAGCCAATGTTGTGTTGCAAAATCTCAGATTCCCCGATAGCCCATTTGTTGGTTTCCAAGCAAGGGATCTTATCAAAGGGTTGTTAGTTAAAGAGCCTGAAAACCGATTGGGTACAGAGAAAGGGGCTGCAGAGATTAAACAACATCCGTTCTTCGAGGGGCTTAATTGGGCTTTAATACGTTGTGCTATCCCACCAGAACTTCCAGACCTTTGTGAATTCGAGTTGGGAGTTTCAGACATGATCGCACAGTCACAAAGCAAGGGTGGTAAATATTTAGAGTGTACAACAACAGGTGGACAAGTGGAATTTGAGTTGTTTTAGAGGATGTTTCTCTTTGTCAAGAGTGGCATTCTTCCCATGGATTCGTTTTCGGGTCTATGCGAAACTAATCGACATGCAACCGTTATGTAAGCCTATGTTGTAAATTAGTTTTGATTATAGCACGGTAAAATGTGCTTTATAAGGTGTAGGGGGTTCAGGTTATATGGCAACTTTTTGATAGTCTGAAAGAAGATAAGCTTTATAACTAAAATGCCAATAATCCATCAATTCCTATGCTGAATATAAATCAAAGCAAACTTTTTAACTTCATAAAAAGAAATATTAATGCCAAAAGAATTAATTAAGATTTTAATGATTGAATGGGATCTAAAATGGTGTATTTGGAACATGTAGTTGATGGCATCGAAAATCTGTCCATCAGCCACTTGGTCCATTGTCTTGCTTAACAAAGGAACAAGCCAGCGTATGACAATTTAATTCATGTACTGTTAAAAGTTTTTTCTTTCTGATGTTATAAATGATCTAGAACACGCTAGTACCGAGTCTATGTATAATAATCCTGGTTAAGGAAGGTGCAAAACTTTTCCACAATTGCTTTTTGGTGTTATAATGATCTAGAGCTAGCATTAAGGCATCGTTTGACCTAACTTTTTTACAGTCCAAAAGCTATTTTAAAACAAAGTTAAAATTAAGGGCTTTAAGAAAGAAGTTAAAGTTGTTTGGTTACTTTATTATTTTTTTTAGTTTTAAAGCTATTTTTAAGTTAAAAGTTGTTTGACAAAATATTGTACAAATATATAATAAATAAAAAATTGTTAAAATATTTTTTGAAGGGAAAAAATGTTTAAAATATTGTTTTAATAAGTACTTAATAGATATTGTGTTTGACATACATTCTCCTTAAAATTGTAGAGAAGTAGAAAAAAAGTCAGGTCAAAAAGTACCTTATATTAATATATGTATTCAACGGTTCAGATCATTGATGGCTACTCTTAGTAAGAGCACATGAGAGTAATTTTAAATTGGGCACAACCCTGGATCAAATTTATTTGGGCACACACTCACAAATGAAAAGAATTAAAAGAGAAAAGGATTAAATGACATGACTTAAATAATTTCTTTTTTTAATTTTACATTTATGTGTGCTCAAATAAATTTTGATTTGGGGTTTTGCCCAAACAAGAGTTGCTCCACATAAGAACCGTTTAGTTTTCCACTGCACGAAAGTAACGTGACGTGAATGATACTATCAAAAACAGGATTTGGATCCTCTCGTGTAAAAGAAAAAAAACTTGAGAGGGTTACGTTAATCATCTCACCATTAAAATAATTTATTGAACTCCACTTATAATTTTATAAATTATAGAATCCAATAAATTTTAATGATGTAATATTTAACATAACCTTCTCATTTTTTTTACACATTACATGATTCAAATCCACGGAAAATCATTTAAAAGTAAGAACATGTTCTTATCTAACTAGTGGACTCATTATGAGCCCTTCTTGAAATTACTAGAGCAAAATATGGTCTATTTTCTTAATTGGAAAATGGCTTCGTTTGTCCCCTTTAAATTTATTGAAGAACCAAAAACAAGCTCTGTAATTGAAAATAAAAATGATATTTGTTACAAATATGTTATACAATAAAGATAAGAGTGAGTGGTTATTATTTATAAAGCATGTATTTCTTGTTAAAATTCTCTCTTTTACCATTAAACATTTCAAGATTGATTCCATTTAATAAATTATAGGCTTAAACTCACTTTTGGCCCCCTAATTTTGCATTAGTTGCGATTTTGACCCCCTATTAAAAAAACCACATTCCAACCCCCTAAGTTTCCCCCTTTTGCAACTTTTAATTTTAATCATTCAAATTCAATCACTCAAGACAGTAGAAGATAAAGAAATCAGTTCCAAGACATATTCTTTGCGTTATAAATCTGAAACTTGCTCAACAAAACACCCAACTTGTTTTTAATGTCTTAAATGGTTGATTTAAATGATCAAAATTGAAAGTTGCAACAGAAGGGAAACTTGTGGGACTGAAATGTGGTTTTTTTTAACAGGGGCCAAAATCGTAACTAGAGCAAAGTTAAGGGGTCAAAAGTGTGTTTAAGCCTAAATTATATTAGACAGTCTGTACTTTTATTTTATGACAGACATCAAATCAATGTTAAAAGAATAGACGCATATATTAAATTGGTAAGAGATATTTGAGTCATATTTCAAATGAATTCTCAACTTTCACGGGAGTACACGTACACACATGAAATGAACTCACACCATTAAATTAAGAGAAATTCTTGTTTACCCATCAATAAAAGATGAGTAATACTATCCATATTGAGTTGACCCAATCAAAATAATGTATTTATATAACATTAAAAATAATAGAAAACAAACAAATAATTTTGATTGGTGCCAACTCAACATGAGTTGTGTTACCCACCTTTTATTGATGGGTACCTAAGTTGTCACCTTAAGTTAATCTTTCATTTGTATCTTTCTCTTGAAAAGAAATATAAAAATGTGTGAAATTCAATGGTGTAAATTCACTCAATACACCATTTGTCGTTAGTTTTAGCAGAATAAATTAATCTCCTACAATGTGATGATTCAAGATCATTTATAATTATAAGAGCAATGCTAGATAGTGCGACTAGCATTTAACGAAATTTGACGAACAGTGAAAACAACTTACAATACAATGGCATTGTTGTAATAAAAAAAACAGATGGAGGGTAAAATTGAAAGTCTCAAATAATATGTGAAGCTTCGTCGTTTTTCGTCGGTTGTTTTTCGCACAATGTAGCAATTTCCTAATTATAATCCTGCAAGTTCTTCCTAAAAAAATTCCCTTCAAAACTCTAAGACTATTAATTAATCATTAAATTAAAAAAAAACAGAAATTTAAATTGAAAAATAGAAAAAAATAACTTATATATATCCCCCACTAATTCATACCACTCACATACAACACATAAAAAATAAACAACCTAGTATCTCACTAACCCACCATTTTCATGACCAAATTGTCCACAAGCAACATCACTCATAAATACACGGTATACATGAGTAAATTCATAACAAACAAACCACACCTAATAGATGCAGCTGTTACAACAATTACACATTTACTTTCCTCCTTTTTCAATATATTTCTCTTTTCTTTGGTTGTTATTTCCTTCTCTCTTCATGTATCATCTCTTCATTCCCACTTTCTTATATTAGAGTTGTTTTTTTTAGAAACACCTTACATTAGAGTTGTTGTTTGTTGATTGTTATTTTTGATTCATTTTTTTAGAGGCAACACTTTTGATGCCTACAAGTTCTCTCTAAAAAAAATTCCCTCCAAAACTCTAATTCTATTAATTAATCATTAAATTAAAAAATTATAAATATAAATTTAAAAATAGAAAAATATAACTTATGTATCCCAACTAACTCATGCTACTAACACATACAACACAAAAAAATACCGCCTATTATCTCACTAACCCACCATTCTCATGACCAAATTGTCCACAAACAACATCACTCATAAATACATGGTGTACATGAGTAAATTCATTATCAACAAACTCCTCGAACCACAACTATTACATGCAGCTGTTACAACCATTACACATTTACTTTTCACCTTTGTCAATACATTTCTCTTTTTCTTTGGTTGTTATTTCCTCCTCTCTTCTTGTATATCTCATTATTCCCTCTTCCTTATATTAGAGTTGTTGTTTGTTGATTCTTATTTTTGATTTATTTTTCGGAGGCAACACTTTTGATGCATGCACACAATATTTGATGGGAAAGTTCAACAACTTATTTATTCATTCTTATCCCATGTTATTACTCTCTTATAATCTGCCAAAAAAATAAAATAAAGAGAAGCATTATTTGGTCTTCATTTTGCAATGTTTGGTACAATCTAAATCCATCTTTTTCCTCTTGAGGAGTTTATTTTCATTTTTTCATGTTCATTTTGAATTGATTTTAATATGTTTGATACAATCTTAATCTTACTGTTTTGCATAATTACGAAACTCCTTTTTCTATCCTTATTATTTTTTCCTATATATACATTAATTACAATGAGATTTTACAAATGTGTCACTTTTTTAAACATAAAAAAGTTAGAGGTGCCGGAGAAGGCAAACAATCCCAACTATATTGGCATCCAACAAATTTTACAATAACTTTTTCTTCCCTTAAATTTTGCACACTCATAACCTGGAAGAGAATACAAATATTTGTGCACACCTTTTCAAATATGTTTGGAACATCACCCATGCTCTTAAGCATTTGTTCGATGATCCATTCAAAGTTTTCCATACGAAAAATGGAGGCATTTGAAATTCTTGAGTACACTTTGAACATTCGCCCGATAGTCCAAGCAATCATGTCTCTCACACGACTGTCTGGGTCTTTATACAGTTGAGTAGTAATGTAGGCCAAAGCTTCATCCAAGATTGGAACAATATACTCATGTGACATGTCATCCAAAACTGATCCAAAGGCATATATGGCTGCTTCGCTATGCCACCAGTCATCACTGTCATCACTTGTAATGTTTGTTTGAAAAAATGGAAAAACTAAAGAAATTATATCATCACAAACTAGTTCACTGACCAATGCTAGGCATGCGCCTCCAACCTCACACTGCTCCAAACGCCTCAATCATGACATGGCGTTGTCTTTTTAAAATTTCAAGTAACGAAAACTCTTCTTCAATAGGAAAAAAATCGCTGGAATCAATACAAAAGCCACGTTCAGATTTTCCAACTACATTGTCTTCATTTTCCGTCATTATACTAAAAAAATCGATTGCAACTTATTCCTCATCTTGAAGTAAGTTTTTTTGTTTTGTTAAAAAAATATGTATTCCCCATGCATTGATAGTTTGTCAAAATAACTGGATGTCGTCGAAATCAAGTGTTGAATGCATGATTCAGGGAAAACAGTTGCTTCACAAACTAATCGCTCCATTAGAAGTCTTGATACATCAATGGAAAAATGTTCCTTTGCAAAACACAAGGCTTTAGAAAATGCTTGTAAAGTAGTCAAGCACGTTGTATTATTCTCTTTTATCATATCCATGCCTTTTACAACTGCGAAAAGTATTTTGTTTATGCTTTTTTGTTATAGGTAAAAAAATTCATAGTATTATCCAATGGGTTGAAGGGTGGTTTTTAGCGATTGGTGAATGTTTATTACCTTATGGAAGTTTCCTAAAAGGATGTCTATTATCTCAGGCCAACAGTTCTGAGTTAGTTACATGGCCACTATTTTTAATATTAACTGCGAAGTAATTGATTTAACCTCGATACAATGAGAAGAGAGAGAATTTACCATAATTTGATTAATTTGTGATTTAAAGAAAGGATCCATGTTAACCCACTAAGTCACCTTTTCTTGTTCTTTCGAGTTGAACAAACTTATGAGAAGTGAACCAACTACCATTCTACTAACAATAGACTTCAATTCATCAGACAACTCGACAATAAAGAGAGATATAAAATTTTGTATATGTCGCGGTGATTTTTGGATATCAAGCTATTAGTTAGCGTTGACTCGCAATTTTAAGATTCACCACCGATCTTTTATTTTTCCGAGGAAAAGGGAGAAAGTTCGAAAACATTCAGAGATCAAGGTCCGGGGGTTGGTTACGCAAAGGGAAGGTATTAGCACCCTAAACGTCTATAGTACTCTATATGAACCTCTTGTTTTTAATTATCTTTATGCTAAATTAATTATTTGCTTGTAAATAAATGCTTAAGTGTAAAAGGATTAAAATGATGAGTTTAAAAGAAAGAAAATGTTTTTGTTATTTTATTGATTTGGAAAGACAAAGTCTTTTGCCTACATACCCGAATGGGATCAAAATCATGTAGTTCGGGGTAAAAAGCCGAGTGATTTGTTTTGATTAATTTTAAAGTTTGGAAAAAAAGTTTGGGAAAAATAAGAGGCCGAAATGGCATAGAAGAATAAAATGTGAGTTTGATTGATTTTAAATTGAAGAAAAGGTTTTGAAATAATTAGAATTGATTGAAATTGTTTTTTTTTGAAGAAAATGTAGGAATTAATTGACTTGAAAATGAAATTTGATTGGGAAAAGGGTTTTTTTTGGCTTTTTGTCATTTTGAAATGTTTTTGATTTTTTATTAAGCTAATTAACAAAAATAAACTAAGCGGTGGTCGAAATAAACTAAGCGCGAGGGTTTTCTCACAAAGACGTTGGATCGAAGTGAGAGCCCCTTTTCCTCGGATACTTTCGCTATTTTTATCGTTTTATCGTGTTTTGACGTAAAGCGGAATAAATAAATGTGTGTGTCGGTGCAATATTCTCATTTATATTTACATTGGTTCCTAAATACATTCTAAGTACTAATAATAAAATAAAATGATAATAAGGCAATAAATAAATAAAAATAAATCACTAGTGCATAAAAATAAATAAATGTGCAAAATAAACAAAAATAAATAAAATAAAAATGCATGAGATGATTTTGCATTAAATAAACATGTTGCATAAAATAAATAAAAAATGCATGAAATGTTGGGCAAAATAAATATGTTGCATTGGAATAAAAAAAATAAAAAGGAAAAATAAAAATGCATGATATGCAAGGCATTAATAAATATGTTGCATAAAAATAAATAAAGAAAATGAAAATGCATGAAATGCAAGACAAAAAATAAATATGTTGCATAAAAATAAATAAAGAAAATAAAAAATAAAAATGCATGAGGTGCTGGAAAAATAAATAAAAGTGCAAGAAAATAAATAATGAAAAATAAGCTAAGCTAAAAAAAAACGAAGGAAAAAATGCATAAAAAAATAAACTAATGCTAAATAAAAAATGGCAAAAAATAAATAAATAAGTAAAATAAAAAAAATGGCAGAAAGCAATAAAAGCAAAAAAGAAATAAAGATGTAAAGAAAAAATAAAAAAAAGTGCAAGAAATAAAGGAAAACAAATATAATTAAAATAGAAGAAAGGAAGGGTGCAGGAAGCAGAAAGGGTGTGCAGAAAGCAAAGCAGTAGAGAGGAGGAAAGAAACAGAATGGGCCGCGTGGGCTGACCTTGGGCCAAGGGTATATAACTGTTTTTTTTCTTCAGAAAATTATTCATTCTTCTTCTTTCCATCTCTCTCTTCTCCTCCTCTCTCTAGAAAATCCCTCTCCCTTCTCTCTAAAAGCTGGCCGCCAGAAAATCTCTCAGGCGCGGTGGCTGGCCGGCCAAAACGGCGGCGCCACCGCGCCGGAGTAAAAATTCCCCTAACTTTTAAAAAGAACACGTTTTTTTAAAGCTTTCATCACCCCCTTTTCGAATCCGAACTCAAAAATCTTTAGAACTTCTCCAAAAAACCTAGATCTACATTTAAAAAAAAAATTAAAAAAACTTCCTTTTTGGTTTGTTCTTGGTGATAAAGTCGTTGTTGTGGTTCGGTTTTGGTATTTTAGTAGTGGTTTGTGTTGATTTGCGGTTGTTTGTGGTTCGGATTTGTGGTTTGAATGGTTCGGATTTGTGGTTTTTGAATGGTTGGCCGTGGGTTTTTGTATGGTTGGCCGTGGGTTCTTGTAGTGGTGGTAAGTGGCCGCGGCTTGGTTGCTTTTATGATTTTCAGCTTGGCCGAATTGTTGTTGTTGGTGGCTCTTGGTTTGGCCGGATTCTGAGTTTGGTTATGATTGTGTTGTTTGTTGATTTTGTGAAAGAAAGAAAATTAGGTTTTTTGGATGGTTTTGGGGTGGCCGAATTTCACTGTGTTCTCCTTTTTTTTTTTTTTTCAGTGTGCCATAAATTATTGTGCTTATATAGGCCCTGTAACTAGGGTTTGGACAAAAAATTCGGCCAAAAATACCCCTTGAGGTCTGGACAGCAAAGGATCAGATGGAAATGAAATGAAATAAAAAACAATTAAATAATAATATCAAATAATAATAATAAAAAAACGAAAATAAAATAATAAAAATAAAAAAAATAAAAACCTTAAAATAAATAATAATAAACTAACAAGAATAAAAATAAAAAAAATTAATAATAAAAATAAAACGGTCGCTTTCGGAACAAAAATGAGGTATTTTAAAATACCTCTCTGCCGAAATTTCTTCTGAAACGACGAAAAATCTCGACTTCAAAAGACGAGTAAACGAAACAAAATTGGGTCAAAATTGGGGTATGACAGATGCCCCTATTTAAGTTTCTTCGTTACAGAGATTTAAAAGTGAAATTTTTAATTCGACGGGTCGAAGAGACTTAAATACAGAGTACACCATTTTTGACCCTAAGATACCGAGGATGCTCGTGATGCAAGTATGAATGCATGACGACAAATGTGACTCGACCGGGGAAGGATACCCAAGTTTGTTATGGAAAAGGATCCGACTCTACTGGGGATAGTGTGGTTTGACTGGGAGAAAAGGTCGTCTACTATCGCATTGATTAAGAATGATAACTTAATAAAGACAAAAGACCAATGTTACCTACTATCGTGTAAATGATAGCTTAAATAAGGTAAAAGAAGGAGACAATGTCCACTATCAACAAAGATGATAGCTTAAAGAAGACAGATGACATGTATTACCTACTATCGTGTATTGATGGCTTAAAAAAGGTAATATAAAAAAGAAAAGATCTTGCCTACTATCGGTGTGCGGATAGCTTAATGAAGACAGACAAAAAAATTTATCTACTACCGTTGTGGGGTAGCTTAATGAAGGTAAAATGTAAAGGGGATAAAATACGGTCTACTATCGTTGTGAGGATAGCTTAATGAAGACCGACAAAATATTTTACCTACTACCGTTGTGGGGGTAGCTTAATGAAGGTAAAATGTAAATGTTAGCTGTTCGGGATGTTGCTGAACTAGCCACTGACGGCAAGAAACAAAGATAAATGTCAGTTGTTCGGGATATTGCCGAACTAGCCACTGACGACAAGAAACAAAGATAAATTTCAGCTGTTCGGGATATCGCCGAACTAGCCACTGACGACCAGAAACAAAGATAAATGTCAGCTGTTCGGGATATTGCCAAACTAGCCACTGACGACAAGAAACAAAGATAAATGTCAGCTGTTCGGGATATTGCCGAACTAGCCACTGACAACAATAAACAAAGATAAATGTCAGCTGTTCGGGATATTGCCGAACTAGCCACTGACGACAAGAAACAAAGATGAATGTCAGCTGTTCGGGATATTGCCGAACTAGCCACTGACGACAAGAAACAAAGATAAATGTCAGCTGTTCGGGATATTGCCGAACTAGCCACTGACGACAAGAAACAAAGATGAATGTCAGTTGTTCGGGATATTGCCGAACTAGCCACTGATGATAAGAAACAAAGATAAGTGTCAACTGTTCGGGATATTGCCGAACTAGCCACTGACGACAAGAAACAAAGATGAATGTCAGCTGTTTGGGATATTGCCGAACTAGCCACTGACGACAAGAAACAAAGATAAATGTCAGCTGTTCGGGATATTGTCGAACTAGCCACTGACGAGAAGAAACAAAGATGAATGTCAGTTGTTCGGGATATTGCCGAACTAGCCACTGACGATAAGAAACAAAGTTAAATGTCAGCTGTTTGGGATATTGCCGAACTGGCCACTGACGACAAAAAACAAAGATAAATGTTGCACAAGCTGTTCGTTAAAGAACTGCCACTTGTCAAAAGGACAAAATAAAGGATGCACAAGCTGTTCGTTAAAGAACTGCCACTTGGCGACAAGAGGGTGACATCTCTGGACCAGACACGCTGGGGATGACACTTGGGGGTAAAAGAAGGTTACAAATTGCTCATGATTGATTGATATGAAAAGATAATTAAAGCAAGACTCAGGGTGGTTAATGCAACCATGTATGAATGATGTTGTTTGTATGTTGTATATGCATGAATGTGTATATGCATGAATGTATGAATGTATGTATGATAGTACGACTTGTATGATTGTATGAAAGATTGACTTGTGTGATTGTATAACTGATGAATTTGATGAGACAAGATTGGACAGGTAAAGTCGAAAGTGGACCGACGTCTCAAAACAAAAACTCTGCAATCTTCGTTGGGGATGACGCCATTGGGGACATATTAAAATGTTGACGGGGTAAAGCCCGACATATGCAACAACTGATGGGGAGTAAACACTTCCTGGGGAGAGCATGCTAATCCAAAAACCTTGGCAGAAGGACTGGTGCTTCTGTGGTCATGCTTATCTTTTGTTTCTTCTTTTTCTCTTTTTTTTTGAATCCCTACCTTTTACCTGGACCGCCCTTCGGGTTTTCAGTCCATCGGGAATATATTATTTTGTATGCCCCTAATTTTGCCTGGACCGCCCTTTCGGGTTTTCAGTCCACCGGGAATATATTCTTTTGTATGCCCCTAATTTTTGCCTGGACCGCCCTTTCGGGTTTTCGATCCACCGGGACGCTCATTTTTGCCTAAGCCGACCTTTCGAGTTTTCAACTTACCGAGCTCTTTTCTTTTTCTCCTTTTCTCTTTTTTTTAAGCAATTGACCATGTTCAACCTGCAGAGTTTACCTGTTCTCAAGATGGATGTTGACGCACACTTCACTTATTCATGAGTTCAGAGAAAATGTGTTTATTGTTTATGCTTTCCAAAAAAATTTGAAAAAATATTTATGATTTTGAAAAATGTTTTGCTTCAAGTACTACCATCAAAATAGAAGAAATTTTATAAACAGAATAAATGGGAATTCCAAGCAAAAGGCATAGGCTCAAATTTATTTAATAGAGTGGTGACCCGCCAATGGCGTGGCTCCATGGATCCCACAAAGTTTGGAAAATGGTAAATATAAGGGGAAGATACATTGAACACGATAACCACTATTCTCCCCAACAACTTTGAATTCCACTGTTTGGATGCTTCAGATTCAGAGTCTTTTTGACAGCTAGTTTACCCCAAGCAAGTCGTGGCCAACCCAATGCAGTTACTTAGTCATAATCCTTAATTTTTGCATAAATCGCCCTTTCGGGTTTTCGACCTATCAGGATGATTGCTTTTCTGTTTTATGTCTCTAATTTTTGCTTGGACCGCCCTTTCGGGTTTTCAGTCCACCGAGACGCTCATTTTTGCCTAAGCCGTCCTTTCAGGTTTTCGACTTACCGAGCTGTTCTTTTTATTTTTTAGATAAAGTATTTCTTGACTGCATCGGCGTTCACAGGACGGGGAAACTCATCACCATCCATAGTCGTAAGAGTCATTGCACCGCCGGAGAAAGCTCTTTTGACGACATATGGGCCTTCATAGTTAGGCGTCCATTTGCCCCTGGAATCGAGTTGAAAATACAAGACCTTCTTGAGCGCGAGATCTCCTTCTTGGAATACACGGGGACAAACTTTCTTGTCAAAAGCTTGCTTCATCCTCTTTTGATATAACTGTCCATGACACAAGGAGTACTTCTCCATGCGTTTTTCTTCAATCAAGTTCAACTGATCATATCTGTTTTGGCACCATTCAGCCTCTGACAACTTGGCCTCCATTAGAACTCTCATTGAGGGAATCTCAACCTCCACAGGGAGTATTGCTTCCATGCCATATACCAAAGAGAAAGGGGTTGCCCCTGTTGACGTGCGTACTGAAGTACGATACCCGTGCAAAGCATACGGTAACATCTCATGCCAGTCCTTGTAGGTGATCACCATTTTCTGCACTATCTTCTTGATGTTTTTTTTTGTTTTTTTTTTCTTTTGTTTTTTTTGTTGTTTTTTTTTGCAGCTTTGATGGCACCATTCATCTGGAATTTTACCAGGAATACTGTAATGGCAGTTCCTCGAAACTCAAATTAATCACCTCCAGTGCTTCTTTATGAGACTGAATGACCTTCCTTTCATACTCTAGAAATTGAGAGATCTTTTCGAGAATCCCTTCATCCTCCTCGTCTTCAGCTTCGTAGACAAGGAACCCAAAGTTGGGAGAGAGCATATGGTTACAATGTTCAACGAGTTTATTGGTGTTTAAAATTTTTGTATGATTCATGATTAGTTTTAGTAAACAAGTAAATGCAGATATTTGGAAATTGATTAAAGAAAAATAAATTTTTTGGTTTTTGGTGTTACCATTTTCCAGAAAAAGCAAAGAATAAAAAGACATAGTCGGAGACAAAACGACTTTTTATTTGATGATGGGAATGCATAAAGCAAAAAGCCCTATAAAAGTCCACTTTCGTCTCGAGCGGAACGAAAGATTTTTTTTGAAAAGACAAGACAACAAAAACACATTACTTGGACCCAGGAGTAACTAAGGGAATGTCAACGGTGACCCAATTGCGGCAAACCCCTCCTTGTGTTTGCACGACCACATCCATTTTCTCTCTTCTGTTTGCACGAGTGTTGTAGGTGTGAGTCGGTTTTGGATGAGGACATCGGGCCACTTTCTTTGGACTGAGGCAGATTGACCCTTTATTGATGAACAAAATATAAGACTCGGTTTGGAAACTATGAATGCAGTATGATGCGTGATTATGCTTATGCAAAAAAAAAACAAATTTGTTATCGAAGGACTTGTTTGTAATTGTAAACATCATAGTTTGAACATTTCATTTAGAAATAAAATATTACAAACAATCCCCTTTTTAGAAACAAAGCCAAGGAACATACTCAAAAGTTCATCAATAGAAATCTTGAAAAAACCCCGATATCTCAAACTTAAGGATGCCAAGTGATCTTCCAAAACGAGCTTGAAAAATCCTCCGGACTAGTCACTAAAGATCCTAGCTTCCTTAAGTTTGTCAAATCCGGGTTTTTGAGTTATGCTTCTGAGTGTTCCTCTTTGTGAAGTTCATCCCTACGATGTTTACAACAAAACTTGTCTAAGTCCTTTGATACTTGATGAAAAAAATGTTTATGAATGAATGCATGTATGCATGATTATGCTAAAGAGCGGATAAAACATGGTGAGGTTAAGTCCATAATGTTGGAGTCGAGGGTAAACACGTCATTTGGTAAGGACTATGGTTTCACATGTACCTGTATCACGGGTTCTACCAAGTTCCCAAAGTCATTGACCACTTTCGAATATTGTCGGGTTACGGGACTACTCCCGGTCCAACGACGTTCGTAGGAAAGTCTCGTTTGAGTGTAGTATCGCGTATCAACCAATTCAAGACTACTCTTGATTAGCCACCGCACTACGTCCTAAAAAGCCAAGATGGGTTAAGTGTAACTAAAGGTCCTCAACTTCATAGGTCACTTGAAAATAACAATGCCGAACATGACTACTCATGCCAACATAGTAATACTTCCAAGATTCCTCCATTGAGTGGGGTTATCAAATGTGCCACATCCGAAACTCACTCTCGAAAAGACACTTTGATTATACCACTATCCTATCTTATGTTTCCCTCAAGTCCAGGTGTAGGACTTATCTCACCACTCAAGTAAAAAAAGATAAACACTTAAGCACATATTTACAGTTAAATAATGATAAAGCATAAAGATAAAGAAAAACAAGATAGGTTTAACCCTCTTAGGACGTCGTCCCCAGTGAAGTTGTCATTTTCTGTCGCGGTGATTTTTGGATATCAAGCTATTAGTTAGCGTTGACTCGCAATTTTAAGATTCACCACCGATCTTTTATTTTTCCGAGGAAAAGGGAGAAAGTTCGAAAAACTTTGAGAGATCAAGGTTCGGGGGTTGGTTACGCAAAGGGAAGGTATTAGCACCCTAAACGTCTATAGTACTCTATAGGAACCTCTTGTTTTTAATTATCTTTATGCTAAATTAATTATTTGCTTGTAAATAAATGCTTAAGCGTAAAAGGATTAAAATGATGAGTTTAAAAGAAAGAAAATGTTTTTGTTATTTTATTGATTTGGAAAGACAAAGTCTTTTGCCTACATACCTGAATGGGATCAAAATCATGTAGTTCGGGGTAAAAAGCCGAGTGATTTGTTTTGACTAATTTTAAAGTTTGGAAAAAAGTTTGGGAAAGATAAGAGGCCGAAATGACATAGAAGAATAAAATGTGAGTTTGATTGATTTTAAATTGAAGAAAAGGTTTTGAAATAATTAGAATTGATTGAAATTGTTTTTTTGAAGAAAATGTAGGAATTAATTGACTTGAAAATGAAATTTGATTGGGAAAAGGTTTTTTTTTGGCTTTTTGTCATTTTGAAATGTTTTTGATTTTTTATTAAGCTAATTAACAAAAATAAACTAAGCGGTGGTCGAAATAAACTAAGCGCGAGAGTTTTCTCACAAAGACGTTGGATCGAAGTGAGAGCCCCTTTTCCTCGGATACGTTCGCTATTTTTATCGTTTTATCGTTTTTTGACGTAAAGTGGAATAAATAAATGTGTGTGTGTCGGTGCAATATTCTCATTTATATTTACATTGGTTCCTAAATACGTTCTAAGTACTAATAATAAAATAAAATGATTATAAGGCAATAAATAAATAAAAATAAATCACTAGTGCATAAAAATAAATAAGTGCAAAATAAACAAAAATAAATAAAATAAAAATGCATGAGATGATTTTGCATTAAATAAACATGTTGCGTAAAATAAATAAAAAATGCATGAGATGTTGGGCAAAATAAATATGTTGCATTGGAATAAAAAAAATAAAAAGGAAAAATAAAAATGCATGATATGCAAGGCATTAATAAATATGTTGCATAAAAATAAATAAAGAAAATGAAAATGCATGAAATGCAAGGCAAAAAATAAATATGTTGCATAAAAATAAATAAAGAAAATAAAAAATAAAAATGTATGAGGTGCTGGAAAAATAAATAAAAGTGCAAGAAAATAAATAATGAAAAATAAGCTAAGCTAAAAAAAAGAAGGAAAAAATGCATAAAAAAATAAACTAATGCTAAATAAAAAATGACAAAAAATAAATAAATAAGTAAAATAAAAAAAATGGCAGAAAGCAATAAAAGCAAAAAAGAAATAAAGAGGTAAAGAAAAAATAAAAAAAAAGTGCAAGAAATAAAGGAAAACAAAGAAAATTAAAATAGAAGAAAGGAAGGGTGCAGGAAGCAGAAAGGGTGTGCAGAAAGCAAAGCAGTAGAGAGGAGGAAAGAAACAGAATGGGCCGCGTGGGCTGACCTTGGGCCAAGGGTATAAAACTGTTTTTTTTTCTTCAGAAAATTATTCATTCTTCTTCTTTCCATCTCTCTCTTCTCCTCCTCTCTCTAGAAAATCCCTCTCCCTTCTCTCTAAAAGCTGGCCGCCGGAAAATCTCTCAGGCGCGGTGGCTGGCCGGCCAAAACGGCGGCGCCACCGCGCCGGAGTAAAAACTCCCCTAACTTTTAAAAAGAACACGTTTTTTTTAAAGCTTTCATCACCCCCTTTTCGAATCCAAACTCAAAAATATTTAGAACTTCTCCAAAAAACCTAGATCTACATTTAAAAAAAAAATTAAAAAAACTTCCTTTTTGGTTTGTTCTTGGTGATAAAGTCGTTGCTGTGGTTCGGTTTTGGTATTTTAGTAGTGGTTTGTGTTGATTTGCGGTTGTTTGTGGTTCGGATTTGTGGTTTGAATGGTTCGGATTTGTCGTTTTTGAATGGTTGACCGTGGGTTTTTGTATGGTTGGCCGTGGGTTCTTGAAGTGGTGGTAAGTGGCCGCGGCTTGGTTGCTTTTATGATGTTTTCAGCTTGGCCGAATTGTTGTTGTTGGTGGCTCTTGGTTTGGCCGGATTCTGAGTTTGGTTATGATTGTGTTGTTTGTTGATTTTGTGAAAGAAAGAAAATTAGGTTTTTTGGATGGTTTTGGGGTGGCCGAATTTCACTGTGTTCTCCTTTTTTTTTTTTCAATGTGCCATAAATTATTGTGCTTATATAGGCCCTGTAACTAGGGTTTGGACAAAACATTCGGACAAAAATACCCCTTGGGGTCTGGACAGCAAATGATCAGATGGAAATGAAATGAAATAAAAAACAATTAAATAATAATATCAAATAATAATAATAAAAAAATGAAAATAAAAAAAATAAAAAACCATAAAATAAAAAATAATAAACTAACAAGAAAAAAATAAAAAAAATTAATAATAAAAATAAAACGGTCGCTTTTGGAACAAAAATAAAGTATTTTAAAATACCTCTCTGCCGAAATTTCTTCTGAAACGACGAAAATCTCGACTTCAAAAGACGAGTAAAACGAAACAAAATTGGGTCAAAATTGGGGTATGACAGTATAATTCTCCTCATACAAACCAATCAAAGAACCTTTTGCTTGTGTTTTTAATGTGTTATCCGCTTCTTGGGAATTTGTAAGCGCTGCTTTGAAATCCACAAGAATGTGAACCTACACGACATATAGAAATAGAAGAAATAGCATTGAAAATGAAACTTTTTAACAAACCCTCAACAAAAACATGGTATATAATAATTTTCCTGCAATTGATAAAAAAAAAATTGATCTGCATATGAATTCACATTTACCTTGTACCCAGAAAAAACCACGATGTAGAAGTTGAAAAATGTAAAACACGCAATACAAAAATCAAAATTGAAATTTGGGTATACAAATCGAGACCACATAAACAATCAAAATCATTGTCATACCCCATTTTTTGACTCATATTTTTCTTAGTTCATTATCATAAAATTATTTCTCATTCCATTATAATTTTCATTTTTTCTTATTTTATTTACCTTTTGTTATTTTTATCTTCATTTTTAGATTTTATTTATTAATGTGTATCACCATCATCATTACTACCATTATTATTAATATTATCATACTATTGCTATTGCCTTTTTCTAATATTATTATTATCTTCTTTTTTATTAATGATTTATTATATATTATTATCATTATTCTTAATTACTAATATTATTAACTTTTTCATCATTTTATTATTTTCATCATTTCTATTTTTGTTTCCATTATCATTTTCATCATTTACCATCTTTGTTATTTGCATCATTTATTATTATCATTATTTGTTTTTGTTATTTATTTTTGTTATTTATTTTATTTTAAAGAAAATACAAAAAAAAGAAAAAGGGAGTTCGCACTGCGACCCTACCTTCGCACTGCGAACTCTGCGAAATTTCTGCAGATTTTTTATTTTTTGATTTATCTTGCTTTTGTTTTCATTTTAGTTATTGTTATTATTATCTATCATTTTTATTATCACTGTGATCATCAATTGTGGCTGATTGGATGCACAAAGCAAGAATCAAAGGTGTGACATTAAAGTTCAAGGTGAGAAGCATTTTCTTCCAACCTAGCATGTGCTCAAGCAATTGGGCTGCCCTTGGTCAGTCCTCACCCTTCCCAATTGACCTGTCTCTCACCATGAGCTTGCCAGCCATCTACTTGTTCCCTTTTCTTCCTTCTTTCTCCACCAAAACCAGTCAAACTTGGATGGTTTTGCTTGCAAAAAAGCTGTTTGGTGTGCCCTGTTTTCAGCTGTATTTCTCCTCCCTCACACCAGCCCACATGCTCTTTTTACTTCCCCCAATCTCTCTGTACATGGCAGTACACGTTTTCCTTGCTTGACCTCCCAAGATTGCAAGGATTGATCCCAAGAACCACACAATTGCAGCTGCCCTGTTTTTTCAGATTTTTCTCATCATTGCATCAAAGATCAGCTGCATTTGTGGCTGAGATCAGCCAAAGTCTTGACCCTAGGCACAAGGCAAATCAACTTCTATCCATTAGCATTAAATGCAAAGCAATTTAGCCTGATTTTAGCCCACAAATCAGCTAGGTTCTAGAGATTTTTTCATCATTGCATAGATTTCATTCTTGGCCTATAAAAAGGAAGGCAATGCACATTCATTCATACACAATTGAAAACCTTCAAGAGCTAAAAATTACAGCATTTTTGAGAGAGAATAGAGAGTTCAATACACAAATTCTACACTCATAGCAAAACATTTGAAGCACTAGTGTCATTATCATCCATAATCTCCAATCTCAAGGCTTTGCAAAATCAATCAACCAAGCCACTTCTTATCTCTTGCACAAGGCATTGCTAGGAGTTCTGTAAGTACCTTAAAGCCTTTATCTTTCATTTTGATTGACTGTTTGCATCATTTGTTTTATTTAATTTCATTTTGTGCAAAAAACCCCTTTTGAAACTCAAAAGGAATCTCAAAGTTGCAAAGCATTAAAACTGAGTTGTTGTGCTCCTTTTATTCCAAATTTGCAAAGCTTTTTAACCCCCTTTAGGTTCTGAAGCTTGCTCAGGAGCAGCTTCTGAACTTCTGTTCAGAAGCAGCTTCTGAGTTCAATTTTTCGCATACTTCGCAGAGCAAAGTAATGTTCGCAGAGCGACCACATCAGAACCTGACTTCGCAGAGCCAAGTTCTGGTTGCTCTGCGAAGACTGTAAAACTCAGAACATGAATCAGGCTTCCAAAGGCCAAATTTTTGAGGTTCTAACCCTTGATTCAGAACCTAAAGAGGGTAAAAATGCATTTATGTTCGAACCATATCAAGTATTTTGCATGTCTTTGGAAATTTCACAAGTTCGTGCAATTAATTTTGAGTAACTTGCAAAACAAGTTATGTTCTAAAATTTTCAAAATCAAGCTTGAGCAATAAGCTAAGTTCTTTTTCTTCAAAACTAAACTTGAACAATGACATTGTTCATGATTTTCAATCCAAACATGAACTTGAACCGAGCTTGCTCACTCTTTAAAACCAAACTCAAATTGAGCCGAACTTGTGTATTTTCTAAACTCATGCATATTCTTCATGATTTGTTCATCTTTCAAACTTGAACCACGCTTGTTCTTTAGTTTCAATAACTTAAGCAACAAGTGATGTTCATGATTTTTAATAAACTCGAACAACAAATTTGTTCGTGATTCTCTTTTACAACTTTCCTTTAAGTTTCTAACCAAGTGTTTTGCCCCTTTGAAATTTCTTTGAGTTCCAACGAAGCGAGAACTTGAATGAAAAGGGAATGGCTTGACGTATGTCTCCCCAAACCTCGGTTGCACGAATGCGTGACGTATGTCTCGTCGTTCGGGCAATCGTCATTCCATTTTCATACGCGTCCAACACGTTTAAATCTTTTCTTGGCCCTCGTGGTCAATCTTAACATTTCTTTGGTCCCTCGTGACCATTTTAACTTTTTCTTGGCCCTCGTGGTCAATCCGAACCTTTCGCGCCTTCGTGCGTTATCATTTAACCTTTTACGCCTTGTGCAATTACCATCACCTTAATGTGCGTCTGTCTTTTTATCATTTAACTTTTTACGCCTTGTGCGATTACCATCGCCTTAATGTGCGTCTGTCTTTTTTTCATTTAACTTTTTACGCCTTGTGCGATTACCATCGCCTTAATGTGCGTCTGTCTTTTTATCATTTAACTTTTTACGCCTTGTGCGATTACCATCGCCTTAATGTGCGTCTGTCTTTTTATCATTTAACTTTTTACGCCTTGTGCGATTACCATCGCCTTAATGTGCGTCTGTCTTTTTATCATTCAACCTTTTACGCCTTGTGCGATTACCATCGCCTTAATCTGCGTCTGTCTTTTTATCATTCAACCTTTTACGCCTTGTGCGATTACCGTCGCCTTAATGTGCGTCTGTCTTTTTTTTCATTCAACCTTTTACGCCTTGTGCGATTACCATCGCCTTAATGTGCGTCCGTCATTTAAACGTTTTACGCCTTTGTGCGTTTTCAAATCTTTTTTATTAAAACGAACCAACATACAAATTTTTTCTACCCTGCAAAGAACTACGTACGCTTTGAATTCTCCGTCTACCGGGAGATACGTAGGAGCAGGATTCACATCTTGTCAAGCCCGTTAATAAAAAACTTTCTTTTTCCCTTCGTATCATATTTTCTTTTTCCCTTTTATATGTTCAAGCACGCAAGCAAAACTTTGAAAACATTTTAAGCCTAAGTCGACTAAGAGGTTCCCGTTGAGTACAACGGATGTGAGGGGTGCTAATACCTTCCCCTCGTATAATCGACTCTCGAACCTAAAATCTCTTATTTAAAGGTAATTTCGAACTTTTTTCCTTTTCTCCCCGAAAAATTAAAAGTTCAGTCGTGATTTAAAATTAGTGATTCAACGCTTCCCAATAGCTTGATATCCGAAATTCGACGCGACAAAAATGGCGACTTCACTGGGGATGTTGCATAAAACACTTTGTTTGTGTATGACGAGTCAAGCCTATCTTAGTCGACTTTTAGGCTTAAATGTTTTTTGCTTTGCTTGCACGTTTGTTTCTTCTTATCATTATTTGTTTCTATTCTTTTGCTCTATATTTATGTATATTTCATATTGCTTCATATCAATATATATCAATTGTGGGGTTGTTACTTGAGCGATGTTACTCCACATTGTTCGGGTTAATGCCGGACGTGTGAGGCTCTCTACCCGAGCTCGAGAGAAAATTAAGTTAGAATGGTGGTTGAGAGCGGAAGCCCGCGTTGACGTATGTCCGTGAGGTAGGATGCCAAACCCCGCCTAGAGGAGATTTTCACGTGGAATGAATTGAAGTCATGCGAAGTTCGCAATCGACGACCTTAATTCCATGTGGGATCCATGACTCTAGGGACCTTTTTAGGAAATCTCATCTTTAGAGCCTACACGTGAGGATGGGGGGAAGTTTTGAACATACATATCATACCTATGCATACCATACATTCACATTCATGAAAATAATTTTCGCATATCACTTTGCTTTATAGGAAATTAAAAAGAGCAACCAAATATTAGCAAGAGAAATATGGCCTCCAAAAATAGAAATACGCTCGCTTTCAAGATCAAGGTCCCTAAAGTGGAAAGTTTGCTAGCTTTGAGTAGACGGCTCTCTTCGGTCGACAAGAGCAACTTAGAGGCAAGTTATGGACTAATACTCGACCTCCTACCCGTGAAGATAGATTTGGTGGCCTTAACCACTTTGGCTCAATTCTTTGACCCACCTCTCCGGTGCTTTACCTTTCAAGACTTCCAATTAGCTCCAACCTTGGAAGAGTTTGAGAAGATTTTGGGTTGTAGCATGAAAGACCATGGGCTTTATCTCGGTCCGGGAAAAGACCCTACTTTAGAGGCCATCGCCGAATCCTTACACCTTAATGTTCAAGACATAGCACCTCAGTTGGAAACTAGAGGGAACATTAAGGGTTTCACGAGAAGGTTCTTGGAGACCCAAGCTCGGTTTTTGTTGGCTAACAAAGAGGGGAAGGCATTCAACGCAATCCTAGCCCTTTTGGTGTATGGAATAGTTCTATTCCCCAATATGGACGACTTTGTAGACCTTCCGGCCATAAAAGTGTTCATGACTAAAAATCCGGTTCCCACCCTTTTGGCGGATTTTTATCATTCCCTTTATTCAAGGCATGGACAAGGGAGAGGACGCACAATTTCTTGTTGTACTTCTTTGGTACAAATTTGGTTGACATCCCACATGCCGAGAAGCCGAGATTTTATGGAAAACCGGGTAAAGTTTCAATGGTCACAAAGAATGTTAGCTCTTACCGATAAAGATATCCATTGGTTTTCTCCGGATTTAGAGGACCCGGAAGTCATCCTAAGTTGCGGGGATTTCCCTAATGTACCCCTCATTGGTACTAAGGGATGCATTAACTACAATCCGGTCCTCTCTCTCCGCCAGCTAGGCTATCCCATGGAAGACAAACCCGGTGATCTCTTGTTAGAACCTTTCTTCTTAAGGGAAGGAGATCAAGACCCGACCTTGCTAGAGAAAATCCGAAGAGCTTGGAATCAAGTGCGCAAAGGAAAGGTTGGCAAGAAGAATTGTGGGGCCAAGCCTCTCTATACTCAATGGGTGAAGAAGAGGGTTAAAACAATCAAGCTACCCTTTGAGGTCATATGCCCTCCAAAATCTCCTACACCTAAGCCAAGCACAACCATTCCCAACAAAGAAGCGGAGGAGCTCAAAGCTAAAATTCGAGAACTCCAAAATAAAAATGGAGAGTTAGAATTAAAGCACCTTCAAGCTTTAGGAGAAATCACTAGGACAAAGAGAGATCGAGATGAAGCGACAAATTCTCTCCTAGTGTGCCAAAAGCGGCTAAAGATCTCCGAGGGGAAGAGAGATTGGATTGGAGGCGGTTTGGTTAGTGCGGATGCCAACCTTGTAGCCAAGGACGAGGAGTTGGAAAGAGTCTTGCATTCCAACCAAGAACTCAAAAAGTTCGGCGAGCTAGCCATCGAAGCTCAAAAGAAATGGAGGTTGAAGTTTCAAGAGAAAAATCAACAACTCCAAGAAGTCGTAAAGGACTAGAAGGAGCAGCTCCAAGCCGAACGTGTCCAACGGCAAAGATATGAAGGTCTTTCTCATCAAGGGAAGCTACAATGCAATCGTCTCGAAGCGGACATCAAGAAATTTGAAGAATACTTCGATAAGATTGCAAGAGAGCATGGAAACCATATTGCACGACTCCTTGATGAGATTAGAAGTGCAAATATCCAGCTAGCCCAACACAAGGAAGTGATTGAGTTTGTATGGCAAGACGCCACCCGACTAAGTGAGGACTTCACTAGATTGGTCGCATTCTCAAACTTGGTCATTGCCAAACTTCCGAAGAAGCTAGCGAAGGCCGAGATGGTCATGCCTTACTTTGCCATCCCTAAAGAAATCCAGAAGTTCATGAAATTCTGCAAGGATACTGTAGATTTCTATAGGGAGGAAATAGACAAGGCCGAAAAGCGAGCGGCTATTTGATTTGTATTAGCATTAATTACGCTTTGTAATCTCAATGTTATTCAATCAAATAAATATATTTTGGACAATGTTAATTTCCCGGCCTTTAATATTTCTAATTGCTAATATTAATTGCACACTTTTTAATTTCCTTGTAAAGCAAAATAAAAAAAATTTCATGCATTTACATACATCATTCATATCATGCATACGCTCGTCTTCGAGTCCAAAACTCATTTCCCTTTTCTTATCCTCAGGATTTCTTATAATCCGAATTGAGTCTTCAGTGTTCGCATTTCATCCGCAACACTTCGCGTCTTCCCGTAAGGAAAAGTGGCTCGTCGCCCCGAAGCAACCCACACATACAATACCCGAGCAACCATAAAGAAAAAGATGGAGAATTTAGAACAAGAGAATCAGGAGCTCCGTGGAGAGTTGACATCTATGCGGACGGAGATGGAAAAGTTAACGGAGTTGGTAAAGTTACTAGCGGCCGCACAAATCCCAACACCTCCTCCTCCCTCTAGCTCTCAAGCTCAAGCGTCAGCATCTACTTCAACCCCAACATTGCATGCCGGTACTCAGCAATACACTAGACCCCCCGGTTGTACATGGGGCATGCCATTTGACTTTGGTGAGGAATTCATCCCCATTCCCACTACTCTTCAAGAGACTCCGGTCTCTCAACCCGAGGTCACTTTCACCCAGGCTACTGCGGCCTTCTCAGCACCAGTGGTTCATACCACTCCGTTTGATCACGGGCCTATCTTTCATGCCGAAAGTTTAGGTGCCCAAGATAGGATGGCTGATTTCCAAGAAAAATTTGATGAAATGCAAAAGGAAATTAAGGCTCTCCGAGGGAAAGATTTATTCGGGAAAAACGCCCATGACCTCTGCCTTGTACCCAACGTCAAAATCCCTCCTAAGTTTAAGGTCCCGGATTTTGAAAAGTATAAGGGGAACACTTGCCCGCAAAGTCACCTAGTAATGTACGCTAGGAAGATGTCGACTCAAACCGACAATCATCAATTGCTCATCCACTACTTCCAGGATAGTTTAACCGGTGCCGCTTTAAAGTGGTACATGGGTTTGGATAGTACCAAGATCCAAACCTTCAACGACTTGGGAGAGGCATTTGTCCGCCAATATAAATACAATTTGGACATGGCCCCAGACCGGGACCAGCTCCGGGCCATGACCCAGAAGGACAAAGAGACCTTTAAAGAGTACGCACAAAGGTGGAGAGAGGTGGCGACTCAGATTAGCCCGCCTCTAGAAGAAAAGGAAATGACCAAGATCTTTTTGAACACTCTTGGTTCCTTTTACTATGAGCGAATGATTGCGAGTGCACCAAGTGACTTCACAGAAATGGTAAGCATGGGCGTACGTTTGGAGGATGCGGTCCGAGAAGGACGCTTAGTGAAGGAAAGTGCTCCCTCTAGCAGTACAAAAAGATTCGGGGGTAGCTACCCAAGAAAGAAAGAGCAGGATATTGGCATGATCGGCCATGGAGGAACTCATCAAGGGTACTCGGCATATCCACATGTCTCTGCCATTTCACCTTCCATCTGTACACCTCCAAACTACCAAATTCAGGTCCCACAAAGGCCTCCCCCTCATTATCGACAACCATATCAACAACAACACCCACAAAATCCACAACCACATTATCAACAACCTCGCCCGCAAGGTCAGCAGCAATTCCGACCTCAAAACCCTCAACAACCCTTCAATCATCAGAATCGCCCAAGAACGGAATTCGACCCGATACCCATGAAGTACGCGGACTTGCTCCCTGCTTTAATTGCAAGAAATCTTGTACAAACAAGAGCACCACCTCCCGTACCAAATGTATTACCTATATGGTATCGCCCTGACCTTACTTGTGCTTTCCACCAAGGGGCACCGGGTCACGACATTGAACATTGCTTCCCTCTTAAAAATGAGGTCCAAAGGCTAATCCGTACCAAGGTTCTGACCTTCAAGGACTCAAATCCAAACGTCCAAACCAACCCTCTGCCGAATCATGGCTCCTCTATCAACATGGTTCAAGGGCATCAAGAAGCCAGTCCTATCTTGAAGGCCCAAGATATCATGACGCCTTTGGTTTCACTACACATCAAGATGTGTAAGGCAACTATGTTCAAACATGATCATGCTAGTTGCAAAGAGTGTTCGGTAAGTCTTCAAGGATGTATGCAAATCCAAAATGACATACAAGGACTAATGGACAAAAAGGAGCTTGTTGTCACAAAAAAGGACAAAAGTGTATGTATCATAATCCCGGAGTTTGATATCCCGGAACACTTGGAGTTAGCTTTCAGTAGCCAGGAGCCTGCTGCTACTCCACTCGTAATATGTTTACCGGGACCTGCCCCATACACTTCCAACAAAGCAGTTCCTTACAAGTACCTTGCAACCATGTTGAACAACGGTCAAGAGGTACCTATTCCCCCCTTAGCCCCTGTCGGTAATATCACGGACAATAGCAAAGTGCTAAGGAATGGACGTGTTCTTCCCACAACAGTCCAAGAGGAGGTCAGTACCCCGGTATTTAAACCAAAGCCAACCCAGGACCCCTGCACAAGCCAAGATGTAGGTCAACCTAGTGGGGCCAATGCCGATTCGGATCTCGATGAGGTGTTAAAGCTAATCAAGAAGAGCGAATACAAGGTCGTGGACCAGTTGTTGCAAACGCCTTCCAAAATCTCTATGTTGTCCTTATTGTTAAACTCTGACGCTCATAGAGAATCATTAATGAGAGTCTTGGACCAAGCCTTCGTGGAGCACGACATAACCCTTGGCCAATTCGGAGGCATTGTCGGAAACATCACTGTCTGCAATAGCTTGAGCTTCAGTGATGAGGAACTCCCCGAGCAAGGAAGGCACCATAATCTGGCATTACACATATCGGTGAACTGCAAGTCGGATGCTTTATCAAACGTACTTGTGGACACCGGCTCTTCATTGAACGTAATGGCCAAGACAACCCTTGACCAGCTTTCCTACCAGGGGACCCCCATGAGGCAAAGTGGGGTAGTTGTTAAAGCCTTCGATGGCTCGAAGAAATCAGTGATCGGGGAGGTGGATTTACCTATTACAATCGGGCCATCTGTTTTCCAAATTACCTTCCAAATAATGGATATACAAGCAGCGTACAGTTGTTTGTTAGGCCAACCGTGGATCCACGAGGCCGGAGCAGTGACATCCACGCTGCATCAAAAGCTGAAATTTGTGAAGAATGGAAAGCTAGTAACTGTGGGAGGAGAGGAAGCTCTGTTAATCAGCCATCTGTCAGCTTTCTCTTTCATTGGTGCTGATATTGTTGATGGGACATCATTCCAAGGTCTTTCCTTAGATGATGAGAGTGCCACAAAGAACGGAGCATCCATGTCTTCTTTCAAGAGCGCACAAAAAGTGGTACAAGATGACTTACTCCCAGATTGGGGAAAGATGATAAGTCTGCCGGAGCGTAAGCATAGAGAAGGGTTAGGTTTCACTCCAACTACAAGAGTTACCGAACCAAGCACTAGCATTGAACCGCTCGAGAACATTTTCCGCAGTGCCAATTTCATTCATTCCACAAAGGAAGCTAACGCCATCACTGAAGATGGGCCGGAAGAAACAACACATGTCCTTGTAACGCCCGGAGGAGCTTGCCGCAATTGGGTTGCTGTCGATATTCCTTATGTTATTCAGTCTTCAAAGTAATGTGTTTGTTTATTTATCTTTTTCAAAAAAAACCCTTCGTCTCGCCCGAAGCGAAGGGAGACTCATGTAGGGTTTGTTTAATGTACTATCATCAATTAATAAAAATCGTTGTTTCTATCACAACTTTTACGTATTTCTACGTTGTCTTTTTCTTTTTGTTATTTTAAAAAAAAATGGTAATACAAAAAAAAACAAAAAATATATTTTCTATTTTCAATTTCAAAGAGTCTGCATTTTTTCATTCTTTACTAAAATCAATCATCCATCATATGCAGACTAAGCACCAATAAACCCATCGAACACCTTAACCCTATGCTCCCTCCCAACTTTGAATTCCCTGTTTACGAAGCGGAAGAGGAAGAGGATGAAGAAATTCCGGATGAGATCAAGCGCCTATTAGAGCAAGAGAGGAAGACCATTCAGCCTCATGAGGAAGCCGTAGAGGTTATCAACTTGGGTTCTGAAAAGGAAAAGAAGGAAATTAAGATTGGAGCATTGTTGGATGCGTCCGTCAAAGAGAAAATAATCAAGCTTCTTGAAGAGTATGTGGATATTTTTGCATGGTCATACCAAGATATGCCAGGATTGGATCCTGAGATTGTGGAGCACCATTTACCTCTAAAACCTGAATGTTTGCCAGTCAAGCAGAAGTTGAGAAGGACTCGCCCTGACATGGCTCTCAAAATCAAAGAGGAAGTGCAAAAGCAGATTAATGCTGGATTTCTCGTTACATCAGAATTGTTGGCCAACATAGTGCCTGTTCCCAAGAAGGATGGTAAAGTCAGGATGTGCGTCGACTACCGAGATTTAAACAAAGCTAGTCCAAAAGACGACTTCCCTTTACCCCACATTGACATATTGGTCGACAATACTGCCAAATCCAAGGTGTTCTCCTTCATGGATGGCTTCTCTAGGGTACAATCAATTAAAATGGCTGTTGAAGATAGAGAAAAGACGTCTTTCATTACACCTTGGGGCACCTTTTGTTATCAAGTGATGCCTTTTGGCTTAACAAATGCGGGTGCTACCTACCAAAGGGGCATGACCACTCTCTTCCACGACATGATACACAAAGAAATTGAAGTGTATGTCGACGACATGATTGTCAAATCAGGAACTGAAGAGGAGCATGTCGAGTAGTTGTTAAAGATGTTTCAACGCCTGAGAAAATATCGGCTTCACCTAAACCCCAACAAATGTACATTCGGCGTGAGATCGGGAAAACTCCTAGGTTTCATTGTCAGTCAAAAGGGTATCGAGGTAGATCCCGATAAGGTCAAAGCTATCAGAGAAATGCCTGCTCCTCAAACTGAGAAGCAAGTAAGGGGATTTCTAGGACGTTTAAATTACATCTCTAGATTCATATCCCACATGACAGCCACTTGTGGACCCATCTTCAAGCTGCTCCGCAAAAATCAAGAGGTGGTATGGACAGAGGATTGCCAGAAAGCTTTTGACAGCATCAAGGAGTACCTGCTAGAACCTCCAATACTTATTCCTCCAGTTGAAGGAAGACCTTTGATCATGTACTTAACTGTGTTGGAGGATTCCATGGGTTGTGTACTCGGACAACAAGACGAGACCAGTAGGAAAGAACACGCCGTCTACTACCTAAGCAAGAAGTTTACGGACTGCGAGTCCCGATACTCTCTACTCGAAAAGACTTGTTGTGCATTAGCCTGGGCTGCTAGGCGTCTTCGTCACTATATGCTCAATCATACTACTTGGCTAATATCCAAAATGGATCCGATCAAGTACATCTTTGAAAAGCCCGCCTTAACCGGAAGGATCGCCCGTTGGCAGATGTTGTTATCAAAATATGACATCGAGTACCACACTCAGAAAGCCATCAAAGCCAGTATTCTTGCCGACCATTTGGCTCATCAACCAATTGAGGATTATCAACCAATTAAGTTTGACTTCCCCGATGAAGAAATCATGTATCTAAAGATGAAGGATTGTGACGAACCACTACTCGGCGAAGGTCCAGATCCCGAGTCTAGATGGAAGTTAATCTTTGATGGAGCTGTCAATGTCTATGGCAATGGAATTGGGGCAGTCATCGTCACCCCTGAGGGCAAACATCTCCCTTTTGCTGCAAGACTATCATTCGACTGTACAAACAATATGGCAGAGTATGAAGCTTGTATCTTAGGAATTGAGGAAGCCATCGACCTAAGGATCAAGAACCTCGACATTTATGGAGACTCAGCTCTTGTGGTTAATCAAATCAACGGAGATTGGGAAACTCGCCACACCGGCTTGATCCCTTACAAAGATTACGCAAGACGTTTGCTAACCTTTTTCAACAAAGTCAAGCTGCATCACATCCCTCGAGACGAGAATCAAATGGCAGATGCTTTGGCAACCTTGTCTTCTATGTATGAGGTCAGCCGTCGGAATGAAATTCCAACAATCAAGGTCCAGCACCTAGAAAGGCCCGCACATGTGTTTGCAGCCGAAGCAGTCATAGATAACCAGCCATGGTTCCATGACATTAGAAGTTTCCTCCAAAAGCAAGAGTACCCACATGGGGCATCCAACAAGGATAAGAAAACTCTACGAAGATTAGCTGGCAACTTCTTTCTAAATGGAGAAGTTTTATACAAGATGAATTTTGATATGGTGCTACTCAGATGTGTTGATGAGCAAGAAGCAGATCTGATAATGCATGAGATACATGAAGGATCTTTTGGAACTCGTTCCAGCGGGCACACAATGGCTAGGAAGATCTTAAGGGCCGGATATTACTGGATGACCTTGGAAAGCGATTGCTACAAGCATGCCAGGAAATGCCACAAATGCCAAATATACGCGGACAAGATCCATATGCCACCAACGGCTCTGAATGTCCTTTCTTCCCCATGGCCTTTCTCCATGTGGGGTATTGACATAATTGGTAGGATTGAACCCAAAGCTTCAAATGGACATCGCTTCATCCTAGTGGCAATTGACTACTTCACCAAATGGGTTGAAGCTGCATCATATGCCAACGTCACCAAACAAGTGGTGGTCCGATTTATTAAGAATCATATCATCTGTCGATATGGTATTCCCAACAAGATCATCACGGACAATGGGACCAATCTGAATAACAAAATGATGAAGGAGCTATGCAAGGAGTTCAAGATCGAGCATCATAATTCTTCTCCTTATAGACCCCAGATGAATGGCGCAGTTGAAGCTGCAAACAAAAACATCAAGAAAATAGTGCAAAAGATGGTAGTCACATACAAAGACTGACATTAGATGCTACCATATGCCTTGCACGGGTATCGTACTTCAGTACGAACATCAACAGGGGCAACCCCTTTCTCTTTAGTATACGGCATGGAAGCAGTGCTCCCCGTAGAAGTCGAAATCCCGTCATTGAGAATCTTGATGGAAGCTAAGTTGTCAGGGGTTGAATGGTGTCAAAACAGATACGATCAGTTGAACTTAATTGAGGAAAAATGCATGACTGCTTTGTGTCATGGACAACTGTATCAACAGAGGATGAAACAAGCTTTTGATAAGAAGGTTCGTCCCCGTGAAATCCAAGAAGGAGACCTCGTGCTCAAAAGGATCCTATCTTTCCAACCCGATTCTAGGGGCAAATGGACGCCTAACTACGAAGGCCCGTACATCGTCAAGAGAGTTTTCTCCGGGGGTGCTTTTATTCTCACAACAATGGACGGCGAGGTTTTTCCGCGTCCTGTGAATTCCGATGTAGTCAAGAAATACATTGTCTAAAAACAAAAGAACAGCTCGGTAAGTCGAAAACCTGAAAAGGCGGCTTAGGCAAAAATGAGCGTCTCGGTGGACTGAAAACCTGAAAAGGCGGTCCAGGCAAAAATTAGAGACATAAACAGAAATAATCATCCTGATAGGTCAAACATTTGAAAGGACGACCTATGCAAAAATTAAGGATCAAAAGACAAAGTAACTACATCGGATTGATCGTAATTCGTTTGGAGTACATCAATTGTCTAAAGACTCCGAATCGGAAGCATCCAAACAGGGGATTCAAAGTTGTTAGGGATAATAGTGGTCATCGTGTTCAATGTACCCTCCCTTTTATATTTACCATTTTTTTTCAAACTTTGTAAGATCCGTGGAGCCACGCCTTTGGTAGGCTACCACCCCATTAATAAATTTTCTTCCCAGCATTTTCTTGCTTTTTATAAAAATTCCCATTTTATTCATTTCTTCTATTTTTGATGATAGTACTTTAAAACAAAAACTTTTTTTCAAAATTATTTTGTGAGTCTTTTATCTTTTATAAAATAACAAACACATTCTTTCTGAACTCATGAATATTTGAAGTGTGTGTCGAGGTCTGTCCTGAAAGCGGATAAACTTCGCAGGCCGAGCATGGTCAATTGCTAAAAGGGATTCCCCAGCAAAATCATCAGTCAATCAATCGGGAATATCCCCAATGAATCGAGAACCCGAAAGGACGATTCAGGCAAAGATTAGCCAACCAGAGCATAAGCATTCCTGGCGGAATCACCAGTTCTTCTCCCCAGCAGATTAGCACGATCCCCCATTGGATTAATAATATCCCCGTGAGGTATTTCTCTTTTTATCAGTTATTGCGGTTTTACCCCGTCAATTTTTGGATATATCCCCTGTGGTATCATCCACATTGAAGATTACCGAGTGTTTGCAGTGCGACGTCGGTCCATTCATTTTACCGGTCTAATCTTGTTTCACCAAGTTTATCGGTCATACCACCAATCAAATCAGTCGAGTGTCATCACCAGTCTGTCTGGTCTAGTGATGTCACCCCCTTTTTATGCCAAGTGGTAGTTCTTTAACGAACAGCTTGTGCAATCTTTCATCATATTCTTATACCAAGGGGCAGTTCTTTGACGAACGATTCGTGTATCCCCTTTACAAGTTAATCTTTCACACAACATCCCCCGTGAGGGTCATGCATTTGTACATTCGTACATTCATACATTTGTACATTCATACATTCAGGTGTTTGTACATTCATACATTCATACATTCATGCATACGTACATTTATGCATACAACATACTACAATATCATTCATACATGGTTGCTCTAACCACCATGAGTCTCACCAATCAATCATGAACAATTCATAAACTCCTTTTCCCCAAGTGTCATCCCCAGTCTGTCTGGTCCAGAGATGTCACCTTTTATGCCAAGTGGCTGTTCAAACGAACAGCTTGCGCATCTTATTATTATGTCTTTATGCCAAGCGGCAGTTCTTCAATGAACAACTTGTGCATATCCCCCAATGTTGTCACCAAGTGGCAGTTCTTTACTGAGCAACTTGTGCACATATTCAATTTTTATTTCTTGTCGTCAATGGCAGTTCGGCAACAACCCGAACAGTTGGCATTCAATTTTTATTTCTTGTCGTCAATGGCAGTTCGGCAACAACCCGAACAGTTGGCATTCAATTTTTATTTCTTGTCGTCAATGGCAGTTCGGTAACAACCCGAACAGTTGGCATTCAATTTTTATTTCTTGTCGTCAATGGCAGTTCGGCAACAACCCGAACAGTTGGCATTAATTTTATTTCTTGTCGTCAATGGCAGTTCGGTAGCAACCCGAACAGTTGACATCCATCTTTGTTTACTTGTCGTCAGTGGCAGTCCGGAATACAACCCGAACAGCTGATGTGTATCTTTTTACCTTCATTAAGCTACCGTCACCACGGTAGCAGGTAAAGTATTTTTCCCCAGTGATTAGCATACTCTGTTTTCTTTTACCTTCATAAAGCTACCATCATAACGGTAGTAGGTAAGATGAAATCCCCGGTGAAACCACCAAAGTAACCTTGATTTGTTGTCTTTATTAAGCTATCATTCTGGTAGTAGACAACTCTTCCCCCAGTGGAACCATGTTCCCCAATAAAGTCGGATCCCGTTTCTTTAACGAACCCGGGTATCCCTTTGTCTCTTTTCATCCCCAGTCGGGTTATCTTTGTCGTCTTTGCATTTATACTTGCATCACGAGCATTCGCAGCATTGCATGCATACATTCATAGCATTTTCAATTTGAGAAAAATATTTAGTCAAAAATGGTGTACTTTATATTTAAGTCTCTTCGACCCGTCAATTTCAAAAATTTCACTTTCAATCACCGAGGCGAAGAAACTTAAATAGGGGCATCTGTCATACCCCATTTTTTGACTCATATTTTTCTTAGTTCATTATCATAAAATTATTTCTCATTCCATTATAATTTTCATTTTTTCTTATTTTATTTACCTTTTGTTATTTTTATCTTCATTTTTAGATTTTATTTATTAATGTGTATCACCATCATCATTACTACCATTATTATTAATATTATCATACTATTGCTATTGCCTTTTTCTAATATTATTATTATCTTCTTTTTTATTAATGATTTATTATTTATTATTATCATTATTCTTAATTACTAATATTATTAACTTTTTCATCATTTTATTATTTTCATCATTTCTATTTTTGTTTCCATTATCATTTTCATCATTTACCATCTTTGTTATTTGCATCATTTATTATTATCATTATTTGTTTTTGTTATTTATTTTTGTTATTTATTTTATTTTAAAGAAAATACAAAAAAAAAAAGAAAAAGGGAGTTCGCACTGCGACCTTACCTTCGCACTGCGAACTTTGCGAAATTTCTGCAGATTTTTTATTTTTTGATTTATCTTGCTTTTGTTTTCATTTTAGTTATTGTTATTATTATCTATCATTTTTATTATCACTGTGATCATCAATTGTGGCTGATTGGATGCACAAAGCAAGAATCAAAGGTGTGACATTAAAGTTCAAGGTGAGAAGCATTTTCTTCCAACCTAGCATGTGCTCAAGCAATTGGGCTGCCCTTGGTCAGTCCTCACCCTTCCCAATTGACCTGTCTCTCACCATGAGCTTGCCAGCCATCTACTTGTTCCCTTTTCTTCCTTCTTTCTCCACCAAAACCAGTCAAACTTGGATGGTTTTGCTTGCAAAAAAGCTGTTTGGTGTGCCCTGTTTTCAGCTGTATTTCTCCTCCCTCACACCAGCCCTCATGCTCTTTTTGCTTCCCCCAATCTCTCTGTACATGGCAGTACACGTTTTCCTTGCTTGACCTCCCAAGATTGCAAAGATTGATCCCAAGAACCACACAATTGCAGCTGCCCTGTTTTTTTCAGATTTTTCTCATCATTGCATTCAAAGATCAGCTGCATTTGTGGCTGAGATCAGCCAAAGTCTTGACCCTTGGCACAAGGCAAATCAACCTCTATCCTTTAGCATTAAATGCAAAGCAATTTAGCCTGATTTTAGCCCACAAATCAGCTAGGTTCTAGAGATTTTTTCATCATTGCATAGATTTCATTCTTGGCCTATAAAAAGGAAGGCAATGCACATTCATTCATACACAATTGAAAACCTTCAAGAGCTAAAAATTACAGCATTTTTGAGAGAGAATAGAGAGTTCAATACACAAATTCTACACTCATAGCAAAACATTTGAAGCACTAGTGTCATTATCATCCATAATCTCCAATCTCAAGGCTTTGCAAAATCAATCAACCAAGCCACTTCTTATCTCTTGCACAAGGCATTGCTAGGAGTTCTGTAAGTACCTTAAAGCCTTTATCTTTCATTGCTAGGAGTTCTGTTGTGCAAAAAACCCCTTTTGAAACTCAAAAGGAATCTCAAAGTTGCAAAGCATTAAAACTGAGTTGTTGTGCTCCTTTTATTCCAAATTTGCAAAGCTTTTTAACCCCCTTTAGGTTCTGAAGCTTGCTCAGGAGCAACTTCTGAACTTCTGTTCAGAAGCAGCTTCTGAGTTCAATTTTTCGCATACTTCGCAGAGCAAAGTAATGTTCGCAGAGCGACCACATCAGAACCTGACTTCGCAGAGCCAAGTTCTGGTTGCTCTGCGAAGGCTGTAAAACTTAGAACATGAATCAGGCTTCCAAAGGCCAAATTTTTGAGGTTCTAACCCTTGATTCAGAACCTAAAGAGGGTAAAAATGCATTTATGTTCAAACCATATCAAGTATTTTGCATGTCTTTGGAAATTTCACAAGTTCGTGCAATTAATTTTGAGTAACTTGCAAAACAAGTTATGTTCTAAAATTTTCAAAATCAAGCTTGAGCAATAAGCTAAGTTCTTTTTCTTCAAAACTAAACTTGAACAATGACATTGTTCATGATTTTCAATCCAAACATGAACTTGAGCCGAGCTTGCTCACTCTTTAAAACCAAACTCAAATTGAGCCGAACTTGTGTATTTTCTAAACTCATGCATATTCTTCATGATTTGTTCATCTTTCAAACTTGAACCACGCTTGTTCTTTAGTTTCAATAACTTAAGCAACAAGTGATGTTCATGATTTTTAATAAACTCGAACAACAAATTTGTTCGTGATTCTCTTTTACAACTTTCCTTTAAGTTTCTAACCAAGTGTTTTGCCCCTTTGAAATTTCTTTGAGTTCCAACGAAGCGAGAACTTGAATGAAAAGGGAATGGCTTGACGTATGTCTCCCCAAACCTCGGTTGCACGAATGCATGATGTATGTCTCGTCGTTCGGGCAATCGTCATTCCATTTTCATACGCGTCCAACGTGGTCAATCTTAACATTTCTTTGGTCCCTCGTGACCATTTTAACTTTTTCTTGGCCCTCGTGGTCAATCCGAACCTTTCGCGCCTTCGTGCGTTATCATTTAACCTTTTACGCCTTGTGCGATTACCATCGCCTTAATGTGCGTCTGTCTTTTTATCATTTAACTTTTTACGCCTTGTGCGATTACCATCGCCTTAATGTGCGTCTGTCTTTTTTTCATTTAACTTTTTACGCCTTGTGCGATTACCATCGCCTTAATGTGCGTCTGTCTTTTTATCATTTAACTTTTTACGCCTTGTGCGATTACCATCGCCTTAATGTGCGTCTGTCTTTTTATCATATAACTTTTTACGCCTTGTGCGATTACCATCGCCTTAATGTGCGTCTGTCTTTTTATCATTCAACCTTTTACGCCTTGTGCGATTACCATCGCCTTAATCTGCGTCTGTCTTTTTATCATTTAACCTTTTACGCCTTGTGCGATTACCATCGTCTTAATGTGCGTTTGTCTTTTTTTTCATTCAACCTTTTATGCCTTGTGCGATTACCATCGCCTTAATGTGCGTCCGTCATTTAAACGTTTTACGCCTTTGTGCGTTTTCAAATCTTTTTTATTAAAACGAACCAACATACAAATTTTTTCTACCCTGCAAAGAACTACGTACGCTTTGAATTCTCCGTCTACCGGGAGATACGTAGGAGCAGGATTCACATCTTGTCAAGCCCGTTAATAAAAAACTTTCTTTTTCCCTTCGTATCATATTTTCTTTTTCCCTTTTATATGTTCAAGCACGTAAGCAAAACTTTGAAAACATTTTAAGCCTAAGTCGACTAAGAGGTTCCCGTTGAGTACAACAGATGTGAGGGGTGCTAATACCTTCCCCTCGCATAATCGACTCTCGAACCTAAAATCTCTTATTTAAAGGTAATTTCGAACTTTTTTCCTTTTCTCCCCGAAAAATTAAAAGTTCAGTCGTGATTTAAAATTAGTGATTCAACGCTTCCCAATAGCTTGATATCCGAAATTCGACGCAACAATCATGAATTCAAATGAGAGTAAAACTATAAACGAATCTTGATACAAAACATCAATCTATCAGTGAAATGTGGAGAGAAAAAAGGTTTTGGGTTTTGGAAGAGGAGAGAACAATGAGGGAAGGGTTTTCGGTTCGAAAGGAGAGAACAATATCATCAATAATGCAATTGATAGAAATACTAACAAAAGAAAAAAAATGTTTTTGACGATGAAACATAATTAAAAATCAGAGAAAGGAAAGGGAAGTTACCACGATGAAACATCATAATTAAAATTGTTTTTGACGATGAAACATCATAATTAAAATTGTTTTTGACGATGAAACATCATAATTAAAATTGTTTTTGACGATGAAACATAATTAAACATGTTATGCATTTTACTCTAACATTTCTACCAACATGAAAATAACAAAGTATTGTGAAGGTGAGAACACAAAAAGGGGGGTTGAATTGTGTTGGATTTTTCTGGTTTCTTTTTCTGTGTGTTAAAGAACTGGTCAGATTTTGATGAGTTCAGAATCTGGCACAAAGTCTGAGTGTAGCGGAATATAACAAAACACAAAAATAAAAGAGAGAGAGAAAGAAAGAGCAGATAGAAGCAATTTATACTGGTTCCTCCCAGAACACATGAGTAGTCCAGTCCCCATACACTTCCAAGGGATTTCACTATAATCACTACTGATTACAATTGCTCAAGGACTCTTCCAAGAGACTTCCAAATGCTCAAGCACACTTGCAAGAAACTACTAATGCTCAAGGTCACTACCAAGAGACTTCCAATGCTCAAGGACAACTTCAAGAGACTTTTATTGCTCAATCACAAGTGAAAGAGACTTCTGGTTCTCATGCTTTGCAGGCAAGAGACTTCTATTTGTTTACAAATATAAACAAATTTTTTCTTACACCGGATAAACAATTGGTGGTGTAAACTGAACAATGTTTGAACAGACTCTTAAGACTTTAGGAACGAAAATCTCAAGTGTTTTGCGCTATTTGATTTTAGCAGAGTAATGACACAGTAAAATAGCAGAGTCTTGTTAATCTTCTTCAGGTCTTCAGCTCCTTATATATGCAGGGATTTGAGAGACATTGAAGAAGAGTGCCAACGCATTAAGAGTCGTTGTGAAGCTTCAAATCAAGGACGTTGAGCCATTGCATGATATGGATAATTCCGTTAGATATTCATTCAAAAATCCTTTGCTGAAACTGGAAGTATCTGTTCATTCTTATTGTTCTTGAAGTTCTTTGTCAGTTTCTACACGTGGTCAGAAGAAGACAAAACTGTACTCAGATCCTTTAATGGAGACAGCTATCGAAGACGACAAATCTGACGTGGAGTCTGGGTCCTTCAGGATCTATTGAGTCTGGGGGTCTTCCAAGTCTGATGCAGTCTTCTGAGTCTGATGATCATCACATAGTCTGATGAGGTTAATCTTCAGCTTCTAAGAGGCGTCCTTTCTTTCTGATCCAAGATGTTGACTTCTGGTTGACATTGATTCAGATCTTCTACATAGTCTTTTAAGCTTCTCTTGTGCTTCTGATGCTTTAGTATATGTTTACTTGATGGATATATTTTATGATCCTGCACACTTGAACAAATATTAGTATATCCAATTGTTCTTCAATACCTTGTTATCATCAAAACCTTACAGGAATTGTACAAACCACTTTTGTTCCAACATATTGCACTAGTTTCAGGGAGAACAGTTGCTACGACATTCATCAAAGCCGTATCCCTGTCAGTCACTACCATCTTAGGCATATCACTCTTTGACTTAAGAAGTTTAAGCAACATCTGTAAAACCCAAGTAAAGTTATCCTCCTTCTCAGCCGCCAAAAATGCAAAAACAACCGAATATGTCATATCAGATGAGGTGACTCCAACTATCTTAAACAATGGCATCCTATACAAGTTGGTTTTGTACATGGAATTCATAATCAAAACAGTCGGGAAATTGTTAAACAACTTAACCGATTGGGGATGAGCCTAAAATATGTCCTGAATAGTTTCACTCTCACATTTTGTTCTTGTGAAATAAACATATTTGGACTCTTCCAACTTTGTCACTAGATATTGCATCTCCGTCTTGTCACCTCTGATTGCCTTTTTGAATTTATGACATTCATTGTATACTTGCTTTATATCTGTCATGCACTCTTGTCTTTTTCCCTTCAAATTCGTCAAAATATTTTTTGGTTGCACCGAACTCTTGGTCAAGTCACGTACAATCTTCTTGTCATCTTCCATTAATATTCCCGTAAGAAGGTGCCCTTCTAAGTATGACAACATCTCATGGTTGTGATTTCCATTAAGAATAGCCAACTTCCAAACATTTGATTCCTTACTAACATATCCACGCACCTTGAACAAACACCCACATTTTCTTGATCTCATTGCTTCATGCTTCAATTTTTTCTTCGGTACTTTGTGATCACCACTCCTTTCACAAACCAACTCCAACATTGAATTCCTTATTGCACTAGATCTTTTTATGACAACTGTAAATCCAGCCCTATTTGCTTGTTGACGTACCCAACCAAGCAATTCATATTTATCTTTCCATGTATCTTGGCTTGAAAAGAAATGAGCCGTGTCCACTTCATTGTCACCAAGTTTGGACACACCGAAATTAACATGTAAATCCCCAACTTTTATGGAAGCTTCAACTTTCACGGAAGCTTCAACCTTAGGCGGTTTGATCGCAACGGAATAATCGACAGAACTAGGTTTTGTCTCAACTGGATCATCATCCGCATTCGCAACCATAACTATAAATAATCAACATATAATTGCAAATACATTTAATTAATATCTATCTAATATATATATATATATATATATAAAGGCTGTGGCTGATCAAATTTTGAAAATTTGAAGGCCACAACGGTAGTTAACTACAGTTGGATTCTAATCCCTAATCTCAGCGGTAGTTAACTACCGCTGCAATGCATGCCAGAAAAATAAAAAATGGTAGAAAAATCAACAAATGTAAACGAGTTAAAGGATGTATTACCTGTTTCTTGACGTCAAATGTGTGTAGAAACCTTCTAACAATCCTTCTCCAATGATTTGAAACCAAGATTTGGGGGAAAAAAATTATTTTTGGGATTTTTTTGAGGTATGGTGATGGAAGGCGATGGATGAATAGAAGGTAGGTGTGTGGGTTTGTACTGGTTTAGGAAAAGATCGCAGCGGTAGTTAACTATCGATGAAATTTATCGCAACGGTAGTTAACTACCACGTGTATTTTATCCAACAGTAATTAACTACCGTCGGGGTATTTACGTATTTTCCATGTATTTTTAAGAAAAAACACATTTTAGTAAAACAATTTTCAACATATATTGGGTGGGTATAACCGACAAAAACAGCTTTTGATCAATGGACCAAGTTTTAATAATCATCAATATATTATAACATCATAGTTATTGATGATCTACAAATTACAATATATCATTGACCATATATTGTTGTTGATTACAGTATCTATTAAATAGATTTCTTTCGGATGATTTATCATCTTATATTATATTATATCAATAACCATATGCTTACATTGTCTTTCCCACGATCAATTCATAAATCCCTTAGTCCTCAATCAAATGATCAAATAATCAAGTCCTTTAAAACTAAGCCTCACGCAAAACCAAAGCAAAGCATCCTCTGAAGCAAGGGTCGTATCACTAATCATATGGAATAAACTTGTCCATGATATCACTAATATCATGATTGCTCTAGTAATGCAGTTGACAGAAACAAATCACTCCAAAGGTTAGGGTTGACAAGCTACAGTCACAAAGGAACGGATTCAACATCGGGCAGAGGGGTCAGCTACCCCCACTTGTTTGTTATATTGATAACCAATACTTTCATATTTATGCAATATAATTACGCTTATATATTATTATTGTTCCTACATAATTCATTTATAACACTATAACAAACTATAAAGCTAATGAGTGTTTAAGAGTATTTGTTAAAAAAACTTTTAAGGAAATTCAAGGCGTTTACCCAAATATAATATGTATATGGATTTTCGCCGCAATAAAAGAATGATATACTCTAAGGAACAATTAATTGCATGCAGAAATTTCTTTTCAATTGGTGATGCTTACGTTACCCTTCATGATTTGGGGGTAATTTACCCCTCATGATATCAACCAATCATATTGAGCAATATGTACTCTATTAACTAAATCAAACATGGAAAGATTTTTTACAAAGAAATTTTGTTATTTGCATCTTTACCCCATATTCAATTAATGTGCTTTTATCTTTCCAATCAAAAAATTTAATGAGATATTTTATTTCCACATTTCAATTGTTTAGACAAATTTTGTTCTTCTTTTTTCTTTACTGTTTTTTGTTTCAAATTTTTTTACACCATATTAGAAAACATTTCACCCCCTCCCCTGAAAGAACCTTGAATTACATTCTCCTCTCTTCTTATGTTAAAATCTACAATTTCCTCCCTTAATAAGTTTTTTTTTATTTCTAGTAATCTAGCAAAAAAATGTAACACTCTCTGAAGAAAAATAGTATTGTGGGTCCACTTTAATATAATCAAAATACAAATTCACATTTTTTTTAATTTTTTATTCACAATTTCATTAACATCTAGTTTTAAACCCTATTATAAATTATAAAATATAAAACAACACACAAAATAATTTAAAATGAGTGAAAATTACTAAAGTCGATAAAATATAATTATTTAAAAATGTATTTTATATTCTAAGTTATAAAGTTAATAACAAAATATACCTTTACAGTTTTTTAGTGATCTAACAATTATTAGAGATGAAAAAAATATAAGATGATATGCATAGATAAAACCCGCCATGGGTGTAAAGTGGGTAGGTTAACTCCTGCAGACAGATAAGATATATTGATATTTTAGCACATTTAATTAATGGATGCAAACATGGAAGTAATGATATTCGTACTCAGAGTTTATAATAATAATTTAGATGTCATTTGTTGAGCTATTTACGACATAAAAATAACTATTTTAATTATAAATTGTTGTAGCACATGTGCCTCATAAATTAAAAAAAAAAGGTGTTGGCTTGGGACCTTAAAGTATGCTTTTTTCAAGGTCTCAGGTTCGATTCTCTCCGATTTCAATTTCGATGGTCTAATTTGACTTCTTCAAAACAAAAAAACAAAAAAATATTTCAAAAAAAATTAAACTTATTGAATAAAATTATTTTATAGTTAAAATTTAAATTCAATTACGATGCTAAAAGATAAGAAGTAATAGCTACAGCAGCGTGGTGTCGAGAGGGGTTTTCCGTAGGAGAGAGTGGTGGCGGTCGTGGCTCCATCCTTGGGTCACAACGTCGTCTTCTTTTTCCGTCAAATGAGAGATCTTTCGGGAGGGGTGGGTCATTTGCCAGGGAGGCACAAATGGGGGGGGGGGGGGGATTCGGGAGGATGGTCTGAGGTGAGAAATAGACGTCAGAAAGCGATGAGACCGGTATTTCAGGGACATCACAGGCAGCGGGAGAGCAGCGGGTATGGAGGATTTGGTTTGGACGACAGGTTTGACAAGGGTTCCGGAGGGTTTGCGAGATTTTCTGATTTGGCAATTAGGGTTAATAGTGATCAACAACGTGGACGTTCTCTTGTGCGGCGAAGTGGTCGTTACTCTCGTTCTGGTGAGGGACTGCGCGACAGTATCACAGCAGGTGGCAGTCCTTTGCGTGAAAGGAAGAATTTTTTGGGGACTCGGCAGTTACATTCCCATGGTAGGCATGCAAGGTATATTAAGGAAGCTCATTTTGATTCAAGTGGCAAACAGTACCCACGTGAAAGGAATTATAGCCAGGAAGATGGAAAGCAAATTCAGTCACGTGCCATGCTTACTAACTATGGTAAAGGGCAGCAGCTGCATTCTCTTCATGGTGGCCCTTATCAGGTAAATGTTGTGTTCTATATTACTAATTTTCCGGAGAATCTTGAGTTAATTGACTTGAGGAAGGGCCTAGAAGTTTGCGGGATTTTATTTGATGTTTTTGTGTCAAGAAACCGTAATGTTAGAGGGCAAGTTTATGGCTTTGTTAAATTTCTAAAAGTTCGAGATGTGGGTAAATTGCTTAAAGCTTTGAATAATGTTTCATTTAGAGATCAGAGGTTATTTGCAAACGTTGCCAAATTTGATAGGTTTGGAAGGAATGTGGGGAGTAGTGTTAGGGAGGGAGAGGGAGAAAAAAATATTAGAAAAGAGGGAGAAAAAATTGGTGGTGTGGCCGAGAGAATTTTGAGGGTGGAGGGGAGGGGCGAGGTGGTGTTGGAGGAGAGGAGGAAAAAAGAATTAGAGAAGGTGAAGGAGGACGCTGTTAGAAGTGAGGAGGAAAGGGCGAGGGGGAGGGAGTTGCAGAAAGGGGGAGGTGACGGGAGGGTTGGAGAGGTGTTGAAGGGTAGGAGTGTGGAGGGGGAGATTGAGGCTGAAGCGACCAAGGGGTTAGTTGTTGGAAAGGTGTCGGGTGCTGGTCAGTTACCTCATTTTGGTATTGAGGGTTATGAGTATTTCCCTGATGAGAAAGATGTTCTCTGGGCCTCTAAAGGATTGACTGCTAACATTAAAAATGGTGTTGGCATCCCTGTGGTACAACAAACTTTTCTGGATGCTGGGTTTGAGAATTTTAAGATTGTTCCGTTCGGCGGCGACAAGGTGTTTTTGTATCCGATTGGAGATGTTGATGTGATGGCTGTGTTCAATGAAGCAGCTGATTTTTTCAATTCTTTTTTTGACAATTGTCGCCCTTGGTCGAAAATATTGTTGTGCCTTATGAAAGAGGAGCATGGGTGAGGTGTTACAGCATTCCGGTTCATGCATGGAATATTAATTTTTTTACGGATTTGGCATCTTTCTTTGGTCGTTTACTTAAAATTGATGATCCGACTCTCAATAAAAACAGGATGGATTATGCCCGTTTTTTGATTTCTACGTCTTTTGTACAAGAATTGAATCTGGTTGAAAATCTTTGTATTGATGGGAGGAGGTATCCTATTCGTCTTATAGAGGACCTTGAATTTGGGTTAGCTGAGGATGCGTGTTTGGTGGAGTATGAGGATGAGGTTAAGTCAGTTTGTTCAGAACCTGTTTATGAGCATAATGTTGAACCAGCTGTGGATACTGATAAGTGCTTAAAAGTAGTTATCTTTTGATATATTTTAAGGCACTTATGTTACTTGTTTTGCAAGTTATCTTAGGATAAGCTCATATTTGTGGTTAAATGTCAAATTTGTGATCTTATGTCTTACCCCATCTAATTATGCAGGAATTTCATGCTTGGACCTGAATTGAGCAAAGAATTATGAAGTTTTGTTTAAGCCTCATCGCTACAAGCGCAAGCTTCATCGCTACAAGCGAGCATAGGCAGGGAAAATCAGAGCTTCATCGCTACAAGCGCAGGATGCCTCGCTACAAGCGAGCCTAGGCAGGGAAAAATGGAAGTTCATCGCTACAAGCGATGGACCGGTCGCTTCAAGCGACCTTAGGCAGGGAATTCTAAAGGTTCCATCGCTATAGCGACAGATCTCATCGCTATAGCGACCAAGGGCGGTTTAATGCTATATGCTGACGTGGAGCTTCCTCACTGGCCAAGAAATCTGCCGTCGCTACAACGACAGGCTCGTCGCTTGTAGCGAGCGTACAAAAATTCAGTTGTATAAAAGCTTTTTAGCTCATTTTTTCTGTATTATCATCTGATTATCAGTTTTTATAACTTTTAGAGCTTAAGATCTTTAACTTCCAGAAAGAGAATAGGCATAAAAAGAGGCAAACTTCATTGAGCAAAAGTGATTCAAGTGAAGATTGAACTAAGCAACTTTGAGAAATCAAGTCTTAGCATTTGATCTCCATCTTCCTTTCTACTTTTGTACTGTTGTCATGAGAATGAACAACTAATCTCCTTTGTTGGGATTATTAGGTAATCAATCACTCTTAGTTGTAAACTCTTGATATTTTAAATATATGATTCTAGCCTTTTATATACCATTGAATTTATTCTTGTTTTCCATTCTTATATTTGATTTAAATGATATTGAAAAATACTTTTGAATCTAGGTTTAGAATAATATTCTATCAAAATAAGAAATTCTAGACATGGGATTTGGTTTTGATAATTACACAAAGTGTCGGAACGTAAAGCTTTCGAATCGTTTAATAGATTGAGAAATCGTCGATTAAACGATACGATCGATCTCACAACGTCATTTGGACACGAATGACGTTGTCGAGTGATACGTGATAATGTTGTATATAAGAAAAGCTAGAATCCATATTTATGATCAATCGAATACAATCGACGTTTGATTGACGTACTTTAATCCTAACACTTTTTATGCCCTATTACTCTACGTTTTATTTATAAAGTTTTTAAAGTCGAGTAGTGTTAGTAAACAAAAAGATGAAACCTTAACTTAAAATGATAATCGACGTTGAACGGTTTATGATATCGCAATAATCCCTGTAGAATCGATATAAAAATATACTTGCTTTTGATCAACATCAAAGTGGCGCTGTTGCCGGGGATTAACGCTTAGATATCATAATCATTGCAGCGTTAATTATTGTCTTAAGCAATTTTGCACAAAATTCTTTTATGTATATAACTATTATTCTTTATCCATCTTGTTTGCTAATTATTTTTGGTCAGATTGTTGAAACCCGTTTATGCGAGGTCAGATACCAGAAGACCAACTGCTTTTTGATTCTGAAATAGAGAGGACTGCTAGAAGAAATAACAGCAAGAATCGGAAGAAAAGGCAGCAAGCAAAGGAAAGGCAGCAAGAGGGACCATCTGTTTCAATTCCTTCATTAGATCCAATCCTTGAAACACCAATGGCAGCTGCAGGAGACGGTACTGGAACTCCAGGCGGTAGTGGGATGCCCTGTCACAACAGCCCACGACGCTTGGCACAATTGGGGAAGACGCCAAGGACAACAAAACAAACTGAGATGAAGACCGGTATCCTCCAAATACTATATGCTAACCCTTTCTCGGGTTTAGACCATGAGGATCCATTCCAACATCTTACTAAGTTATATGAGATCGCCGGTACGTTAGGAGAAACAGAGAATAATGAGGAAGCAATATTTATGAGAATGTTTCCTCATTCTTTGATTGGAAAGGCCAAGGAGTGGTACTTGGATCAACCGCCAACAGTGATGACTAACTGGAACACTCTTGAGGAGAAATTCCTTGAGAGATTCTTTCCTCAGAATCGTTTTATGGAGGCCAAGACAACCATCGCCGTATTTTCTCAAGGCTCAAGTGAGACGTTATTTGAAGCTTGGGAGCGATTCAAGTCTATGCTTAGAAGATGCCCAAACCACGGGTTTGATGATTTAGCACAAATTCATCTTTTCCGGAATGGGATGCAACAACAGTCGAAGCTACTACTTGATGCTGCTGCTGGTGGATCATTAATGGCCAAGAGTGCCGAAGATGCTGTTGCCATCATTGAAAGAATGGCACTCAACGACCATCAGGCTCACCACAATAGAAATTCGGGCCAAAGAAAAGCGGGTATATTGGACTTGGGGACGAATGACGCCATCCTTGCTCAAAACAAATTGTTAACACAACAAGTGGAAGAATTAACTAGAAAGATGGCTAATCTTCCACAACAAATGAAGGATATACAAAATGAACAAAGAAGACACCATCAAGTCGCATCATGCGAACTTTGTTCAGGCGATCATCCCACCGGATTTTGTCCACCGCCTACTGAAGAGGTAAGTTATGTCGGCAATCAACAAAGGCCGCAACAGTTTCAAGGTCAATACCAAGGTCATAACAACAATTTCCCAAGAGGGAACAATCCTAATTATGGCCAAGGATGGAGACAAGAAGCTGGACCATCCAACCGACAACCTTACCAAAATTTCAATCAATATCCTCCTCAACAAAACCGTCAACAAAATACCGATGAGACATTAAACCAGTTTATGCAAATGTCAATGGCGAACCATAAAAATACCGATGCTTCAATCAAAAACCTTGAAACCCAAGTAGGCCAGTTGGCTCAACAGCTTGCTCAAGCCACACAACAAGGCGGAACCTTTACCGCCAGCACTCAAACCAACCCCAAAGAGCATGCATCAACATCAAAATGACAATTAAGTCATTTTGATGAAGCTGACCTTGCATCAAGAGACAAAAATAATTGCAAGGCAATTGCTACGAGAAGTGGGAAGGTAGTTGGAAGGGGAATAGGAGACAACCTTGAGGTGGAGAGGAGAGTTGTTGAAAATGAGGAGGAAGAACATGATGAAGGAAGTGAGAAGGAAACGGAGAGAGATAATAATGAGGATGTAGTTGAAAAGAATAAGGAGTTAGTTGAAAATGAAAACATAGAGAAGAAGAAAGATGTGGTGAAGGAGAGGGGCAAGAATCAAGAAGTTGTGAAGAATGCACCAGCTCCACATCTACCATATCCAACTACTCCAGCTAGAAAGGATAAAGAAAGGCAGTTTGCAAGGTTCCTAGACATATTCAAAAGATTGCAAATCAACATTCCATTCTCGGAAGCCTTAGAGCAAATGCCAACATATGCCAAGTTTATGAAGGAGATTCTTTCCAAGAAGAGGAGGTATAATGATGAAGAAACAATTCAGCTCGATGCTAATTGTAGTGCAATCATCCAGAGAACATTGCTAAGGAAGGAGAAAGATCCGGGTAAAGTCACACTACCGGTATCTATAGGCAATGTTAATGTCGGCAAAGCACTCATCGATCTAGGTTCAAGTATCAACCTAATCCCACTTTCCGTTGTCAAAAGGATTGGTGATTTGGTTGTGAAACGAACCAACTTAACGTTGCAATTGGCCGACAAATCCGTCACACGTCCTTTGGGAATAGCTGAAGATGTGTTGGTGAAAGTCGACAAATTCTTATTTCCCATCGACTTCGTGGTGATGGATATACCTGAGGATGATGGTGTGCCACTAATTCTTGGAAGAACATTTATGCAAACGGCAAGGATGATGATTGATCTTGACGGAGGTCTAATGAAAGTCCGTGGGACGATGAAGAAGTCAATTTCAACATCAATGAAGCTATGAAGTATCCTAGTGATAAAGGTGCCTGTTTCAAGATGGATGCAACTGAAGAATTGATTGTTGATACAAGGGAACAGCTGCACAATATGACACATCTTGAAAGAGTCTTGACGAATGCACTTAGTATCATAGGAGAAGAAGATGAGAAAGAGATAGAAGAATGTTTGAAGGAGCTGGATTCGTTGAAGGAAATTCCTCCTCACAAAGCTAAAATTGAGGAATTGACGAATGAAGCCAAAGTTGAAGAAATGAAGCCGGAGATGAAGATTCTACCCTCACACTTGAAGTATGTATTCCTTGAAAAAGAGGGTAACAAACCGGTCATTATAAGTAGCTCCTTGTCAAGCAATGAAGAAACCAAATTGGTTGAAGTTTTGAAGTCCAATAAAGAAGCAATAGGCTGGACATTATCCGACTTGAAAGGGATAAGTCCATCCTATTGTATGCATAAGATCATGCTGGAGGAAGATTACAAGCCGGTAGCACAACCTCAACGTCGGCTAAACCCAAATATGAAGGAAGTAGTCCGGAAAGAAGTGGTTAAACTACTTGAAGCCGGCATGATTTATCCGATCTCGGATAGTACTTGGGTTAGTCCGGTTCAAGTTGTCCCTAAGAAGGGAGACATGACGGTAATCACAAATGAGAAGAATGAGCTCATATCGACAAGAACCGTCACCGGTTGGAGGATGTGTATAGATTACCGGAGGCTCAACAAAGCTACAAGGAAGGATCATTTTCCTCTACCATTCATGGATCAAATGCTAGAGAGACTGTCAGGCCAAGCTTTTTATTGTTTCCTTGATGGATATTCGGGGTATAATCAGATATCGGTGAATCCAGAAGATCACGAGAAGACAGCCTTTACTTGTCCATTTGGAGTTTTTGCATATCGACGCATGTCGTTCGGGTTATGTAATGCTCCAGCAACATTTCAACGATGCATGCAAGCCATCTTTGCAGATTTGATAGAGAAGAGCATTGAAGTGTTTATGGATGATTTTTCTGTCTTCGGTTCATCATTTGATTTGTGCTTGAAGAATCTGGACACGGTATTGAAGCGGTGCAAGGAAACCAACTTGGTACTCAATTGGGAGAAGTGTCATTTCATGGTTACCGAGGGTATAGTCCTTGGTCACAAGATTTCGTCCAAGGGTATTGAAGTTGATAAAGGTAAAGTTGATGTGATAGGCAAGCTTCCACCACCAATCAATGTCAAAGGCATCCGAAGTTTTCTTGGCCACGCCGGATTCTATTGGAGGTTTATCAAAGACTTCTCAAAGATTGCAAAGCCATTGAGCAATTTGCTCAACAAAGATAAGTCATTTGAATTTGATAATGATTGTGTTAATGCTTTTGAAAGTTTGAAAGATAGTTTGACATCCGCACCCATAATCACCGCACCAAATTGGAATTTTGATTTTGAACTCATGTGCGATGCAAGTGATTATGCGGTTGGAGCGGTGTTAGGTCAACGCAAAAACAAAATTTTTCATGCCATACACTATGCAAGTAAATTTTTAAATGATGCACAAATCAATTATGCTACCACTGAAAAAGAATTACTTGCTATTGTATTCGCATTAGAAAAATTTCGTTCTTATCTCATAGGTTCAAAAATTGTTATCTATACTGACCATGCAGCCATCAAGTATTTGATCACCAAACCTGACTCCAAGCCGAGACTCATCCGTTGGATGTTGCTACTCCAAGAGTTTGATTTGGAGATTAAAGACAAAAAGGGGACTGAGAACCTTGTGGCTGATCATCTGTCAAGATTGGTGAACGATGAGGTGACGAAGAACGAAAGGGAGATTCTTGAAGAGTTTCCGGATGAGAAGTTGCTTATGGTTCAAGAAAGACCATGGTTTGCTGACATGGCAAATTACAAAGCAACGAGGTTCATACCGGAAGATTATACATGGCAAATGAAGAAGAAGTTGATGAGAGACTCAACTCAATTTGTATGGGATGACACATATCTCTTCAAGATTGGAGCTGACCACCTTTTAAGGAGATGTGTTGCAATAGAAGAAGCCAAAGACATCATGTGGCATTGTCATAATTCGCCATATGGTGGGCATTACAACGGTGAAAGAACTGCTGCAAAGGTTCTTCAAGCAGGCTTCTATTGGCCCACTTTATTCAAAGACGCATATGAGCATGTGAAGAATTGCGAGAGTTGCCAGAAAACTGGAGGAATTTCAAAAGGGAATGAGATGCCTCTGCAAAGCATCCTTGAAGTCGAAGTTTTTGACTGTTGGGGTATTGATTTTGTGGGGCCGTTTCCATCCTCCATGTCCAATGAATACATTTTGGTAGCCGTAGACTATGTGTCTAAGTGGGTAGAAGCAATCGCATCCCCAAAGGCTGATAGTAAAACAGTGGTCAAGTTTCTCAAAAGAAACATCTTTTCCCGTTTTGGAACTCCGAGAGTGCTTATAAGTGATGGAGGTTCTCACTTCTGCAATCAACAATTGGCAAAAGCACTTGAGCACTACGGAGTCAAACACAAGGTAGCTTCACCATACCATCCACAGACCAACGGTCAAGCCGAAGTATCCAACCGTGAAATCAAAAGGATACTTGAGAAGACCGTGTCATCATTGAGGAAGGATTGGTCAATGAAACTTGACGAAGCATTGTGGGCCTATAGGACCGCATACAAAGCTCCTACGGGTTTCACACCATTTCAGTTGGTGTATGAAATACCAGAGCTGGTTGAGAGTTTTGCAGATGTCAGAATCTCAGAAGAACCTTCAGAAGCTGAACCCAGTTCAGGTTCTGATGAAGGTTCAGAAGCTGAAAACAATGAAGAATCTGAGAAACTCTCTAATAATGACACTACTCCTGGAGCTAATCAAGACCAGCATGGTTCTGAACAAATCCCTGATGGTTCTTCATAAGCTAATCCACCCAGAACCTTATTCAAGTACAAGTCTTCACATCCTGAGGAGTTGATCATTGGAAACAAGAACAGTCCAAGGAAGACAAGATTAGCATTCACTCAGAATGAGTCTATGCTTGGCCTGCTATCCATGATTGAACCCACAACTGCTGATGAAGCACTTGCTGATGATGGCTGGATTGTAGCAATGCAAGAAGAACTGAATCAGTTTCAGAGGAATGATGTTTGGGATCTTGTTGCAAGACCTGATCAAAAGAACATCATCGGAACAAAATGGGTGTTCAGGAACAAGCTCAATGAGCAAGGAGAAGTGATCAGAAACAAGGCTAGATTAGTAGCTCAAGGGTACAGCCAGCAAGAAGGAATAGACTACACTGAAACTTTTGCTCCAGTAGCAAGACTGGAAGCAATCAGGTTACTTCTTTCTTATGCTGTTAATCATGATATCATCTTGTATCAAATGGATGTTAAGAGTGCTTTCTTAAATGGTGTAATTTCTGAAGAAGTGTATGTAAAACAACCTCCTGGTTTTGAAGATGTTAAATATCCAAATCATGTTTTTAAACTGAAGAAGTCTTTGTATGGTCTGAAACAAGCTCCCAGAGCTTGGTATGAAAGACTAAGCAACTTCTTAATTAAAAATGGTTTTGTAAGAGGTCAAGTTGACAATACACTTTTTAGGAAAACTGTTAAGAAAGAAATCTTAATTGTGCAAATATATGTTGATGATATCATATTTGGTTCTACTAATGCCTCCCTTTGCAAAGAATTTTCAAAGTTAATGCAGGATGAATTTGAAATGAGCATGATGGGTGAGTTGAAATTCTTCTTGGGAATTCAAATCAACCAATGCAAAGATGGTGTGTATGTTCATCAGTCCAAATACACTAAGGAGCTTCTGAAGAAGTTCCAGCTGGATGATTGCAAGCTGATGACAATACCAATGCATCCTACCTGCACCTTAAGCAAAGAGGACAATTGCTCTAAAGTAGATCAGAAGTTGTACAGAGGTATGATAGGTTCTCTCCTATACTTAACTGCTTCTAGGCCATATATTTTATTTAGTGTATGTCTGTGTGCTAGATTCCAGTCAGATCCTAGAGAACCTCATATGACTGTTGTCAAGAGAATCTTTAGGTATCTGAAAGGAACAACTAATTTTGGACTTTTGTATAAGAAATCCCTGAATTATAAGCTAGTTGGATTCTGTGATGCTGACTATGCTGGGGACAGGATTGAAAGAAAATCCACCAGTGGAAACTGTCAGTTTCTTGGTGAGAATCTGATATCCTGGGCCAACAAGAGACAAGCAACCATTGTTTTGTCAACAGCAAAAGCAGAATACATCTCAGCTGCAAGTTGTAGCACACAACTGCTCTGGATGAAACATCAATTAGAGGATTATCAGATTCATGCAGATAATATTCCTATTTTTTGTGATAATACTGCTGCAATTTGTCTGTCTAAAAATCCAATTCTGCATTCTAGAGCCAAGCACATAGAAATAAAACATCATTTTATAAGAGATTATGTTCAGAAGGGTGTATTAGATATTCAGTTCATTGATACTGATCATCAATGGGCTGACATATTCACAAAACCCCTAACAGAAGATAGATTCAATTTTATTAAAAAGAATCTGAACATGCTTGAATCTGAATGAATACCTTGATTCTGAGTTTATCATAAGCTAAGACTGATCAGACACTCATCTTCTTAGAGTCTGAAGACAGTTAAGCCTGAAAAACTTCAGAGTCTGAAGGATCAGAACCTGGATTTTCTGACTTCTGAATCTGATAGGAATCTAATGTTTGGTCAGAATCTGATAAGTATAACCCAGGGCAATGATGATTAAAGCTTTGAAAGTTTATACTCTAATCCTCCTAATCAATTTAAAAATGTGATTTTCTGCTCTGATATTAAATGATAAAATTGCTTGACAAACAATTTTCAGTTGGTATCAGTCTGTTTTTAAACTGTTTAGCACAGACACATTTTTTTAATGCCCAAAGTATTTCAGACAATGTTCAGTTTTTAGAAATGTTTTAATTTGGTATCAAACTCTGAGATAAACCTTCATATTTTGGTATCAGGTTCTGATACAAGTTCAGCAGTATTAAAACTGTCTTTTGGTATCAGACTCTGATATAACTTTTCAATTGGTCTATGATCTGAACTATTTTGTTTTAAAAATGAGCTAGACCTGCTCTGATACATTATTGTGTGTTTTGCTCTGATACTGAACCATTTATACTGAACAAGTAATGTCTGAACACAGAATGATCTGATCAGAAGCTCTGAACTTTTTTCTGCTTCTGAACAACATTCTATTTTCAATGCAATGTCATATACTCATTGAAAATCAAGTATGCTCTGATACTCATCTTTGCTGCTTGATTATCCATATGATTGCATAGTTATCTCACATGTTTTTCAACCTTCCCCAATTCTGAACCTTTTTGAAATGCTTTCAAACTCTTTTAAAAAGGGGGAGACTAAACTGCTCTGATGCACATGTTTTCAAACTCTTTTAAAAACTTTTTGTTGATGACAAAAGGGGGAGTAAGGTAAAACAAGTATTAAAGCACCTGAGCTCAAAAATATAAGTTAAACTTTGTCAGTAATTAACTTATGAAAGGGGAGTAAAAAGGCATTAAGACCTGAGGCTCTGAACATAAGTTAAAGCTCTGATACTGATTGAATTTAACTTATGAGAACTGTTTTTAACTCTTAAGCCTCTGAATTGAATTTCTGTGAGATACATAACTCTTAGTGAGTTAAAATGAATTGAAAATAACTTGGATAAGACTCATGGAGCTTACAAAACTCATCCTGTGGATTATCAGACTTAGGGGGAGAACTTACAAACCTCAGAACCTGAAGTCAACAAGTTATTTTGAATTCTGAGTGTTAATTTCACCTGATTGTTTAAAGTTGAGTTTAATTAACATGGATAAGAATCAAGGGGAGCTTACAAACCTAACCTTGAGGATTGTCAGACCTAGGGGGAGCTTACAAACCTCTCCTGAAGTCAGATTGTTAATTAAACTTAATAACAATTCTGAAATTTTCACATTTGTGATTTAAACAGAACTTAATTAACTTGGATCAAACTCAGGGGGAGCTTACAAACCTCACACCCTGCAGTTAACTTGTTAATTAAGTTAACAACAATTTTCTGATTAATACTTATGTTTGTCATCATCAAAAAGGGGGAGATTGTTGGAACAAAATGTGTTTAACAACTCTCTTATGAATTAAGGGGGAGATTGTTGAAACATTACGTTTAAACATATCTCTCTTTATGGTTTTGATGATAACAAAGTGTTAAATAGAAAATTGGTTATTTGCTAATGCTTTGTTCTAGTGATGTCAGAACCAAGTGATTATTGATTGGAAATTAAGAATGGTTATGAAAGAACAAGCTTAGAGCAAGAAAGGAAAGCTAAGAAGCAATGTTGCAAAGCTAGAAGGAAACTGGGTCTGAAGAAGTGCTTCTGAAGAAGTGCTCCTGAAGAAGTGCTCCTGAAGTAGTGCTCCTGAAGTGAGAGTCTGAAGCCTGCGTCTGAAGACTGCTTCTGAAGTCTGAGTCTGAAAGCAGCTTCTGAAGGAAGTCAACAAAAGTCAGCTTCTGAAGAAGTCAACAAAAGTCAACTTCTGAAGATCAGCTTCTGATCCGTACAAAGGCAGCTTCTGATGTACTGTTCACGCAGAAGCTTCTGAAGCTGATGTGGCTTGGAAAGCAACTGGTACTATGCGCATTTAATGCCTGGATGTGTCAGGACAACCTAATGGAACAGTTGTCTCCCTGACCCAAACATTTCCCAGCTTTTAAGGTAGGCCATTTCAAAAATGGCTGCTGCTCTGTTTTATTGAAAAACGTCAGCACACATTTGCAGAAATCCTAGCTCAACTTGCAACGGCTCTTTCCTCAAATCAAGAAAATCTTCAACAGCTCTATTTCCTCTATAAAAGGAAGAATATTTGAAGAAGAATTTTGTCTAAGACTCTTGAAATCAAATTGCTGAACCAGTACTCTGTTTTGCTGTCAAGTTCAAAAACTCTTAGAAATTCTTCAGTCTTGTAACTTAGAATTTCTTAAGGTTAAGAGTCTTAACCTGTGTTGTATTAAGAGAACACCTCTGATATTTTATCAAGTGTTCAACCCAAACTCATTTATTTGTAAACCAGTTTGGTCCCTAAAGTCTCAGTCTGTATACTGAGCAATTGTATCCTCATTCCTTTGTGGTCTGAGTCAGAAGTCTCTTGAGCATTGGGAAGTCTCTTGACTTGGTGTCTTGAGCATTGGAAGCCTCTTCCTTTGTGGTTGAGCATTAGAAGCCTCTTTCTTTGTGATTGAGCAACTGGAAGTCTCTTTCTTAGTGATTGAGCATTTGTAATCTTCTGATTATAGTGGAACTCTCTTGTTGGAAAACAAGGGGACTGGACTACTTCTCACATTGAGAAGGAACCAGTATAAATTTTTGTGTGTCTCTCTTCCCTTCTGTTTTTAACTTGTTAATCCGCTGCATATACTTCTGATAACAGTTGAGAACAAAAGAACAAGTTTTTGAGTCACACAATTCAACCCCCCCTTCTTGTGTGTGTTTTTCTCACCTTCAGAGGGTGTTGATCTTGTAAAACCCTTCTTGCTAAAGGAGATTAAGGAGGCAGTGTGGGATTGTGATAGCTATAAGAGTCCTGGACCAGATGGTATTAATCTGGGATTTTTTAAAGATTTTTGGGATATGTTGAAGGTAGAGTTGTTGAATTTTTTTGCTGAATTTCATCGAAATGGAAGGTTAACTAAAGGTTTGAATAGCACTTTTATTGCCCTAATTCCCAAAATTGAGAACCCGCAGAGGTTGGCAGATTTTCGTCCTATCTCTTTGGTTAACAGCCTGTATAAAATTCTGTCTAAGGTGCTTGCTAATCGGCTTCAGAAAGTGGTCGGTAAGGTGGTGTCGGAAACTCAATCAGCGTTTGTTCAAGGAAGACAAATCCTTGATGGTATTCTTATTGCTAACGAGGTGGTGGATGATGCTCGCAGGTTAAAGAAAGAATTACTTTTGTTCAAAGTAGATTTTGAAAAAGCTTATGACTCAGTTGATTGGTGGTATTTAGAGGAGGTCATGGGCAAGATGAACTTCCCTTTTGTTTGGTGTAAATGGATGATGGAATGTGTTACTTCCGCATCAGCATCGGTTCTAGTCAATGGGAGTCCGACTGCTGAGTTTACTTTGGAGAGAGGTATTCGTCAAGGTGATCCTCTTTCCCCTTTCCTTTTCCTGTTGGCTGCTGAAGGGTTTAATGTTATGATGAATGCGCTGGTGGCTAATGGTTTGTTTAGTGGGTACACTGTTGGGGCGCAAAATGCGTTGTCCGTATCTCATTTACAGTTTGTGGATGATACCCTTTTGATTGGTGGGAAAAGTTGGGCGAATGTTCGTGCATTGAAGAATGTCTTACTTTTGTTTGAGAAAATCTCGGGGTTAAAAGTTAATTTTCATAAAAGCATGCTGTTTGGTATTAATGTGGCGAGTTCTTGGCTTCATGAGGCGGCGGTTGTTATGAATTGTAAGCATGGCTCGTTACCTTTTGTGTATTTGGGGTTGCCTATCGGTGGTGACTCGAGAAAGATTCAATTCTGGAACCCTTTGGTTGATCGTATTAGAGGTAGACTGTGTGGTTGGAAGAGCAAAAACCTTTCGTTGGGTGGTCGGCTGATTCTCCTTAAGTCTGTGCTGTCTTCCATTCCGGTTTATTTTCTTTCCTTCTTCAAAGCTCCCTCAGGTATCATTTCTACCCTTGATTCTATTTTTTGTAAGTTTTTTTTTTTTGGGGGGGGGGGGGAGTGAGGATGTTTGAAAATTGTCTTGGGTTAAATGGGATAAAGTCTGTTTACATAGGGAGAATGGAGGTCTGGGGGTCAGGAGGCTGAAGGAGTTTAATTATCCCTTCTTGAGAAATGGGTGTGGAGGATGTTGGAGGAAAGGGGAAGTTTGTGGTATAATGTGTTGTGTGCGAAGTATGGTGAGGAGGGGGGGGGGGCGGTTGTGTGTTGGTGGCGGTGGGGGTTCTGTGTGGTGGCAGAATGTGAACAATATTAGGAGGGGGGCGGTTTGCTAGATGATCGGTGGTTGTTGGATAGTATTTCTAGGCAGGTGGGGGATGGGGTCTCGTCGTTGTTTTGGAAGAATCCCTGGCTGGATGGTGTGTCTTTAGAGATTAGATATGCTAGATTATTTGATCTTGCTGAAAACAAATGTGCTACTGTTGCAGATATGTGTTCTTTGGGTTGGGAGGTTAATGGTGAGGCGTGGAAGTGGAGAAGGAGACTGTTTGCGTGGGAGGAGGGGTTGTTGCGTGAATGTGTGGAGCAGCTTTCATTTGTGGTTTTGCAGGTTGATGTGTCCGACAGGTGGGTCTGGAAGCTTCATTCTTCACATAAGTACATGGTTAAAAGTGCTTATAATTACTTGACTAATTTGGAGCTGACAATTGACGACCGTTGTAACCATGTTTTATGGCTTAAGCAAATTCCGCTTAAGGTCAATATTTTCGTTTGGCGTTTGTTCCTGAACAGATTAGCAACTAAGATGAATTTGTTTAGGAGGAACATTCTGGATTATAATGAAGCTTTTTGTTCGGCTTCTTGCGGACTTATTGAGGATCAGGATCACTTGTTTTTTTCTTGTGCTTATTACGGTGGCCTTTGGCCTTTAATATCAGGATGGCTAGGCTACTCAACATCTCTACAAGGATCTTTGTTTGAACATTTACTTCAGTTTGGAGGTCTTGGGGGTTTTTCCAACAAGTCTCGTCTCGCTTATAATATTATTTGGATTTCCGCTCTTTATACCATTTGGAAGGATCGTAATTTGAGGCATTTTCACCACAAATCCGAACAACTCCTATCTCTGTTGGAAAAAGTTAAACTTCAAGCTTTTTGGTGGTTTAAATCTTCTTTTGCAGCTTTTGAATTTGATTATTCGGTTTGGAGGGTTACTCCTGTTTTCTGTCTTCAGGCTGTAGCTTAGTGTTTCTTTTCGCTACTTTGTAGTGGTGTTTGGTTTTTGTCTTTGTAATTATTGGACTTGTTAGCTCCCTTTGGTACTTCTTGTGCTAGAGGAGCTTGCGTTATTTTTCTTAATAAAATTTGTTTAGCTTCTTCAAAAAAAATTAAACATTTTTAAAAATTTGGATCCAAAGATAATTTGGTGATGTTTTTATGCTAAATAGAAAAAATAATTAGAAAATAAAAAAGAGAATAAAATAAAATTAACAAGGGAGTGACACATGTACATAAAAAATATAAATACTCCATTACTTTTTATTGAAAATATAAAAAATATAATTTATCAAAAGCAACTAAAAGTACAACAAACTTTGTATATTTAATATAAAATACACAAGTTCCGATACAAATTTACTATTTTAAACTTCTTAATATGCGCAAGTTTAACATGTGCAAACTTGTACACGGTAAAAAATATTCATATAACAAAAGTCAAGTTCTATGATTTTAGAAATTTAGGTGTTTTAAAATATATTTTTTTGACAAAAAGATGTTTCAAATTCATTAATTGCATAACTTTTAGACCAATATCTTTTTTATTCTTAACAAAGAAAATAATTTTTAGACTAATATATGTATATCTTGGGAAAAAAAAATGTTTAGTCATCATGTCAAAAAACTAACGTTTAAACTAATATTGACATATAAATACATGAGAATATGTATTCTTTTTTGGGTAAAAGGGAATATATATATAATCTAATTGTTGTAAAAGAAAATAACGTTTATACTATTTTTTTTAGATCTTTTTAGGGTAGAAAAATAATGGATTTTGTGAATTTGAGAGAAGAAGAACCAAGAATGAAAAAACACGAAGATATGGTGTAAAAAAATTTGGAGAAAAAAGAAGAGATGAAACAAGAAATAGTAAAGAAAAAAAGAATAAAATATCTCTAAACAATTGAAATGAGGTAACGAAAGATTTTATTATATTTTTTGATTTAAAACATAAAGACACATTAATTGAATGTGGGGTGAGTATGTAAATAACAAAAATATATTTAAAATACTTAAAATGTACTTATATATTTGATTTTTGTTAGTGTAGTTCACATCGTTCATTTTAATTGGTCCACATCAGTAGTAGGAAATAATTTATCCACAAATTTGTAAAGGATAATCTAGAAAAAAACCAAACCAATGTCGATTAAATTAACAATTGTAAAAGCTTTATGGATCATGTTTTACCAAAACGATGTCTTTATGAACACTGATGATGGAGTTAAGTTGATTACTGTTCATGCTGGTTTGGAGAAGAAAGTTGGCACAGAATCCAAGACCGTTTCCTAGGAATTTTTCCTCGGAAAATTCCTTATAGCCGTTGCAACTAGCCGTTTGCATTACCGTTACCAGTCTATATAATCTAATTCATTATTTTCATTCTTACTCATCTTCTCACAACTCTTTACATTATTTCACTATTTTTTTTTTCAATCTCTACTTATCATCAACTTGTTTTAATCTTCATCTACTGTCAGTGTTTCATCAGATTATTTCTGGTTAGTTTCTAAATTTTATTTTAATTTATATATATTTATATACTGTTAGTTTAATTTATATACACATATACATACATAACAATCTTTTAAATTCAGTGTTGATTTTTTGGGTGGGAGTAGATTGTTATGTTATTCCTTTATATTTTTAAGTGAGTGTATATTAAGAGCCCCATATTTATATATTGTTTATCTTATTATTTTTTTCCGTAGTAATTCTCTTTTTAGTTGCGGTTGTGGTTATTTTTGTGATTGTAGTTACTCTCTACCTGGTTGTGGTTATTGTCACTTTTTCCGCATTTTTTCATCTGATTTATTATTTGAGGTTTAGTTTCTCTAATTTATTTTAAATTGTTAGTAAAAAGGTTACAGTTAGTAAGAAAAGTCTTGGTAAAAACAATATAGTTAGTAGAAAAGTTAATAAAAATTGCAGTAAAAAATTAGTAATAAAAAAGTAAGTTAGTCAAAATGCTTAATGGGTACTAAAAAATGTTATAGATTTTAGAATTATTCAATATGCATGCGATGGTATGTGTAATTTGTATAGATTCGTAAATAATTAGAAAAACTGAAGTTTTTCATAAAAATATTATTAAATATAAAGGTCTTAGCCATTAAAAAGGTTAATTAGTAAAAAAAAGTTTAATAAAAAGGAAATAGTTAGTAGAAAAGACTAAGAGGTAAATTTCAGGGTTATTTTATAGTTAGTAAAAAGGTCGTAGTTAATAAAAATAATATTAGTTAGTAAAAATAATGTTATTTAGTAATTTTTGTGTATAGATTTTAGCTTTATTTTATAAGAGTAGAAACTAATTTAAATTAATGTCAACAATGCAGAAGATGGACCAATATATTATACATCGAAGTTGGATGTACGAAAGAACATTGGGAAAAAAGACACTTCAACCACTTTTTAAGGAAGGAGTTCGTGGATTTGTTACTTTCACCATGTCACAAGATTGTTATAAAATGGATGGAGGGATCCGATGTCCGTGTCTTAAATGCAGCTGTAGGTTCTTTAAAAGCCCGGAAGAAATCATAAAAGATTTAGAGAAAGTTGGTTTTATGGAATTGTATTGGGTATGGAGTCATCATGGTGAAGGCCTTCCGCATACTAATACTGAGGTTATTTATGATATCCGCGCTTATGCCAATAGAGTACTTACAGAGTGTGGTAAGAGACCGTTGGAGCCTGCTAAACCCCGAAAAAATTCGAGATATTGTACTTACACAGAAGAAGTTAAGCCGAGCTGGTATGTTCCTCGTCCGTGGTCGATACCTCGTGTCAAGGATTCTTCATCGGCTCCACCTCTTTATAGTACCCCTTTTCCGTGGCCTATTCCGAATCCTGCACAATCTTCGATCATGCCCGGACTAGTACCCGGTGAGCAGCAGCAGCAGCAACAACAAGAGGAAGCAGATCCTATGCAACAAGCACATCAGTTTCAAGAAGAAGTGAAAAAACAGGATGGACGTTATGTAATCTACCCTTTTAGTGACTCGTAAGTGTTAAAAAAAAATCAATTTGCTACATATTTTCATTTCATTGTTATTTCTTTTTTAATTAACAATTTAAATGTTTAGGTTGAAGCCGTCTAACGTCTCAGAACAATACACAAAGTGGGCAATACAAGCATGCTACAAAAAGTTTTGGCCCCATTATGGATACCTTAAGGATGAAGAAAAGAGAGATGTTTTTGATGAGTTTAGGGTAAGTGAAAATAATTTTCATGATATCATATTTTTATTTATATGTATAGTGTAATATCATATTTTTGGTTGATTTATTATAAATATATGTAGTTTAATAATTATAATAATTTATTGCAGAAACATTGTGTTTGGGAAGCTCATCATGAAGCTGAAGTCAAGGATATTTTTCATCATAGAGCTCAATCCCATTTGTGTGATATGCTATTGGATGAACGTATCACTTATTGCGAAAACAATGATTATCGGCCAGAATGGATTGACGAAGAAATTTGGAATCAACTGGTACACTACTGGGCTACCGATGCGAGGATTAAAAATCGTCCTAAGGCCGGAAAAAGGATTCGAGCATCTACGAAAGGAGGATTTCTGCACTCAAAAGGTTGTGTTAGTGCTCACACCCATGGTAAACAAATATTTCATTCGTACGATGGTCTATATTTGTATATATTTTATTAATCATATATTATAATTAATTTAATTATTATTATTATGTTAAATTAGAAAAAAGAGCTGGGGAGAAATCCATTAATAAAAAAGCTTCAAAAGCGTACCCACATCAGAAAAGGGACAACTGATACATATGTTAACGATCCTTCTAGAGATACTCAGGTGAATTTATACTGATATTTTTGAATTATTTTTTAATGTTTTATTCACTAAATGTTACTTGACTTTACTATTCATCATTTATGTATACAGAAATCTTATGAAGAAAGGAAGAGACAATTGTTATTTCACACTAATGCCACATCCACATCATCATCATCTTCTCAACAAGAATTGTCTGGTCTTGGAAGCTTGGCCCCCAACATGAGGCGTAGATCTCTTTTTGATGTTCTTGACGATGCAGAAGGATCTTCTCATCCCCCAGAGTTGACTCCTGAGATGCACGCGCTGATACAACAAATGGCACAACAGTTGCAAACTCAAAGCCGGTATTTGCAATCTCAAAGTCAAGCGGAGCAAGAGTTAAGGGATCAATTACATCATGAAGTTGAGTGTAAAAGAGTGTTTGAAAAAAGGGTTGAACAACATTTTGCTTCTCAAAACCGTTCACCCATACCATTGCCGGTAGAAATCCCCCCATATGATTCTGAGGAGGAGGATGCTAATGATTGAGCGTGCGTAATAATATTTTGAATAACTATTGGTGTGTAACAATATTTGAATATGGATAATTTTTATTTTAACATGATTAATTTTGAATATTTTCATCATTTTGTATGTTGAAGCCAATGTAGATGAATTTTAAGACAAGATTTCTACCTAATATCAAACACAAATTTGTTAAATGAATTTTAAAACAGGATTCCAGTCATCTCTCACTTCCTCGCCTCAAACTTTTAGAATTCAACAAAAACTGTCGACAAATCAAATGAAAACCAATAATAAACATTTTAGCCAATTAGCTCCTATCTATATCAAATACTGTTAATGTCTCGAATGGTCCATTTTTTTTTCATTAAGATTACATTTATTTATAATTTCTCACTTACTCTCATTATAATTCTCCAGGTTGCTTCAGGATGCAGGTCTGAATCATCTAAGCATGACGCAACTAACTTGGTAAGAATCCCTGTTGAACAGATGAGAACAGTTTTCGAATACATTTTCGTTTCATTTCTTCCCCTTTTATAATCCTCCAGTTTATTATAATATATGCCTTGTACTTAACTCTTTGTTCTGCAAATTCTACTTGACCATATATGCCCGACATTATAAATGAAACAAAGATAAATTATCTTTTTGTTGGAGGATCAGAAACCAACACCAGTTTTCTCTTGTTGAATTATTTTCTTCAATGGAAAGGGGGAAAAGATACAATATATGTTCTCATGTTTGTTTGGGATTTTCTAAACTAGTATGTAGATAGGTGACATTCTTTCTTATTTGAAAATGCTTTTAGAGTTAGATTTTTGGTGTATCTAAGATGGTTAGAACAACAACTCCTGCATACTCAAGCATTACCCTCTTTCCGTATATCAATAGAGTTCTTAACGTTGATTCTTGAGATATAAACCATGTATTTTTGTTGCATAAGGCTGAAAAACTTCTGACCCAGTAACTTTTTATGAAATTTAACCGCTGCAACTTTCACAGATGTATTTTTTCTTTTAGATATTTGTTTAGATAAAGAATTTCAACCGTATTTTTGTACTCATCATTGTTTTCCCCATTTATCATACTCTTTCCATCCACCATGACACAAATCTTTTTATCTGTCATAACACTTGGAACACACATTGACTTCCCACTCACCATGTCATAAACTTCTGTCTTCCAATTTAAATGGGGAACAAGCTCGGCCTAAGACACCATTGGCTAGTACATACATATTTGTCTGAGACATCATGGTAACCTTTTGGGAACCTTCAGCTTCTACTCGTTTTCTTCCAGCTCCTTCCAAAGCATTTGTGATTTCCTTCATCGTATGTGGCATGGTTAAATTACTGTCCTTTGAAACACAGTCCTTCCCAAGGGACAAATGGGATTGGTCTGCTAGTAGATCTTCAAAATCAGCAAGCGTCAAATCACCATAGTCTGTTTCGTACTTGTGCCTCTGATCTCATCGAAAACAATTATGTTGATGCGCTTTCTGCCCACCCACCACAACTTCCCAATAGGACAGTATACTAGACTAGCCACCCACTACCTTGATGTCGCTTTCAGCAAGCATGCACATTCCCTTTGGACGAAAAAATATTGTCGAGGGGTACAAGTCTGGCGGCTTTGTCAGCAGAAGCTTTGCCGGCAGAATGGAACCCAAAACATTGTAGAGCATATCAAGTTTGGGAACAGAGACGACACACACACTTAAAGGATTTGTAGAGTGGGACGATGATAGTGTATCAAAACAATCGGGCTCAAATTTGGCTGTGTCTTCTTCTTTTGATATACTATCATCATCTCTCTCTCTCTCCAAATCCCATGATTAGAGCCAAGGAAAATGATTTCCAATCTTGACCTAGGTCCTTCTGGCACCAAGATTGAAACCACAACATGTCTAACCTTATCAGATGAATGAATTTTCTGCTCCTCAATGGGGTCGTCCCCCACAAATTATGGCAGCCCTTTGTTTATGAACCAATTGTTCAATTCATCCATCTTAAAGACCGGCTCTCCGTTGAGGATCCGACATGTCTGACCAATTGGTAGGAAGCCAAATTAAGAAAGAACAGAAAAATTGTATTATTGTTTTAAAAAATAAACTATTACAGGATAATCCTTGTAATATCAGAGCAAACTGTTAAGAGGCAATCTCAAACTCCATGAAAGCAAGAAAATAAGCTTGCAATGTGCAAAGCTATGAAAAAAAGAAAAGGAAATGAGAAAAAAAGGAACTTTATTATTGGAAAGTGTCAGTGATGCAATGGATCACTATAGCTATATATAGAGTGTAGAATCCCAACTCTAACTCAACTATAGTTACTTAACTAACTGATATGAATAACTAACTCAGTTACAATCGGTAAACTAGATCTATTACACATAGTTACTTGCTATACAAGTAACAGATACATCTTAATCTATTTGTCTTTTAACAGCCCCCCACAAGCTGGAATAAATGTTGATTGTTCCAACACTACAAGAAATCATTGGAATTCCGAGGCACAAAACTCCTAGGAAAACGTCTATTTCTCCTTGGAATGTCACTTTTTTTCGAGGAAATAGTGTCCTTGGAAAATAGTTGTTAATAATCTTGAATTGTTGGGAAGAGGCTGCTGCACTTGAAACCTGAAATGATTAATGGTTATGCACGAAAACTCAAAGCGTATGGGGTTGCCACACTAACCTTTAGGTTCGATTCGCCCCCACCAATAACTTTATATTGGATGCAATAGGAATGTCCAGCGAATCCCCTTCAGGATACTATGAGTTCCTTGATGTGTATTGCACAATCACACCAAGCGTATCTCCTAACAATATTTGACAGAAATATGTTTCCAACAATTCACTCATGCATTAGAGAATTGATGGATGATTTAGAGTATGAGAATGAGGGAGAATTTGACTGTAATTGATGTCAAAAACGTGCTCCTTCTGATACACAAATGCCATGCATTTATAGTGCATCATATGCCCCTTCATATGAAAGAATGCAACTTTTAATCAAAAGTTACAACCATATACATTCAACTTTTGGCTTGAATCAATGCAATGATTCATGATTTATCAGTAAATGATAACTTCCCAATGTATACAAGTCATTCCCATGAAGAGTTACAACTTTTGGAACCCAAAACTATGAGAAAAAGTGCAGAAAAACACATCCAGTCCCGTGGTAATCGATTACCATACGCAGGTAATCGATTACCCAAAGTCTCTGTTTACCGTTTGCAAATTTTGCTTGATGTAATCGATTACATCAATATGGTAATCGATTACCATGTGTAATTTTCTGTTTTTCAGTTTTTCTCACCTATTTTGGAAATCTCCAACAATCCCCCACCATTTTCAAAATACTAAATCCCATAAAACTGGAAATTCCATGGTTTCAGATAATGGTATCTCACGATTTGAACCATTACTTAGTAAATTAAGTTTTCGCTCATTCCCAAATAGTATGGTAGGCAAGCTTTGAACCAACTATTCATTAGAACAAGTGTACATAATTTACACATAGAATCTCAATATCATTAATAAAGAGAACTGTAAGATGACACATTAATAAGGCCTTGTGTCATATATCCCTTTTCATGAAAACTTAAGAGTCAAGCCCTTGAACTCCGTGAAGCGGCCAAACTTCATTCTCACATAGGTAGACTATATCGGAAATGCCCCATAAGTATGCATTTCAGCAAATGTATGCTATATGTCCATTAAGAGAAAAATCTCAACCTACCATTTTTTAATCTTATGGTCCAAGTACTTTTAACCTTGGGATGTATCTATTAACAAGTACTTCAATTACTCTAATAATGTACTTTCACCATTGAACCCAAGACTTGATGTTACTCAAGTGTGGGTTGAGTTTCCATTATTGGTAATCAATTAGATATGGGCTTGAGTCCCATCCCCAATGATGTCTTCAACACCATGTCTCTTGTCAAACCTTTCGTCAAAGGATCTGCAAGATTCTTTTCTGTTCTTACGAACATGATGGATATTACTCCATTAGAAATCAAGTCTCTTACATAGCTATGTCTTAAACCAATATGCCTTGATTTCCCATTGTATACTTGACTATAGGCCTTTGATAGTGTGGATTGACTATCACAATGTATGGATACTGGTGCCATTGGCTTTTGCCAGACTGGTATCTCATACAACAAATTCCTTAGCCATTCTGCCTCTTTACTTCCTGCAGCCAATGCAATAAATTCTGCAGCCATGGTGGAGTCGGCAATGCATGTCTGTTTCTTTGAACCCCAAGAAACTGCACCTCCACCAAGGTTGAAGATCCATCCACTTGTGGAAGCATGGTCCTCAACATAAGTTACCCAACTAGCATCTGTGTATCCTTCCAAAACTGAAGGGTCTCCACTATACGTTAAACAATAATTCATTGTTCCTTTCAAGTATTTTAATACTCGTTTCACAGCGTGCCAATGTTCTTTACTTGGATTGCTAGTATACCGACTTAACCTTCCAACAGCATATGCTATATCAGGTCTTGTACAGGTCATGGCATACATCAAGCATCCGATTACTTTTGCATATTCAAGTTGTGCCACCGGACAACCTTTGTTTGGTTGCAAACTAACAGTTTGGTCAAATGGGGTAGAGACCGGATTACAATCTAAATGATTGAATTTCTGAAGCACCTTTTCTATATAATGAGATTGGGATAAACCAATGTGGTTACCATCTCTTATGATTTTAATTCCTAAAATCACATCTGCTTCGCCTAAATCTTTCATATCAAAATTTTTGGATAAGAAAGCTTTAGTCTTTTCTACCTCATCTAAACTTGTGCCAAAAATTAACATATCATCTACATATAAACAAATCATGACACCTTTTCCATTGTGGAATTTACTGTAAATACACTTGTCAGATTCATTTATAATGTATCTATTGGCTAACACAACTTGATCAAATTTTTGGTGCCATTGTTTGGGTGCTTGTTTCAACCCATATAAAGACTTAGTTAATTTACACACTTTATCTTCTTGACCTTTGATCACAAACCCTTCTGGTTGTTTCATATATACCTCTTCATCCAACTCTCCATTTAGGAAAGCAGTTTTAACATCCATTTGATGGATAACAAACTTATGGATGGATGCTAGTGCAATTAGCACTCTAATTGATGCAATTCTTGCAACAGGTGCATATGTATCAAAATAATCAATTCCTTCTTTTTGTGTAAACCCTTTGGCAACTAGTCTAGCCTTGAATTTATCAATGGTACCATCAACTTTCATTTTCCTTTTAAAGATCCATTTACAACCTATTGGTTTGGATCCGGGTGGGAGATCTACTACTTTCCAAGTTTTATTACCCATAATTGAATCCATTTCTTCCTGGATAGCTTCTTTCCAAAAGGCTGAATCTTGAGACTTTATAGCCTCTTCATATGTCACTGGATCACTCTCAAGGTTAAAGCAAATTGGTCCATAACTATTTATGGATGTACCAGTTCCTTCTATAAGAAACATGAAGAAGTCAGGTCCAAAATCTTTTTCTTTTCGGATCCTCTTACTCCTTCTAAGTTCTGAACCATCCAATGTATCTACATTTGATTCATTATTTTCTAAATTTGGTACATTAGAATGAACAATGTCCTTGGGATAAGAGAATGATTTAAATCTATCTTCTTGAAAAATTGCATCTCTTGACTCAATTACTGTATTGACAGAATATGAGTCATTCGATTCAATAACCAAGAATCTGTATGCTTTGCTATTTTCTGCATAGCCTAAGAATACACATTCAATTCCTCTTTCACCCAACTTCTTTCTTTTTGGTTCAGGCACTTTCACAATTGCTCTACAACCCCAAACTTTTAAATAATTAAGATTTGGCTTCCTTTGTTTCCAAAGTTCATATGGGGTTATTTTGTTCCTTTTGTTTGGAACCCTATTGAGGATATAACATGTTGTAAGCATTGCTTCACCCCAATATCCTTTAGATAATCCAGAATAGGACAACATGGCATTAACCATTTCTACCAAAGTCCTATTCTTCCTTTCTGCTATTCCATTTTGTTGTGGGGTGTATGGTGCAGTAACTTGATGCACAATACCGGTGGATTCAAAATAACTCGGATGATAGAATTCTCCTCCCCTATCGCTTCTAAAGCATTTAATGAAAGTTTCATGTTGAAGTTCTACTTGTGCTTTAAACATTTTGAATTTATCTAAGACTTCATCTTTTGAATGCATTAAATAAACATAACAAAATCGAGTGCAATCATCAATGAAAGTAACAAAGTACTTTTTACCACCAATGGTGGGCCAACCATGTAAATCACATACATCTGAATGAATTAAATCTAGCACCCTAGAACTTCTTTTAACACTTTTAAAAGGTTGTCTTGTAATTTTAGTCAACATGCAAGTAGTACATGAATCAAAGTTTTTATCAAGATTAGGAATTAGATTTGATTTCATCATATCCTCCAATTTTCTAAAATTAACATGTCCCAATCGCATATGCCATAAATCACAAGACTCAACAATATAAGCAGAAATCATATCATTATTATTAATATTTGCAATATTACATTTGAACATATTCTCACACAAATATCCCTTTCCTACAAACATACCCCCTTTTGAGAGGATAAATTTATCTCCCTCAAATACAGATTTGAACCCATTCTTATTAAGTAATGGTACAGAAATCAAGTTCTTCCTAACTTCAGGAACATAAAATACATCTTTAAGAGTAAGTGTCTTTCCAGAAGTGAATTCAATCTCTATGGTCCCTTTTCCTTGGACTTGCACAGTTGAAGCATTTCCCATGTACAAAACACTCCCATCTTCATTGATGGTCTTAAACAATTCCTTGTTTTTGCACACATGACGAGTAGCACCAGAGTCTATCCACCAAGAATCAACATCTTCAATCATGTTGATTTCAGAAATGACCGCAACAAGATCATCATTTGTTGCACTTGAATTCTTTTCTTTGTTCTTCTTTTTCAAGAACCTGCACTCATTCTTAAAGTGTCCTTCTTTCCCACAAAAATAACATTTACCTTTCTTTTTCTTTTTAATGTTATTACCATTGTGGTTTTGAGACTCATCATTTTCATGATTTCTCTTTTTGGAAGTCTTACTTGATTTTCCCTCTTCCACAACATGCACCTTCTCTTGAGTAATTTGATTTTTAATACCTTCTTGTTTTCGGTATTCTTCTTCTAAACGAAGGTGATTTCCAAATTGCTCAAGAGAGATATCTTCCTTCTTATGTTTCATGGATCGTTTAAAATCTTTCCATGAAGGAGGGAGTTTGTCAATTATGGATGACACAATGATAGTTTCATCCATATGCATGTTATGTTGTTTGTAGTTGTTAAGAATACGTTCAATATCATATAATTGTTCCATAACAGGCTTACCATCTACCATTTTGTAATTATTAAATTGTGAGACAAGGAATTTCTTACTTGTAGCGTCTTCACGCATGTATCTGGTTTCCAATTTGTCCCACAAATCCTTTGCCGATGGGCTGCTCTGGTAGATATCGAACAGAGAATCAGACATACCATTCAAGATATGTCCCAAGCAGATGTAGTCATCGTTGTCCCACTTCTGTCTCTCTCTGGTCTCAGCAATGGTTTCATCATCTTTCTCCACGGGCCTTGCCATGTTCAGAACGTAAGCCACCTTCAATGTTGTGAGAAGAAACTTCATTTTCTTCTGCCAACGGATGAAGTTTCCTCCATCAAACTTTTCCAACTTAACAAAGTCAGAGGTCATTTCTTTCAATGAAGCAGCCATAGAATCGAACCTAAAGATTGTTAAAAAACTTGATTTGTTGGGAAGAGGCTGCTGCACTTGAAACCTGAAATGATTAATGGTTATGCACGAAAACTCAAAGCGTATGGGGTTGCCACACTAACCTTTAGGTTCGATTCGCCCCCACCAATAACTTTATATTGGATGCAATAGGAATGTCCAGCGAATCCCCTTCAGGATACTATGAGTTCCTTGATGTGTATTGCACAATCACACCAAGCGTATCTCCTAACAATATTTGACAGAAATATGTTTCCAACAATTCACTCATGCATTAGAGAATTGATGGATGATTTAGAGTATGAGAATGAGGGAGAATTTGACTGTAATTGATGTCAAAAACGTGCTCCTTCTGATACACAAATGCCATGCATTTATAGTGCATCATATGCCCCTTCATATGAAAGAATGCAACTTTTAATCAAAAGTTACAACCATATACATTCAACTTTTGGCTTGAATCAATGCAATGATTCATGATTTATCAGTAAATGATAACTTCCCAATGTATACAAGTCATTCCCATGAAGAGTTACAACTTTTGGAACCCAAAACTATGAGAAAAAGTGCAGAAAAACACATCCAGTCCCGTGGTAATCGATTACCATACGCAGGTAATCGATTACCCAAAGTCTCTGTTTACCGTTTGCAAATTTTGCTTGATGTAATCGATTACATCAATATGGTAATCGATTACCATGTGTAATTTTCTGTTTTTCAGTTTTTCTCACCTATTTTGGAAATCTCCAACAATAGTTGGTTGCAAACCAGTTTCCGAGGAAATAATGTTTCCGAAGAACAAATGTCCTCGGAATATTGATTTGACAACTGTCCTGCAGACTGTCGCACCTGCCAACGCTGACACAAAAGTGACTAGCATTTCCGAGGAACTTTGTACTTGGAATGTTTGTTATTTAAAAAAACATTTAAATTTATAATATAGTGTAGTACCCTAATTTTGTCCAAGTCTTTTCTTAAAAAAAAAAAAATCAATAAAAAAAAATCAATTTTCATTTTTTTAAAATAATAAAAAAAAAGTTTTATTATTATTTATTTATCTTTCTTTTATTATTATTATTATTATTATTATTATTATTATTATTATTATTATTATTATTATTATTATTATTATTATTAACGGTATATAAATATTCTTTCGATATTTTTCTACTCTTGGAGAAGTTAAAAAGTCAGAATGGTGGTATCACCATATTTGAGTGGTCTTAGTACCATACTGATATTTTGGAGAGCTCAAATGTTAGAATGGTGATAACACCATATTTGAGTGGTCTTAGCACCATAATAGAGTGGTCACAGTACCATATTAGAAAGTGGTTTATTAAAGAGTGGTCTTAGTACCATATTGAAGGTGTAAATCTCGAACGGTTTTCTACAGTGCAGTAGTTAACCGCACAGTTGTAGCTGAGCTTGTTTTATCCTGGAGGCGGCGTGGTTGATAGTCTGCCTTGCACAATTTTGGGCAGTGTCACGAAACGTCTTAAAGAGAGCGACCTGGTCGTGACTCAACCTAGTAACAACTTCGGTATATATTCTATTTCAAAATAGAATTTGGAAATCCAAATACAACAGTTTGGAAATCCAAACACAACAATATGTGCTTGACAAATTTCTTTATGACTGCCATATAGAAATCTCAATTTTTAATGAATAATACTATAGTTCAAGTATTTCCCAACATCGATTCATTAAAGTTTTGCTTTTGAAGACATTGTTTAAAAGCATCCTATGTTTCTGTAGTTAAATTAAAATAACAGTAAAAATTATAGTGATTAATCTAATAAACACAATCTAATTTGTTGTTCAATTGCAATTTCCTCTAGATTGTTAAGTTTCCTTATGTAGAATTTATATCAGGAATTACTTTTTTGATATATGGATTTTTTTCCACTTTCCAAGTTTCCACATCTGTTCCATTTTGTTCTTTCTAGTTTTTACCCTTTCCATGTATATTGCTTTGTGGCATTTCGAGAGGGAAGTCGCTTTTTCAACTATAACTAAACAGTTTGTTTGCTAACAGTAGGGGAAATCCTCACATGTGAATAGACTTTTCCTGCGTGTAAGTACAACTTGATGATAATGCAAAATTTATTAAAGACAGTTGCATACTATACTTGCCTTGGTTTGTAATAATTTTTGGAGTACTTTAGGTGTATGGTTCAATTTGGAGACAATAGCTTAGTAGTAGAAAACTGGTAATAGTCTTTGATTGTGATTGGAAAAAGAATCTCAGAAACAAGTATTTAGTAAAATATGGTGTAGTTATATGTAGAGTTATACCCTTTTTAAAATCAATACAATGATGTATTTAATTAATATTTTATGTCTACATATGTGGCGTGCAATAGGCCCCCTCAAAAGACTAATTTATTCTTACTCTATGATTATATTCTTGCATTTTATAATGTTAGACTGCATGTATATTGTTCTATATCAGAAATAAACTTTCTCCTATATCACAACCTAATAATATAAAGTGGAATTGAAGGACACTACTCGAGAGAAGGAAAAAAAATAGCAATTTCAAAGTTCTTGATGACTTTGGTTGTCTATATGAATGAATCTTTTTCATCAAGGGTACTTCCTAACATATTACAGTTTTGTAGCCTAATTAAATATGTTGTAATCCTTTTTTTTTTCCGGGTAATGTTGTAATCTTTATTAAGATAATATATCGCATAATACATTGATTTTTTTCAAGATACCGTGTGTGGCCGAATCATTGCATGACTGATATTTCACACTTTATGATTAAGTACTATTTATTTAACATCAACTTTTTTCTATGATTTTTTTCGAAAAAACTTTTCTCAATGATATTCTATAATCGTATATATTACGATTAATACGACCCGTGCGATGCACGGCTCTCTGATATTTGCAAAGTATCAAACTTTTTTTGCGTCAAATGACTTATGCCATTTTAATATTATATTATGTTATATTCGCAGAGTTGACGTATCACTATAAGACTATGTGCAATGGTTGTGTTGAATGAGAGATTCAACATGTTGAAGCCTTGCAATGGTTATTTTTGTGGTGTTGAATGATGAGTTGGAGGAGAGAGTAGTTGAAATGTTTCAACTGAGTTTAATCACTGCGCAGGATCCACGTGGCTTCGTCTGGTTTGCTGAATTCTGGCGCGTGTGAAACACGCGCCGACAGGGCGCGTCACGCGCAGAGCTGGAGAGAGAAGGAATCTGTTTTGGGATAAAGCGGACGCGTGGCAGCATCTGATTGGCTCGCTGGATTTTTATTATCTTAATAATTTCAACTCAATTATTTCATTGTAAATTAATTTAAAAAAAAAATTACCAAAATTCATGATTTTTTTTCCTCTATAAATAGAGACTTGGTTCATTTCATTTGGACACAAAAAAAAAACCAAGTTTTTCAGTATCTTAAGCTTATTACTATCCTTCTATTAGCTATCCTTTTGAAGTTTTAAACTTCTTTTGAGTGAAATGGATCCCAATAATAATAATTTCAACACCCAGAATTCTTCTAATTACCCATTTAACTACCAAAATCCCAACAATTATCAACATCCAAATCAATTTCCAAACCAACGTCCTCAAAACATGCATAATTTTGGTTTTGCACCAAATTTCAACCACCCATCCTCTGTTCCAAACTTTAATCCATATTATGGATCTATGATGGGATATCCATCTCAAACACCCCCGTTTAGTGGTTATATGCCAATGGGAAATGAAAACTTTCCGAGTGTTGGTGCACCCGAATTTCCTGAATTTTCAACACAAATAACTCTTGGTGGCATGACAAGTGGTCACGAAGTCACTCCAAATCCAGAGGATTCAACTCCTAAGAGCAAGAAAGCCCAGCAACCAGCATGGAACACTGAACAAAATTTGGTGCTAATTAGTGGGTGGATTAAATATGGAACAAGCAGTGTTGTTGGGAGAAATCAGAAAGGTGAAACATATTGGGGTAAAATTGCTGAGTATTGTAATGAGCATTGCTCATTCGATCATCCGCGTGATGGTGTTGCATGCCGAAACCGTTTTAATTATATGAACAAAATACTGAATAAATGGATTGGCGCTTATGAAAGCGCTCAGCGTATGCAACGAAGCGGTTGGTCGGAGAATGATATTTTGGCAAAAGCGCAGGAATTATACGCGAGTGGGAAGAATATTCACTTTACTTTAATGGCAGAATGGCACGCTCTCCGTGATCAACCACGTTATGGTAGTCAAGTAGGAAATATTGGCTCAGGCAGTAGTGGATCCAAGAGATCTCACGACAGTGATGCATGTGGCTCAAACTCTGTAGGATCTACTGCTCGTCCAATGGGTAGGGAGGCAGCTAAGAAAAAAGGTAAAAAGAAAAGTAAGGAAGCTGCCTTGGAGGTGGTGGATAAAGAGTGGGCTGAATTCAAACAATTCAAGGAGAAAGAGCTTGAACGATTGGACAAGATAGCGTCGGTGCAACAGGAGGCTAACCAATTGATGAAAGAAAAGACTCATGCTAAGAAAATGAAAATGTATCTAAAACTAAGTTCCGAGGAGAATCTCGATGATCGGAAGCAAAAGTTGTTGGATATGTTGAGCCAAGAGCTGTTTGATAATTAATTTCAATCAAATTGTATGTGGCTTTAGGCTGTAATGTATGAGTTATTGTGTAATTTCTATCAAATTGTGGCTGTAATGAAATTGTCCGTTGATTAATTTCAATCAAGTAATTTCAATCAAATTTCAATCAAGTCCCCACTGTTTGCTTTAATAATTGTCCGTGACTTTTGGTTGTAGTGTTTGCTTTAATAATTGTCAGTGATGTCTGTTGTGTTTGCTTTAATAATTGTCCGTTACTTTTGGCTGTAGTGTTTGCTTTAATAAATGTCAGTGATATCTGTAGTGTTTGCTTTAATAATTGTCCGTGACTTTTGGCTGTAGTGTTTGCTTTAATAATTGTCAGTGATATCTGTTGTGTTTGCTTTAATAATTGTCCGTGACTTTTGGCTTTAATGTTTGGAAATTATTGTGTTTGAATATGTACCACCCAATCCTTATCTGAGTATTAACTCAATACAATAACTTATTTCGAATCCGTCAATGTCCACCACTTAATGTACTTGTATATAGGGACTCATAGATACATACATTGAATCATCAATATCCCAAATCTCATTCAATCTACTTCAAAATATCACAAAAAACTATTAATGGATCCATCAGAATATCCTTTTGATATCGCAGCCTACAAACAAAAATGTGAAATGGAAGAAACTTATATGGCCAGCCGATTCAGAGAGCGTCGAAACAAAATATTAGAAGATAGTGCACCTCGTAGTAGAAAATATCTCAATAGAGATCATGCAGCGGCAAACCAAAGACTAATTGACGACTACTTTACCAATGAGCCTACATATGACGATGCAATGTTTCGTCGTCGGTACCGGATGCAAAAACATGTTTTCCTTCGAATCGTTGGGGACCTTTCAAGTAGTGATAACTACTTCACCCAACGAGTTGATGCAGCCAATAAAGAAGGTATATCACCGTTAGCAAAATGTACCACAGCAATGCGAATGCTAGCATATGGTGTGGCAGCAGATGCGGTCGATGAATACATCAAAATAGGAGGTACTACAGCATTGGAGTGCTTACGTAGATTCTGTAAAGGAATCATACGATTGTATGAGCAAGAGTACCTGAGAGCACCAACCCAAGATGATCTGCAAAGAATACTACATGTAAGTGAAATGCGGGGGTTCCCAGGGATGATCGGGAGTATTGATTGCATGCACTAGGAGTGGAAAAATTGTCCTAAAGCATGGGAAGGTCAATTTGCTAGGGGGGATAAGGGAACCACCACAGTTATTCTTGAAGCAGTTGCATCTCATGATCTATGGATTTGGCATGCCTTTTTTGGATGTCCGGGAACGTTGAACGATATAAACGTTCTAGACCGGTCACCAGTGTTTGATGATGTGGAACAAGGAAAGGCTCCAAGTGTGAATTTTTTTGTGAATCAACGCCCCTATAACATGGCATACTATCTAGCTGATGGTATCTACCCTTCTTATCCAACTTTCGTCAAATCGATCAGACTTCCTCAAAGTGAACCCAATAAGTTATTTGCAAAAGTTCAGGAGGGATGTCGGAAGGACATCGAACGTGCATTTGGAGTGCTTCAAGCTCGATTTAAAATCATCCGTGAACCAGCTCGCTTGTGGGACATAGACGATTTGGGTATCATCATGAGGTCATGCATCATATTACATAATATGATTGTTGAGGATGAACGAGATACATATGCTCAACGTTGGACCGATTTTGAGCAATCTGAGGCAAGTGGATCTAGTACACCGCAACCATACTCGACCGAGGTGTTACCCGCTTTTGCAAATCATGTGCGTGCTAGATCCGAATTGCGTGATCCAAATGTTCATCGCGAATTGCAAGCAGATCTAGTGAAGCACATATGGGAAAAGTTTGGAATGTTTCATGATTAAATATGATTTGTATCGTACTAATTAAGTTACTTGTGTCGTGTGCTTAATTTGTTGTCTTGCATTTTAAGTTATTTGTGTGTCGCGTGTTTAATGTATTGTATTGCATTTTAATTTAAGAAAATAAAAATTAATTATTTAAATAAATTTTGTTTTTACAAAAACACTAAAAAATAAATTGTTAAGTTTTTATTATTTTAATTTAATTATAATTAAATTAGTTTGTAATTTTATGTAATTATAAAAACAAAATATAAAATTAAATAAGAATATGAAATAAAAAATGGTGGGGTAGAGTGAGTGGTGGGGTAGAGTGTTGAATGAAAAAACCATTGGAAAGAGTATGTGTTGAATGGTGTGTTGAATTATTATGTGGAAGAGAGAGAAAATGATGTGGAGTGTTGGGAATTGAAAAAGTGTGTGTTGAAGGGTGTTGAAAGAAAAGAACCATTGTAAATGGTCTAAAATGAACTATATCATTGCACTCTTATATTATTTTATATTTTATTGTCAATTATTACCGTCGATATGAGTATTAGTTTAAGTTCTTTGGGACTGAAATTCTAAGGTGGCAAATTAAAATTGAGCCTCACAAAACCAAAACCAAAGCAAGAACCAAAAATAACAATGTCAGAACCTACACAATCCAGAACCATAATCTGCATCGGAGACATCCACGGCTACATAACCAAACTCCAAAACCTCTGGTCAAATCTCTCACACACAATCCCCCAATCAATCTTCTCAACCGCCACAATCATCTTCCTCGGCGATTTCTGCGACAGAGGCCCACAAACCCGCGAAGTACTCGATTTTCTCATCTCCTTACCCACCCTTTACCCGAATCAGAAGCACGTGTTCCTCGCCGGTAACCATGATTTCGCTTTCGCCGCCTTCCTCCGTCTCCTTCCACCGCCGGCTGATGGGTCGGAGTTTAGTGAGGGGTGGAAGGAGTTTGAGGAGAGTGAGGAGAGAGAAGGATGGTTTAAGGGTGATGGGTATGAAGGGATGCATTTGCAAGGGAGGAGGTGGAGTGGGAAAATAAAAGCGAAATTTAATGTTGCTAAAGGGATTGATTATCAGGGTTCTATTTATGATGCTGGACCCACTTTTCAATCTTATGGGGTTCCTCATGGTTCTGCTGGTATGTATGATGTTGTTAATCTTCCTTACTTTAGATTCTAAAAAATTGATTCTGAATAGATTGTTTGGTTTCATTTTTAGATATATGCTTTTCAAGTGTCAAAAGCAATTATAACTTTTTTATAAAAGTATGTTTGCTATTTTTTTGAGAAATCAATTTTAGCTTTTTTGACATTTTAAAATTATGTTTGGATACACTTGAAAATCTTCCTTACTATTTGTAGCTTCTGATTCTAGAATTGATTGTAACACACAAATTTATAATTCAACTCACTTTTACATTAAAGTATCCAAACAGAAAACACTTTACATGTAGCTCACTTTTAGTAGTAATCAATTTTACATAATCATTTCAGTCAAAATCAATGTTTGTCAAAGCAGAACCAAACATAAAAGTGATTATGTAAAATTGATTATGGCTAAAAGTGATTTCGAAGGTAAAGTGAGTTGAACAATAGATTTGACCGTAAAAATTAATTCTAGAATCAAAAGCTCAAATTTTTTGCTTCAAGTTAAAATCAGTTTTGAAGACAAAATTTAATTTTGCTCAAGAGCAACCAAAGATGTTAAAATCAATTGTACATCTCTATAATCAATTCAGATTTTTCAAAATTGGAACTAAAAATATTGGGTTGAAAATGTGGCTTATTGGGTAGATAAATGTCTCATAGTTTACTGCATGGATCAATTCTTGAGAAAAGTTTGAAACTAAGATACTGATGCAGCTTTCCGTAAGTAGTACTAGTCCTCACAATTGCAAATAAATAAGGGAAACAAATATTAGTACTCAGAATTCAATTTATATCAATTTTCTCTTGTTTTTGTTGAATCAATACCGTTCGGTTTATTGTCTAACCAGTAATGGCGATACTTAAAGCTAATGATATCGGTCGTCGTCATCTCAAGCACTTTTTTCACACTAGCAATTGACTTACTGAATAGGTTGAATTTTCTGTTTTAGTCATATACCAATGCTGCACTAGAAGAAGGGACATTTGATTCATTTTTTTTATCACTACATGTTCTCATTGTGGATTTTAAAAGACAACTGTTATAAGTTATAGCATGTACTTTAGCCTGCATTCCTCAATTTAGCAAATCACATGATACCGAGAATACCTGTTAGGAAAACAAGGTCCAAGGTAGATTAGATGAAGTAGACAATAAGCAAGGAAAACATAAACTTAGACTATTAAGAGAGATTGCGAATTTAAATGGTTTACTATCTTAATTCATATAATCAATTTGGTTATTTTTAAATTCGTAATAAAGTAATTGGTGAATTTGCATATTTATAAATTATAGTACTTAATTTTATTCCTTGGTGTTTGGGTTTTGTTTTTGTTTTTGTGAAGAGTTACACAAGACTCAAGTTCATGGTATATCCCCTATGGTTATCTTATCATCAAATATTACTATGTATGTATGCATATTTTTAGTTTTGAAATCATATTGTGAATCATGAGTAGACATTATCATGCTGTTTTTGATAAGTTGAAGTTCTTTAGTAGAAATGAGCGTTTTATATATTGAGGGTTTCAAAGAGAAGTGCAGAAAATGTTGAGGTGCTGGTGAAAGTTGTTTTTATTTGTTCTACAGCTTCTGCTGGCTGTGTTGGTAATGGTATGTGTATGTAACATTAAGTTATTTGTGAATGTTATAGTTGAATTATATTTAAGTGCGTGTGGAAGTGCTTATGTACGACTTATTTAAATTTATCTCACGACCTAAATATTTGTGTAAGTGTTTGAGAGAGCTTATAAAATATCTTAGGATATGTATATCGGTATATGAACTGCTTTCAGTTTATATCAATAAGCTGCCTATAAAGTACTTAATTAAGCCATTCACCCAACCGCTAGGTATAGGGGTTTTCGCTGCTGTAAATAAATGCTACTCTCTAAGTTTTGTAGTGCAATGAAAATTGGTTTTTGTTAGATCCTGCTGTACTCAAGGAGCAGTTCATTGCATGCAGATTTGGTTAAGGCAGTTCCTGATGAGCATAAGAAATTTCTCGCGAATTTGGTTTGGGTCCATGAAGAGGTGGTGTTTACTTTCTTTGCCTCTTTGTTTCAATAGTCATATCAAACGACATAGATTTCCAAGTTATACATGTTTGTCCCTTGGAACAACAATCCTTGTTTCGTTTGCAAACCGATGTGGATTAAATGAACAACTTCTGATAGCTCGTTGGATCATGTTTTACCAGGATGATGTCTTTATAAACACTGATGATGGAGTCAAGTGCTGCAAGTTGATCGCTGTTCATGCTGGTTTGGAGAAAGGTGTGGACGTGAAAGAGCAGATGAAAATTTTGAAAGCTCGAGATACTCGGATACCGAAGGTGCAGGCTTTAAGTGGTAGAAAGAATGTATGGGATATTCCAGAGGTGATAGCTTGTTTCTTATTTCATATTATTGCAACATATTTGCATGTCATGCACATTGTTAACTTCTTTCTTGTTGATTTTATAGCTTCTTTGAATTCAAATAAATTGGCTCATTGTTTTCTTCTAGGAACTAAGTACAAGTCCAACCATCATTGTTAGTGGTCACCATGCAAAACTCCATGTTGAAGGCTTAAGGTTGATAATTGACGAAGGCGGTGGATACCCTGATAAACCAGTAGCTGCAATTGTTCTTCCTTCCATGGAGATTATTAAAGATACTGATCATAGTAGTCAATAGCGGCCGCGCGTAGCGTAGCGGCGACAAACCGCTACGCTAATTGTCCTAGCGGCGCGTAATCAAATAGCGGCCGCTTTGGATGCTATAGCGGCGTAGCGGAGCAGAGTGGATAGCGGCCGCTTCAGCCACTATTTGATTTTAGGAGAAAATTTTCAAATTGACCCTATTTTTAAAACCTTTTTAGAGCATTTTGAGGATTTTGTAAACCCCGACATTTTTCAACTCTCTCTTCTCACCTGCGCTGTGAAACACACTCTTCTATCTTCTATCTAATGCTTTATCTTGTTTTATGATTTTTTTTATTTGTTCCTGTGTCTTTTGTTTTTAGGTATTTTGATTTATGAATGTCTCATGAGATTTGAGTGTTATATTTAATTTTATATTAAATATATGTTTTTTTTTTGTTGAAAAATATATAAGTTTGTTTATACTTTATAGTATTATTCATGTAATTTGTCCAAAAAATAATCAAATATTGGTGACCGCTATTTGTCATACCACTATACGCTATCTCGCTATCTCACTTTTGGGGTTGGCCGCTACGCACCGCTATCCGATATTGACTACTATGATACTGATGTATTGACAAAATAGATTCATACTTGTGATAGTTTTCCTCGGAGTAAACCCTCAATTTAATTATTACTCTCTCTCCTATTTGCTCCTCAAACTATACAAAAATAATAAGCAGTTCTTAAGCTATTATTAATCCATGAAATTAGTCCCTCGGTTGCTTCAAAACTAGGGGAGACAATGAAAATTTAGGAACTAACATGATGGTCTGAATTTTTTTAGAGGTTACTTGTTGTATTTCTAAAGGTCAGGGACTAAATAGTAGAGAGGGTGATAATTTAAAGATCAATAGAAGGTTTGGATATCAAATTCAAGTTATTAAGCTTTGGATCTCATAAGTTCATACAAATTAGAAATTAGGGATGGATTGTCCCTCTTATTCTGAATGTAAGTAAATCATTGCACTGTACTTAACACTGTCTATTTCTTCTTAGGGTGTGTTTGGTAAAAATAAGCTATGAGCTAGTTGATAGCTGATAAGCTAGCTTATAGCTGATAACTTATAGCTGAAAAGCTAGCTTATTAAAATTAAGGTGTTTGGTAAAATTAGCTGTTGAAGTGACTGATAAATATAAAATGACAAAAAGGTACATGTCCGAACGTTTTTTTATGAATTATTATTAAACTTTAACGTGTTTGTTTAATTTTTTTACTTAATGTATTTCTTTTTGAATATTTTAATTTATTTCAAATTATTTTCATCTCTAAAAAGATAAACTGCTTTATGAATTCAATTGACATTTTTAATTTAAAATTATATATGTTATGTAAAATTATATATTATATGAATCATGAAAAGAAAAGGCAGTGGTCAATTTACAAATTAAGAGCAAGTCACAAAAAATATGGAGCAAGAAAACGTATAAAAAGTTATAGATAACGTGAGCAGTACTGACTAACGTGTGTGAGGTTGATGTTAACAAAATATAAAACGTGGGTAGTTATTAATTATGAATATGGGTAGTTGTTCTATTAAAAAAATAATTAAATTAAATTAATAAGGTTAAAATTGAAAGAAAATATAAAAAGCTATAAGCTATAAACTCAAAAGCTACTTGAAATAGCATCTCAATAAAAGCTATATGCTAATGAGAAAAGCTTTTTACCAAACACATGTCATTATATCGAAATAAGCTTATAAGCTAATCCAAGAAGCTATAAGCTAGCTTATTTGTGTTACCAAACACAGCCTAATTAATGGTGAAATTTTATATTTATATTTTTTTCATTGAGTTTAACAAAGGGGAGGTTTATTGAAGGTAATATTTTTTTTTTTTTTGCAAGAATAGTGATAGGTATAGAGGGAGTATGCTATTATGATATTAATTACCAACTCATTTGTGCACCAAAAATATCGAAGATATAATTGTCAACAAGACTTTTTAAATTGGGAAATTACACTCACCTTCTCTAATCCATTCAAAAATCACTCACAGTCTGTCTAACACACTATTTAAAAAAAAATAAAAAACACTTACCATTTAGCTAACACCATTTGGCTACTGTTGACAACTAAACTTTCAGGTGGTCTAATATCTGGAACAATCTTTTGCTCCGTTTGTGTTTATTTTTCCATGGATACATCTTCGTGCCACATCTCTCCTCCATGCTATGAAGCCCGGATACGTAGTACGGGTGCGGGTACGATACGATACGGGTACATGGATAAGTGAAATTTTAAAATTTAGGATACGATACGGCTAAGATACGTTAACAAAATATTTATATTAAAATTTATATGCATGTAAAATATTGAAAAAAAAATAAGCATTGATTACTCTTCAATAATATATAATCATAAGAGTCATAATTTACAAAAAATAATACATGTGATCAAAATAAAAAATGAAACCTTTTTCGTATGAATCATATTATATTTTTATTCATATGTTAGAATATCAACAAATGCATCAATAAAAGAACTCAAAACAAAGTTTGTTAAATGTTGATTGATTGAATCTCCTCTCTCGTTACTTTCATCCATTAAAAACATAATTTTTAATTGGTTAATCAAAAAACAATTATAGTGATTCATATCTTAAATTGAATCATATATATCTCCATTGAATTTTCACAATACAGTCTCACTTTTTTACCTTTCATTTTTTTTCCAGGATACGTCTCTGTGAAATATCTAATAAGTATCTGTGTGTATCTGTCGAGTATCTTATAAGTATCCGATAAAATATATATTTTAAATTAAAATAATTAATTCCGATACTCCGTGGGTACGTATCCGAGAATATCCGTGGAGTATCGGTATCCGATACGTATCCGATACGGGTACGTCTCCATTTTAGAGTATCCGGACTTCATAGCCTCCATGTTATTAAACATGAGTCTGAAACAAATTGTTCCATTCGATATTTCTTGTGAAAATTGCTCTTCTCACTTTGGTTTTGCTCATTCCCTTAATTCAGCGTGAGTTAACTCACGTTTGAAATTTCTCAACGTGAGTTAACTCACGCTGACACTTTTAAGATTGGTTCAATCACTTTTTAAGTCGGTTCAATTGATCTTAAAAGTGTCAGTGTGAGTTAACTCACGCTGAAAAGTGTCGAGCCTGAATTAACTCGTGTTGAATTAAAGGAATGAACAATTTTGAAAGGGAGAAGATCAATTTTTTCTAGTTTCTTTCAAACCATAATGAAAATATCCAAATTGACAGATTCTCTCGCTGACTATGATGAAAATTAATGTAGGAGACGCAACCTTTAAATCCATCAAGAGAAAGCCTCTTGCATTTGAGCTAGCCCGCCCCTTAACACTATAGGATATTAGGATTTGTTTGTATTCCTTAATTTCAACGAGTTTTCAAGTTACTTAAGGTGTAATTATTACTTATGTAATATCTTTTTCTATCTGTGCATAAAGGAATAAATTTCTTATTTTTCTTATATTTCTTATCTAGAACTTTTGCCCTTGTAAAAAATTCATTGCTTAGTTTCTTTGTTTTTTCTTTATTAGTGGAGCTCCAATAATTAGACAATTCATTATCATTATAGCAGATTTTATCTCTTGTGAAGAGATCCATTTTTTTTTCCATGATTTTCAGAAAACTAGATAAATCAGATGGATACGTGAAAGATATTCGTTCTTTTCCATCACTTTGACATGTATGAAAAAAAAATTGTGAATTTTCATCTCGTACGACTTTTTCAAAGTGATCGTTTTTTATATATCGCAATGGCCTATTCCATTTTTTATAATCGAAAAGAGTAGTTACAAGAGGTTTTTCCAATGCGAAGAGATTATTATCTTGCTCAATGTTGTCCAAATTTCGGAAAAAGTTTTTCGGAAAAAGATAAAAAAGAAGATCTTCTTCGTCTTCGATGGAGCCGTTTTGTTCTTGTTTAGTTTCTTCCGTTTCCGAATCTATTTCAACATCATCGATTTCACTTTCAACATTGATTTTAGGCACTTCCCTCTCGTCGTATTCTATGATTTCATCAGTATAAAAATAAGGAACCGGTGTTCTGCCTAAATAGTGGGCAACGAGAACAAATGAAAAAACCACAAATATTTCACCCACATAATTTCGCAATTGTAACAGAATGTACTTAGAAAATCGCATAGTTAACTGAGATTTGATCGAATTTTTTTTCTTTGACCAAACTAATAATATCATATTGAAGAATCTGAAAACGAAGGTGAAAACTTTGCGTTCCTTTAAGAGGGAGAGAATGGTTATGGTCACAAAATATCAATTTGACAAACGTTACAACCTTACGGGGAAGTTTATTTTTCTTCTTATATAAGCAAATGATGGAATTGAACAATGAGTATAAGGGGTACTCAAACCCTTACAAATCATATCCTTATATGCTTTGTAAACATATTAAATGATTGATTACCACACCAATCCGACAAAACAAAACTATATTTACGATCCAACCTTCCAATGAATCACAATCAAGAGATAAATTTAATTTGCTCAAATAAACTAAGAAAAATCAGCAAAAACACCTCCTAGACATGTTGTTCTTCAACCGCCAAATACACCATGTTGTGGTAAGCCAAATCAAGTGTCTAACTTTCATGCCCTTGTTGGATTTAACTAAATTGCCGAGAAGAAGAAAATGCTTCCATGCCATCATGGTGAACACTATCAAAATTAGAGCTGTCAAAAATGGACCGGGCTAACGGGTCAGGCCCATTAGCTCATTTTTTGGATCAGGCCGGACCTCAAACAGTCGAGCAAAAAAGCAATTGGGCCTTTTTGGCCAGCCCATTCAGCCCAATTTAAAACACAGGCAAGGTCGGGCTAGCCCATCGAGCTTCGAGCCGGCCCATTTAAAATAAATATAAAAAAATTAATTAAAAAAATTATTTCAGTATGTGTTTATTTTTTTTTAGAAAAGAATGTCCACTTATTTTTTAGGCCCACTTCAAGTCCAACACAAAACCCTAATCTATCTTACGCTCTCGCTTAAGCCAAAGTCAGATGTGGTGGAAGTAGAAGAGATACACTTGTACGATGAACCAAGTGCTCAAGGGACTTAGAGCAAGAGATACACTTTTTAGTCATTTTGAAGTGCTCAAATGGGCTCATAACATTTTGAATTGTCGTTTTGACCAAGTTCTCACTTCTCATGTATTATAATTTCTTTTGTTAATCTACCTTAAATTGTCAGACTCATAATATTTTATTATTTAAGGTTGCACTTTGTAAAGTTGGGTGAATGTTTTATGCCTTAACTATTTTATCTGGATAATATTTGATGATGTGGTAATTATTTTGTGAGTTCTTTGTTTGTGTTATTGATCCTTTTGGTGTGTATGTGAAAAAAGAGTAGTTTTTTGTTGTACATTTCATTGCTTAAACAAGTAAAAAATGAAATATGGGTCGGGCCGCTGGCCCAGCTCAGCCCAGTTATACGCATTGGCTCATCAGGCTGGGCCGGGCCAGCCCATTTGACACCTCTAATAAAAAACATTCCTCCAAACATTTTTTGGTAAAGGATGTAATTTTTTGGTAAACATAAGGGGAGGCTAGTGTTCATTTAATAAATAGGAGGGGAATGAGTGGTATTTTAACATACCTTAATGGGAGGTGAGTGTAATTTTTGGAGTTATTACTAATATTAAATACACTGAAAATATTTATAAGTTACGTCCATTGGTGACTAAGAAATATAAGGGTCCGTTTAGTTTGTGAAAATATTGTGTTTTTATTTTTAAAAACAAGTGTGTTCATTTTACCTTGATATTGAGAAATTTTGAAGTAAATCATTGTGATGGAGAGAAGATGAAACACTAATTAAAGATGATTTATTTTTAGAAATAATAAAAACAATTTTTTCACATTGTCATTGTTTCTGGAAATGGATATAATTATTCACATAAAAAGTCTCTTACTTGTGCTTGTTAACAAGTATAATTAACACAAGTTTTGAAAAATGAAAATAGAATGTTTTCACAAAATCTGAATTTTTTTTGTTTATAATTGAGAGACATGTGGAAGTAGGTAATGTTTTGTTCAATTTGTCATTAAGTATTTTTTTAAATAAAATTATACTTATAGTATTTCATTCATAATCAAGTGTGTGTAGTACATGTTGGTTCATCGATGAAAATATTGGAGCTAACAATAGATTTGGATACATGTACTGAAGCATGAGCGACTTGATTCAATGTCTCCAACTAAACTCAACACGAGAGTTTTTAAAATATAAATCAAAATAACGCTTACAATCTGACGATGCAACACCAAACCCAATAGCATTATTTCTACCTTTGTGGAAATAGTTGACCACTTTCTCTGAATCAAGAGTAAAATCAACATGTTCAAGTTGTAATTCATATACTCAACTAATAACATGACAGAGACCGAACACTTCCCCTACATCCACACTACATATAGAAAAGACCTACATTGTTTAAGCAAGCACAAAAATGATCTTCATCATCCCGTATACACACACCAATTCCTACTTGATTCCGTTGTAACCAGAAATTATATCAATGTTACATTTATATCTTCCAACCGTTCCATCGAACTGCTTGTTGAACAAAGCTGCTCCCACGAATCTGCATTTGTGGCACTGTAGCCCGACACACCAACAGTGTCGTGAGTTCTCGAAGTGAGTCTATTTGCCATATTTAAGTCATCTAACACATGAATATCTCTTTTGACGTCAAGAAACATGTATTGTATCTTTAAACCCGTTTACATTGTTGCATTTTTCTACCATATTTTTGTTAGTTTGGACATGAACTCGTAACGGCAGTTACTATCGCAGGTGCCTACGGCAGTTACTATCGTAGGAGCTAGCAGCAGTTAACTGTCGTAGGCGCCCAATATTTGGTTTTTACATTTTTTTTTATTTTGTTGCATTGAATGATTGAATTTATTATTAATAGCTTTTTTGTAATGTTTTGTTGTTTATTGATAGTTATGGTTGAAAATGCAGTTGGTAATTTTGTTGAGTCAAAACCAAGTAATGTCGAGTCTTTCGTCGAGTTGAAACCCGTTATGGTTGATGTGAAACCAAATATTGTTGAAGCTTTTGTTGATGTAAAACTTTCTCTTGTTGATTTCAGTGTTTCCAAACTTCATGATAATGAAGTAGACACCGCGCCTTACTTTTTCATCGAAGATACATAGAAAGTAAGAGATAATATGATTAATTGGGTTCGTCAACAAACAAGAAAGGTGTGCTTTACTTTGCTTATAGAGAAATCCAATTTACACAAACCAAGGTGAGTGTTGAAATGTGAAAGGAATGTAGAGTACAAACCACCGAAGAAGAAATTGAACCTTGAAGACACGAGCTCAAGGAAATATGGTTGTCTGTTTAGGTTGCGTGGTTATTTAAAGAAGGAAAATTATGAATGGTGGTTGGTTATTCTTAATGGAGTTTACAATCATAAGATAGAGCCAATTTTGTAGACCTGGAAAAGAATTTTTGTGCAACCTAAGAATATTCTGATGAATTTGACGAGTAAATGAAAAGACAGTTTGACGAATATAAAGCAGGTGTACAATGCAACATTTGTTCACATGTATGGAGGAACACAAATATGTTAATTTCACTAGAACTAAATGCGAGTCTTTTATTGTTTAAGATATATTTTGGGATCATCTTGAATCTATTATGTTTCTTAACACTTTTCTAACATTTTTTTATCATGGAATCCACCTATAAAACCAACGTGTTCAAAATGTCATTGTTTGAGATAGTTGGGGTAACCTCAACCGAAAAGATATATTATGTGGCTTTTGCTTTTCTAACATCTAAAAAAGTGGAAAACTTCAGTTAGGTTCTACAAATGTTGCTTGATCTTCTGAACTCAAAAGACAACATGCCTAAGGTGATTGTGACTGACAAAGATACCACACAGATGAATGTTGTTCCCACTATTTTCTCTAAAACTACCGCATTTACTTTGTTAGTTTAATATTGCTCGAAATGTTAGAGCTAAATGCATCACAGACTGTATAGTCAAATCTAAGGGTGTCAAAGTGGATAGGAAAGATAAGGAAGTCAGGAGGTGAAGTCTAGTGAGTTAGTTGACAACATCATGAAATCTTGGGATAATGTCGTTAAGTCTCCTGTCGTATGTTGATGTCGTAATGCAATCCTGAGATGTCTGCAAGAAACTTCTCATGTTTCTTGCATATGCTGAAAGTACCATATCAAATACTATGAAGGAAAAAATTGTCAGGGCATGGATAGACCGTGTCTTGCATCTTGGCAACACGACCACTAACAAAGGTGAATCTGCTCATGGAAGCTTAAAGACATAATTGATTACTAGTACGAGAGATTTGGCTAAATGTTAAGAGGTAATACATAATATGTATGAGAGAAAATTCACTGAGATACAAGCAATGTTTGGGATGAGTTGTATTATTTTAGAACATAGATACATAGACAATTTATTATACTATGAATTGGAGGGTAAAATTTCTAAAATTGGCTTGAAATTTATTTTTAAGGAAGCCAAATGATCCCAAGTAATTGGAATGGATAAGAAAAAGTGTGGTTGTGTGATCAGAACATCGTATAGGTTACCTTGTGCATGTATTCTTGCTATGAAGATTCGTAACGAGAGGCCTATTCGATTGGATGAGATAAACCCTCACTGACTAAGGTTATGTTTTGAGGCAACTATGGGTGAAGATGGTTTTTCTATCATGGATGAGTGAAATGGTATTCTGAAACGTCTCAAAAAGGTTCTTTACAAAATGAAACTACTTATCAAAGAGATTATGCATCATCTAGCATTTCCAGAAACGACGATTTTGACTCCACCACAAAAAAATACAAACGAAAGGTGCCAAAACAAGAGTAAGTCTACACCAAATGAGGCTTCGAATAGTCGATATCCATCTTTGTGAGAACATGTTGATTCCCAATTTCTAGATAGTCAAACGTCACAAACAAAGCCTTCATTCCCTAACAAGAAAAGTGCTTGTATTGGCAAGACATCACCTTCTCCGATTTTAAGGCATACTACGGTCCCAAATCAGAATTTACCCCATAATGATCATATGCCTTTAGTCATGTGTCCATATATTGAACAAATTGTGGATGTTAAAGGTGATGTGATGATGGAATAACAAATGATGTTTTTAGCTATGTTTTTAGTTATTTTCTTTACATTTGAAGGCAAATTAGAAGTCAGTTAGAGGAGTTGTCAATGGTTTGAGGAAATTTTTGTATTGTTTTTATTCGAGTCATTGTAATTCAGTTTTATCCTAATCATGCAACTTCATAGATGTTTTGAGTCTTTTTAGTGAGAAATCATGTAAATCAGTAAAACAAGATATCAAGTGAAGGATCGAGGATATGAAGATTGAAGATCAATGGTTCTTAAGAGGTATTTGAAGACAATACAAAGTGAAGAAAGTTAATTTGAAGTTCCAAGGCATTGCAAGACGTGAGAACTCTTGAAAACGGGTCGAAAACTAGAGAATTTGCACACGAGGGGCTACCAGAAGCTCTTCTGCGCACAGACTCATGACCCCCTGTGCATGAGGCTCATGACCCCCTGTTTTATATCATATCTTAGATAGAGCTTCTAGGATTGACAACCCGAATTCCATTGGAGCAAGACAATAGTGAATTGCTTAGTTTCTAAAATAATTGAATCTAAGTATGAATTTTAGGGCTATAAATAACTCATCTTGAGGGAACCCCACAATTGTAAATGATTGAATTGCGGGGATATTAAAATAAACTTCCACTGATTCATCATGGGGTTATGTTCTATTTTCTTAAATCCGAACATAAGGCAAGTTATAAACTAATAATTACTTGATTTAATTTCCAACAAAGACAAAAAGGGGATTCAAGGATTCTCTAATCGTCGTTACACTTATGAATCACAAAAACCTAATCTCGCATTGGACATGACAATTAAAACCCTGCAACCACTCCAATCTTCTCTTTTATTTACTTTTCAAATAAATATTGCTAATTACCGAGTTGAACGAAAATCCATGTGGAGACGATAAGTTACTACTTTATTACTTGATACGATTTGATGCACTTGTCTAAATTAATCCATCTTGATGGTAATTGTGGATTCCAGGTTGTAGTTGACCATGTTAGTATGTCTCATGAAATTCATTCTTTGATTCACAAAACACATATTACAAAGTTGAGTAATCAGAAGAGTGACTATATGCCAATATTTGGGTCTGAGGAACGTTTTAAATATATCATGATGGTTTGTACCCTCCCCAAAATAGTAGTGGAGTTATACTCCAAGATAAGTGGTTGACATTACCGGACATGAGTCACATTGTTGCAACTTGCTACACAAAGTTGTAGTTGAGTTGACAAATTATGCAAATGGTATTTCTGAAGAAAAAAAAATCTCAATCAGAGGCCATCAACCATTTAACCCAAATACCCACATCATGTGTCTTGCTTTAATTCCAAGTCTCTTTGTTCACGTTTTTTTGAAAGATGGTTGTTTAATACCTCCATCGTGCAATGAGTGAAAAGCTATACAAGAAGGATGAACATGAGACATGGGAATATGTGTCTTTTGGATAGAGAAACTCGGTTTCGAGAACTCATGGATATTGAAAAAGGTTATCAACCACCAAAAAATGAATCAAATCAAGTCAATCCAATTCCATGTGAGAGTGAAGATGAAAAAAATGAAGAATTTGAAGTAATTGAAGAAGATGAAAAACTAATTTCACTGGATAGGCTATGACACTTTTTTCTTGGTGTTCATACTTTCTTGGTTGAAAATGTTCCGGCATTTTTTTGGTCAATAATGCACCGACATTTTTTTTGTGTGGCTAATATATCATTAACATTATATAAATAAATGTTTTTTTTATGTTTTATGTTTTATGTCTTTTTTGCCTGACCTTTTATATAAATATATGGCTTCGGTTAATCTACAATTCATTTAACCGTTTGTTTCTTTTCATTTTATTATGATATTTGCTCTTGTATCTACTTTTGCCAAGTGAATCATATCTCTGGATTGGAAAGTTGAAGCACGTGTCTTATATGAAGCTTTCAAGCGCAAAATTAAGATTTTTAACCCATACCAACAAGTTGAATGAGTTGAAGACATAACTTTACTTTGTTCATCTTGGTGAAAATCAAACAATTTCTCATGTTGATGTACAAATACCATCCATGGATTTGGGGGCTGATAACGACCAATGTAAATCTGTTTAATATCCTCGAATGCTTCAAGATGATGGCGATGTAGTATTCATGTATTTTTGGATGGTTGAAAATAACAAGGTCTATCTTTGGGTTTGTTTCAACTGTGAGTGTCCAGATTGCCAGTAGAGATTTGTTAAGTTATGGATATTTTAGTTATTTCATTTAATGTTGTGTAATATGTCATGAATTTCTGCAATGTTGGATTGTTGTTAAATTTCAAATGTTTGTGTATTGTTAATGTAATGTGGAATTGGTGTAATATTATTAAGTTATGAATGATGATGTTTTGTTGTTGATATTGAGTGATAACTGTTGTTGAATTGATGTACTGCTTATTGAATGGTGGTTTTGAGTTGCAAGTGTTTAGCATATCGTTTTTGTCCTGATTGCGCATTTAAAATGCTGCAAACTGCATTTGTATAGGATCGATAGTTAACTATTGTATGTTCCTATGACAATTAACTACAATAGCTACGACGACAGTTAACGATCGTAAGAAACCGAACGGCACTTAACTGCTGTTGAAGATAAATGAGTAATTTTAAGGTACATGAGAGTTATCCAACAACTTAAAGAGCAATTCACATATGACACAACCTTAATTTGATCCACCTCAATAACACTTCAAAATGGGATGAGGTTCAGAGAGTAGAATAATATACAAAGAACGCTTCCTTTTGAAAGAAAAAAAAAACTTGTCCTTACTACTTCGAAATCCCCCATATTTTGTAAATACCTCTAATTAAGGGTTAAATTAGTCGAATTGAGCCGAAGACTTAAAACTTGAGTTTAGTTGCGAAAAAATATCGTTTGGGCTTGATTCATTTATATAAACAGGTTAAATTAAAAGCTTGGAATTGATTTGCTAATACTGAGTAAAGTTTGGATTTGATTTGTTAAACTCATTTATAACTTCCATTTTTGAGTGAAATTGTGCACAATTTTTCTTAGTATTGGCTTTAATCCCTGTGAGCTTAACTCAGTTGGTAAGGATATTGTATATTATATGTGGGGGTCGGAGTTCGAACCCCAGACACTCTACTTCTCCACATTTAAAATATGTGAGTTCTAGTCATTAGACTAGTTGACCAAAAAAAAAATGACCCTGTTCCAAATTAACTGACCTACTTGGTCATTTTACGCATAATTTATGTGTGAGTTCTTAGCGAAATTCACAAAAAATATGATGTATATCTAACAAGATACACCCTCTGGTCACTATTATAAGCAAAATTTTACATTATAAATTCATTCAATAAATGATGTATGTGGTCTTTAATATAGACCACATATATCATTTATTGAATGAACCTATAATGTTAAATTTTGCTTATAATAGTGACCCGAGTGTGTAGTTCACAACTAATATTGAAAAAAAATCAAGTTTGACATAGATTAAAGATAAGGTTTGACTAGAGTGTATAAAAAGCGACACCCCTCATTTTACAAGTCGGTTTTGTAAGGATGATTTAAACCCAATATAAAAATATAATATGGTATTAGAGCCTAAGTCAAATAGTGTTAGAAGTGAGGGGGCATATTGAAAAAACCAAGTCTCATATAGATTAAAGATAAAGTCTAACTAGAGTTTATAAAGAGAGACATCCCTAACATTACAAGCGATTTTGTACGGTTGAGTTAGGTTCAGCCGAAAGTTTAAAATTATTAGAAAAAAAATAATAAGTCGCACATAAATTAAAGATAAGGTATGAGCAGAGTTTATAAAGAGAAGCATGCATGAGCTTACAAGCCGATTTTGTATCGTCAAGTTAGGCTCGACCCAAAGTTCAATATGGTATCAGAGTTTATTGATTCGAGACATTTGTCATTTATATACACACATGAAGCCCCATAATGATGGGCGTAAAGGGGTGTGTTGGAAAAACCAACTCCTGAATAGATTAAATATTGGACTTGACTAGAGTTTATAAAGAGTGACATTCACCACCTTACAAGTCAATTTTATAAGGATGGTTAATATCTAGTATAAAAAGGAAATGCTAACATGTACCATGAGGTCACATATTAATATATCAAATATATAAATTATGTATTCGAAATTGTGCCAATTTATTTCTCAAAATTTTGAAAATTACATTTTCTCAATAAATACTTACTTCCTCCGGTCTCATATATAAGAAAAGATTCTTTTTCTAGGTTAATTGAATAATTAATGTATCTGGTCAACATTGTAAAACAGATACATTAATTATTCAATGAACCTAAAAAAATATCTTTTCTTATATATGAGACCGAATTGAGTATTATTTATAAAATTCTTAACATGTGTCCTAACCCTTATGACACATGTTAGCATGACCCAAAACAAAATACAAAAGAGTATCTGTAGCGCATTATTAAACCTAAGAACTAACTTACCGGATATGAGTAAATAGACAAATTTGTACATTGCAAAGGTTTTGTCGTTAATATAGTATAATATTGCAAAGATAAATTACTTTTTTTATTTAGGTTTTCAGTTTTATTCTGGATTCTCTTAGAACTTTTTCACAAGTTATGTCATTTTAACGAAACATATCTTTGTTGTTTTGTTCTCTCCTCTTCTCTTTGATTTTCTTACTGTTAAGAAGAATAATATATATATTTTTTAAAATATAAAGAAGAAAAAAAATTAAATAAATGATGGAAAACTTATTTTCACCCACATTTTTTCACCAAGGATATAATTAGATGGCCCGAACTTGCTACAGATTGCAAAATCATGCAGTAAACAAGGAGTTACAGTCTGATGTACATATTTTCATTTTGAATACAAACAACAATATCAATTTGAGTTGATTTATTGTCAGTTGCCATGGATCTTGTCGAGTAATTAGGATCAATGTAGAAGCCTCCACGACATTTACTTCAATGATTCGTTTCTCAAAGTTGAACATTGGATTCTAGACCACAACACATATTTATATATTCATTCATCTTTGCACATAAAAACGACGAGGTATAATCACAGCATGAAGCCAAGAGAACATGTTAATAGTGATGCAAGCCAATTTCAATTTCAGTATGGTGGAACATGCTTAAATGATATGCATTTATTTAAAATATTGGTTTCATATACATACATATCAGTAATTATTCACACCCTAACTAACACGTTCCATATAGTGCATTTATTTAAAGCTTAGGAAGAAATATTATATTTTGAAAAAATTGCATGCGTCAAGAATAGTGTTATAACCTGTCTTTATATACAAATTATACGAACCAATACATCCAATTTTAGTAAAATATGAGTAAGCTAATCCATCACAAGATAATTATATTTTAAAATGATATACAATATAAAATCATTTATATTTGTATTTTTTAGTGTATTTGGGACACTAGTTATGAAAATATTTTTTTTTGTTGATAACAATAATTTTTGGACTTTCAAAAAGTTCAATATATTATTTTTCACCATTTCCCAATAACATTTTTATATTAATTTTCTTAACTAGACACTCTTTAGCATTTCTTTTATTTTAAAATATGATTATGGTAATATATATCTTTTGGTCCTTTAAGTTTGACAAAAATATCAGGTTAGTCCGTTAAGTTTTTTAAGTTTCAAATAGATTCTTTAAGTTTTTCTAATTTTCAAATAGGTCTTGTTAAGTTCTTTTAAGTTTCAAATAGCTTTTTTAAGTTGTTAATTTAATGCATATATTTGAAGTATTTTAAGTTTTAAATAGGTCCTTAAAAGAGTAATAAGTACCTATTTGAAATTTAAAAAATTTAAAGGACTAATCCAATATTTTTGTCAATCTTAAAGGACAAATCTATGACTATCTTGGCTGGATTAGCTTACTCTTATTTTAATTAAAACTGCATGTATTTGTTCATATAATTTCTATATCAAGACAACTTATACCACTAAAAATAATATTTCATCTAAACCTTTTGCAAAAAAAAAAGTTTTTTATTGTACCAAACAAATTGTTTTTTTTTGGTTGTATGGTGTATCTTATACCGTATCCATACTTGTTACCACCAATTAATCAATGAAAAATAATCTAAAAGTCCAATTTAATTGCACATAATATTATGGGGAATCTAATCTACATACCCCGTTTCTAAATCTTAAGGTATTTGCGAAGAAATAAATGTCCACAGAAAAATCATGGCTACATCAAGAGAACCTCTAATTTGAATGTTTGATAGTGAAAAAAGATATTGATGCTTGGTGTCGTTTTCCCAATATTACTGTATGCTCCTATTATAGAAGATGTGGTTTTGTATGCGTTTTGTCTCCATAGTACCTTAAAGAAAGATTTTCATGTCTCCTATAGGAGTGACCTATTTTAATATTTATTATATACAAGATGTCGTATTCGTTCTTTGTACCATTCGAAGTCTCCAAGTATGGTTGAATAAAATATGTTTGACCAGAACCTTAAAGAAAAATACAAGTAATTAATTGGGAATGGGGCAGCACAGCGGCGGATCTAGCTTATGGCTATGTGTGGCTATAACCACACATGTTATTTTAAAAAAAAATAGAATTTTTTCTTTAGCGATCGAATTTTGAGTCGCTAAAGTATGAAAATCGGTCGCTAGTACGTTTAGCAACAGAATGACGACTGAAAAGTCAGTCGTTAAAGTAAAAATCGGTCTCTAATACATTTAGCGATAGAAATAATAACCGAAAATTTAGTCGCTAAAGTATTAAATATTAAAAATTGATCGTTATTTCGGTTCCTACTTATTTAGCCTGTAACACCCATACTAAATTATCTAGAATATTTAGCATGTGTATTAATCTGATACTGGGTACATTAAAATTTACAATAATAATAATAAATACATCTGAATGAGTACAAGTTGTCTCGTTAATACATTCATCCCAACATCATCTATAAATACATAAACATATCTTGATAACCTTCTGAGCTTCTCCGCGACGAGCAACTGCACTCCATCCAGCGTCTTCCTGGTGAAAATCTTCATGAACATCACTAGCTTACCTGAAAACCTGCACCAGAAGGATAGGGATGAGACATAATGTCTCAGTGAGCTCCTACCCTACCTACTGTTGGCAACCACAGGGAACCTAGGGTCGCCGTGCCTACCTCGGCAATCTTGGGAATACCTATGATCGCCAAGTTTTAACCTTTCCCATAGAGGGCTACCTGACTGTTCCTGCTAAACTGTGTAGTTATAACTGAACTACATCCTGCTAACTAGTGATCAAGGGGAAACCTAGGATCACTGTCTGAATCTGATACTGAACAGTCCTGAGATCTAGACTATGTCCTGATAACTGGGTGATCGAGGGGAATCCTAGGATCACCGCCTGATAACTGATACCTGATTCTGATACCTGTCTGATAACTATTCTCTGCCTGATAACATAATAATTAACTGATAAATGTCTTTATGTTAGCTGTTAGCGTTGAACAAACAATATTATCTGGGTTCATTTTACGGAATGCCCCCGGGTGGAGTAACCCCGAAGCACATTCCCCTGATAACCGGTGAAAATCCTATCATATCAGGCTAACACCGGACTCCTCTTGCCTAAGTGTGTGGTTATCCTCGCGGAAGATTCCTGCCCGTTCCATCTGGAACCCCCCGTCCTCTCTAACTGGTCGAGAGCACAGGAGACACACTGTAACTCTGTGTGGTTATCCTCACGGAAAGTTCCTGCCCGTTTCAGCAATGCTGAAACCCCCTGTTCTCTCTAACTGGTCGAGAGAACAGAAGACACAAAGCTTGTCCTGATTATTAATTATTCCTGTTGTATATAATTATACACTTCCTGATAAAACTGATTCGTGTTCCCCCAATGCCACTCTGACGTGAGCACTGAGGCACGTCCTGATAACCTGTAACTATGCCTGAATCGAGGGAATTAAATCCCACTGACTAAGGTATCCTGTAATCTGCCTGGTTAAGGGAATCCTGATAAATTACCCTTAACTCATCTGAAATTAAATCTATTCCTGTTAACCTATTCAAGGTTCTAGACTTCATCATTATATCATAGGCTTATCGTTCTCATAAGCCGTTGTTTGGTCATTGGAAATATTCCATAACTTAAATAACATTACTCTGCATTCCTAGTGCTTTACCAAATTCCTTGTCCAATCATTCATTCCTTAAATGTTGAGTAATCCTTTGAACATGTCAAGAATGGTGTTTTTCTTGGGAAATAAAGCTTTCTTTGAAAACAGTTACTAAAAAGCCTCGCCGAACACGTACCCAGCACCTAGAACGAAACAGAACAGACAAATGCTGCCTGTCTAATTTCGCTAGGCGAAGTGGAGGCGATGTGGAGGCGAAAATAGGCAGTGAGGACCTGCCAAACAGTAACTGCACGTTCGCCCCGAGCTCGCCCGGCGAAAATATCAGTTCAAAAACCTGTTAAAAGTATGATTTTCCACCATTTTGACACATTTAAGATTACCCAGGCAATCCAACAGTATGAGGAATGAATTTCCAATACAAAATGATAGTTTAAAACATAAATAATCAAGGAATTGTCAAGCATAGGAGATTTAGGGTTAAATTCTAAACTTAGCTCAAAATTGTAAAATGCTCTCAAACTTACTCAAGCGGGTTCTAAAACCCTGTGGAGCTCACCTTAAACCTCCTATTGGTGCTTTCTATCTCTGATTCCCAAAGCCTTGGCTTTACTCTTGACTCTTCTTAATTCTCCTTGTTCTTCTTTTCTTTCCTTCACTCTAGTTTCCAACACAAGTTTGCTTGCAAGTGCTTCCTCACAAGGATTGGAATGGAGTTGATGGGTTATGGCAAGAGAGTGGGGAGGGCGTGTGTTTGGAGAAGGAGGGAGGAGAGGAACTGATCTCTAGAAGTGTGTAGAGAATGAGAAATTAGTATGGGAAATATCTTGTTCCCAAATTTAAAACAATCTCCCCCTTTAAGCCTTATTTACCATTGTGCCATTGCTTAATATTATCAAATTGCCATGCTTGCTTATTGACTTCTAACACGATTAACTGATTCTTAGAAGCGGGATATTACAATCTACCCCCCTTAAAGAAATTTCGTCCTCGAAATTTAGAATCCACTATCATACATGAAAGAATCTCTCACACTACTTCCATTACTTGCCCGAAACTCCAGTTTGTCTTGCTTATCGGAATCCCTTGGATTTCCAATTCTATACGTCGAATATACTCGACAACTTTTCCTTTAACTAAAATGCTCATGGCGAATTTGCATACTTCTTACGTAGTAGGATGTGAGGTTATCTGAATCATTATATCCAACTCGCTTGACTTTGATCCTGGTTTAAATACTTCTTACAAACCAACTTAAGGTCACTAAATCTCAAATACTCTACTGGATAATCTTATCCTCCTTAAATATTTTCACTTTTAAGGGGTTCACTGCACTGCATCTAATTCCCATGAATTATTATCTTTAACTTTCGTCTCGTACGACGACAACTTACTTATAGACTTATATCACCATTTCATATAAAATTATCCTTACACCGAAAACATCTGATATCATACACGCACATGCAAATGTAAGAAGTATTCTAACTTTGATAGTCCAAGACTCATAGGAGTCTAGCCCAAATGATGAATGGTATAAGTCGTCTTACATTCATCACATAATATAATTCGTAGCATATAGTTTGTATATATAAGCGAGCACGTGTACACTACTGACGGGTACACAATACATCACCTCATCTTTGTCCGACTAACGGGACATCATTCTTAATCTTAACATATTTGAGGTACTACCTCATCAATTAGGAATCTTTTCTTACTCTTAACTCGTCTTGTAACATCCGGGATTTGCCTTTCAACTGGCTTGCCAGGTTTGCCCCGCCAATGTTACTCATGTTTATCTCTTGAGTTTACATCAACCCGTAAATTACTGTTACATTCTATCAGCATCGTAAACTTATTTTCTCATTCTGGACGCTGAATTTCAAGATCCTTGTTTTCAAAAGAAAACTCCACTTGAGTACTACCAAAATAGCACACTTTAAATCCTTTAATCAAAACCTGAACCTATGTAGCCCCTTTACTGTAGACTACGAGTGACTTTTAATCTGCATAAAGTTCTTCTTCTTTTACTAATGAACATTAAGTACATTCATTTCCGAATTCTTCTGCTAAGCTATGGTGATATCAACAATTCTGTTCCGGTAAAACCTTCATACTTAAACATTCCTGGTTGCGTATCACTAATGCCAAAACACATCCCATAGTTGAAAATCTGCTACACTACTATCTGAGTAGTTTAAGTATTACCTGATAAGTATACATAATACTAATATAACCTGATACATGTGACATGTTGACATAACGGGATACAATATGGATTAAACTCATAGGTCACTGCGTTGACGTTTTCTGATCAACGCTTCTATTTCAAAGTATCACCTTGCAAGTACAACCTTTACTGATATTACTTTATGCTTGATCCTGTTAATCAAACATTACCCTTCAAGTCCACCTAAAGTTACTGGGCTAAATTAGCTAGTTTACCGTATTAGCGGTGACTTTCCTTGCTCTAGACTCATTGCGCTAAAAGCATATTCTTCTCATTCTTATCACATAATCTTAAACTGCTTTGATCTCAATTCTCTTGTGTCTCGAGGTTTGAAATGTCCCTCAGCTTTACTTTTAGAATTTCCTCCTAGAACTTATAACAATTTCGAGTCGTCACTGCGCACTGATATTCCGTGGTTCAAAAATTTGGGCGTTTAATGCCTTTCTGTGGTTCATCTGACAAGGACTTCACAAGCACCCTTGTTCTCTAAGCTTTAGCTTAGAATCGTTCATTAACTCACCCTTAAATCACTTTTCCGCTGCGCAACTCTGATTTAAACAATTCACTTCGGAGGAGGGGTAATACACTCTGCTCAAATTCTCTGGCTGACTTGTTCCTTAATGACTTATAGCTATCACAGCAAAATCACCTTACATTCGCTGATTCTTTTATGGCTTAAACCGCCTGTTGAACTTACTGATTGGTCATCATTCGACACTGTGTTTCCTTTTGGACATAAACCATATACTTACCTTCACGATAATACGCCAAAACTTGTAAAAGGGTTTCGGCAACTGTTACGAGCCTAACAAAGCTCCTATTAACGGCCCATACTCTGATTCTTACTTATTATCCATGTTTTGGTTCCTGTGACCATCTCATGGTCCATCCAACTCGTATTATCGTTTTAACATTATAGAAACCGACCTCAAGGTACACCTGGAGTAGTTTAAATTTCACACTTAAATCGCTTGTGGCAACTTCTAATATGACTTATGATTTCGGAAGGTTCACGTCTTTCATTCACTGGATCCACTGAGGATCTGAGTTCCATTACTAATCGTTCTATATCATTCCATAAGGACTTCATACCCATAATCTTCCGAGATAGCTACGGCCTCTATGGTTTTACCATACCTCTTAAATTACTTTCAAATCCCTCCGGTTAATTGATCTTGAGCTTCAAAACCTCTTGATTATCTTTTGGTTTCATTCAACCACTCGTTACTGCATTCACAATGCAAATCTTGATCTTACCACTTAAATAATTCTGCATATAGTGGAACAATCGAAATCTATACCTTCTTCCTACCCTCGAAACTTATCCACACGAGGTGATCTCTTCAGCTTCTAGTATAACTGTGGAAAGAAATTCATCAGTTGAAAACTTAAGACTCATTGGCATTACTATAATCTTAACCTTCCATCTTTAAGACGATCCTTCGCACAATAAAGTCTCAATATAATTTCTCGGCTAAAATTTCGATTGTCCTTCACAACTATTCTACTTTAATCTCGGGTTATCTTGAACTTGCCTTCTTCTTCCAATCGAGGGAATTCAACTTGCTATTTGATATCCTTCATAGGGACTCACTACTTGTTGTTGAGCTTGTGATTCTCGTATAAAGCATCCCAATGACTCATAGTAAGGAAGGTAATCTGATTCCCCGGTCTTGGTATAAAACTTTCCATCGGACTTAACTTGTTTCAAATCTGCTTACCAAATAGAACATATCCTGAAACACGCTTCGATGTGCAACATGTCTTATTGTTACTACTTATTCATCCATCTTAGTTCTTAGGTTGCATATCCTCTCCTCTTCTTATTTCACAAATCTGGTTCGGAGACGTGGCTGATCTGATGGGGTCAAACTTACTTGTGATTCATACTCAATAACCAAACTTGAGTGGTTAGTTTCATCTGTCCAAATAACTCACGTAATCCATAATTAATTCTCTTAACTGTCCGGACATTAAAATCTCATCCGATTCAAATTCATTCCTCCAACTCTGTACTTAGAATTGTTACTTAGTCCACACTTCACTTTAACTTCTCAAGCTACCGTTTCCGTCAAGGTTCCACGTCATATCCTAGAGCATTCCATGATTCCTTAATCCTTATGTCTTCCGCAGTCGAGGCATCGTCCAATGATGCGTCCAACTAGGTTAAGGCTCTTCACCTTATCCTTAAATATTTCTGACCTCCCTGAAACTCTGCCCTAAACAGACTTAGTCACTTCACTGTTCGATGGCCACCATTTGGCGTTGATTACTTCTTCACTAAATCCATCTTAGAATCCGACACCTTAATCTTCGTCTTTCATACACTTCATTCCTCCTTGGTCACATTCAGCTCTCAGACATTTATCCTAACTGTCATATACTAGATTGAGTTGATCAGGCTCAACTAGATGTGACCTTTAGAACAACATCCGGAACCCAATGGTCCCACTACCTTTTATTGAAACTTTAATGACCCAAGGCACGGTCTGAATCGACCTGCTCTGATACCAATTGTAACACCCATACTAAATTATCTAGAATATTTAGCATGTGTATTAATCTGATACTGGGTACATTAAAATTTACAATAATAATAATAAATACATCTGAATGAGTACAAGTTGTCTCGTTAATACATTCATCCCAACATCATCTATAAATACATAAACATATCTTGATAACCTTCTGAGCTTCTCCGCGACGAGCAACTGCACTCCATCCAGCGTCTTCCTGGTGAAAATCTTCATGAACATCACTAGCTTACCTGAAAACCTGCACCAGAAGGATAGGGATGAGACATAATGTCTCAGTGAGCTCCTACCCTACCTACTGTTGGCAACCACAGGGAACCTAGGGTCGCCGTGCCTACCTCGGCAATCTTGGGAATACCTATGATCGCCAAGTTTTAACCTTTCCCATAGAGGGCTACCTGACTGTTCCTGCTAAACTGTGTAGTTATAACTGAACTACATCCTGCTAACTAGTGATCAAGGGGAAACCTAGGATCACTGTCTGAATCTGATACTGAACAGTCCTGAGATCTAGACTATGTCCTGATAACTGGGTGATCGAGGGGAATCCTAGGATCACCGCCTGATAACTGATACCTGATTCTGATACCTGTCTGATAACTATTCTCTGCCTGATAACATAATAATTAACTGATAAATGTCTTTATGTTAGCTGTTAGCGTTGAACAAACAATATTATCTGGGTTCATTTTACGGAATGCCCCCGGGTGGAGTAACCCCGAAGCACATTCCCCTGATAACCGGTGAAAATCCTATCATATCAGGCTAACACCGGACTCCTCTTGCCTAAGTGTGTGGTTATCCTCGCGGAAGATTCCTGCCCGTTCCATCTGGAACCCCCCGTCCTCTCTAACTGGTCGAGAGCACAGGAGACACACTGTAACTCTGTGTGGTTATCCTCACGGAAAGTTCCTGCCCGTTTCAGCAATGCTGAAACCCCCTGTTCTCTCTAACTGGTCGAGTGAACAGAAGACACAAAGCTTGTCCTGATTATTAATTATTCCTGTTGTATATAATTATACACTTCCTGATAAAACTGATTCGTGTTCCCCCAATGCCACTCTGACGTGAGCACTGAGGCACGTCCTGATAACCTGTAACTATGCCTGAATCGAGGGAATTAAATCCCACTGACTAAGGTATCCTGTAATCTGCCTGGATAAGGGAATCCTGATAAATTACCCTTAACTCATCTGAAATTAAATCTATTCCTGTTAACCTATTCAAGGTTCTAGACTTCATCATTATATCATAGGCTTATCGTTCTCATAAGCCGTTGTTTGGTCATTGGAAATATTCCATAACTTAAATAACATTACTCTGCATTCCTAGTGCTTTACCAAATTCCTTGTCCAATCATTCATTCCTTAAATGTTGAGTAATCCTTTGAACATGTCAAGAATGGTGTTTTTCTTGGGAAATAAAGCTTTCTTTGAAAACAGTTACTAAAAAGCCTCGCCGAACACGTACCCAGCACCTAGAACGAAACAGAACAGACAAATGCTGCCTGTCTAATTTCGCTAGGCGAAGTGGAGGCGATGTGGAGGCGAAAATAGGCAGTGAGGACCTGCCAAACAGTAACTGCACGTTCGCCCCGAGCTCGCCCGGCGAAAATATCAGTTCAAAAACCTGTTAAAAGTATGATTTTCCACCATTTTGACACATTTAAGATTACCCAGGCAATCCAACAGTATGAGGAATGAATTTCCAATACAAAATGATAGTTTAAAACATAAATAATCAAGGAATTGTCAAGCATAGGAGATTTAGGGTTAAATTCTAAACTTAGCTCAAAATTGTAAAATGCTCTCAAACTTACTCAAGCGGGTTCTAAAACCCTGTGGAGCTCACCTTAAACCTCCTATTGGTGCTTGCTATCTCTGATTCCCAAAGCCTTGGCTTTACTCTTGACTCTTCTTAATTCTCCTTGTTCTTCTTTTCTTTCCTTCACTCTAGTTTCCAACACAAGTTTGCTTGCAAGTGCTTCCTCACAAGGATTGGAATGGAGTTGATGGGTTATGGCAAGAGAGTGGGGAGGGCGTGTGTTTGGAGAAGGAGGGAGGAGAGGAACTGATCTCTAGAAGTGTGTAGAGAATGAGAAATTAGTATGGGAAATATCTTGTTCCCAAATTTAAAACAATCTCCCCCTTTAAGCCTTATTTACCATTGTGCCATTGCTTAATATTATCAAATTGCCATGCTTGCTTATTGACTTCTAACACGATTAACTGATTCTTAGAAGCGGGATATTACATAGCCATACTTAAAATGTATTCCTAGATCCGTCCATGGGGTAACAGCAACAACTACAAAACCATCACCATGCCTAGCGACTCCTGTGCATTTTGGTGCGTAGAAAGTTGCCTTAAGTAGGACAAATCTAAGGTAGTCTATAGTAATATTTTTTAACGGAAATAGGTAATAAGAGTAATATTTTAAATGGCTAGATTCAAATTTGGTTAGATTCAAATTTTACATATTGCTATTTTTAACTAGGGCAATCATGCACTACTAAAAAAATGGTACGTTAATCCTATTAAAAAAAAAATGGTACGTTAATGTCCATCTTTTTTTTTAAGGATCGTTAATGTCCATCTTAGTTTTACATTTTATTCTTGCAGGTATATTTTATTATTTTTATTTTAAATTAATTTTTTAGTTTCAACTTCATACTAAAAAACAATTTATTGGTCTAGATGGAATAGGTTGGTGAACATTTTGAAGTTATTTACACATGAATGAAAAGTAAATAGACACGAGCTGCATTGCTAATCAATTTTTGATGACAAAACCAATCTTTTTGAAAACAACATTTATAGACCTAAGAGAAACAACATTGTTATGCATGACCATATAAACTTTTTGTAGGAGATTAACTCTCTAGAGTTTGGAAGTCAAAAGTGTCAAACGTAAAAGGTTAAAAACCATGTTGATTGTCAAAAGATGTTTTCTCATGTTTGACTACTTTAAGAGGTTTTGAGTGTTGTATGTCTAATAATAAAAGTCTTGATCCTCAATCCCTCAAATGAAGAAACTCCGATTAAGTCTACACATGCATGTTTTCATCATACTCATCCATATACGAGAACAAGTGCTGACTTAAGCGTATAGGTCAATCAAGATAAGCCATCTTTTCTTTTACATTTACTCTCACCCACCCAAAGTTAATCATCACAAAATATGCATATAAAACATATATACATTTTCATAAATACATCTTCATTTTCGTTTTCTTTTGCCTCAAATTTTCCCCACCGAAAAAGAAAATGGTGCAATACTACTACTAGCAAACAATTGCAAACATAAATTCTATAAATTTGGGGTCAACGATAGAAAGGTTCGGTGAAGACTGTGTACGCATGCATTGCACCTGAGGAGGAGAAGGGAATCCAATGTGATGACGAGGATGTACCACGTCAGTGTTATCAGAGGAACAAGTAGGAGAAACAATCGGACACGTGTACATGGTCCACCCTTAGTACACACGTGCGAAAATAACTCACACTATTGGCTGTATTATGTGGGGGCTACACTGAATGACGGTGCATTTATTATACATGTCCTCTAATGCTTTGTCGTTTAAAAAAATGAAAGAGTCAAATGCTTCCAAGATATTTTATAACTTCTTAAATACATGTGGTAATACTATTAATTACTCTATCCGGTCCTTATTATAAGAAAAAAATTAAAAAATATAAAATCAATGCAATCATTAATTAGTGTAACTTTTTGGATATTTTTACAAATATACTCTCATAAAAAATTGTGAAACAGTAAATACATCCACTAATATTAAAAAGACAAACATTAAATAAGGGATAGAAAAGTCTTTTAAGCAATAATTACACCTAAAAAGTTGTGATATTTTCTTATAAATATGACCAAATTTTTTTTTTAATTTTTCTTATATATAGGACCGGATGAAGTAATATATTTAAAGACAATGCTAACGAGTTTCTTTAAACATGGGTTAAAACATTAAAAGTAGTAAATTTGTATCAAAAAGTTGTGCAATTCATATCATGATTCTAGTGAGTATCATAGTCTTGCTTGAGCACCGCAATACTTGACTTTTACAAGATCTGATATCACTTATGTTGTGTAGCAATGTGTTTGTTTATACATGATCCGAAAAACAACATATGCGTGCCTTGAAGCTCATCATTCGGTACATTCAGGGCACTCTTGACTTCGGTTTACATCTATATCTTTCCTCCATTGATAAGCTCATCACCTATACTGACGCAGACTGGGGTGGATGTCCCGACACTAGAAGGTCCACATCTGGGTATTGTGTATATCTTCGGGACAACCTCATTGGTCTGAAAACAACAACCTATATTGTCTCGTTCTAGTGCTGAAGTTGAATATCGTGGAGTTGCTAATATAGTGTTTGAGTCTTGTTGGCTTAGGAATCTTCTGTTGGAACTACATTGCCCTGTTTCAAAAGCCAAACTAGTTTATTGTGATAACGTAAGCGTCGTGTATATCTTCGGCCACCATGTTCAATTAGAATTTCTTCAACAACCTCCAGTTTCGACTATACGGGGATGTATTAGAATAGGTAAATTAGAATATAACAATATCTTTTATATTTAGCAAATATCTTCTATATTTAACAATAGCTTGGTAACCAAGATAGACTTAAGCTTGGTCATCAAGACATGCTTGTATATATATACAAATGATTATTCAATGAGAAGGCAAGACAAATATTCTCGCAAATATTCTCTCTCATATTCTCTCACATATCTATAATAAAAAAAAATATGAAAAATTGATACTTTATGAATATTCATTGAGATAAATCAAACATCTAATTCAAATAACCTAATTTTTTCGTTTTTCATTGTAGTTTAGAAATTAAGCTGATGTATTTTTATAGTTTAGCGACTACTAACAGTTAATTTAATGTTAATGTGAGATTAACCGATAGACTTTTTTTTTGTTTTAACATTTTAGTTCTAAAGGGAAATGAGACATAGTAATCCAAAATTTGGCCGAAAGACAAGTAAAGTCCGTTATGAATTGTTCCACTCAAGAATCGAACTCGTGTTCTTCCAAATAATTTGTCCTTTGGTTGTGCTAATTAATCAATTGAGCATAATCATTTAGTTAGAATAACTGATAGACTAAATAGTTATATGAGTGAAAAAATTTAGTTGAACATGTCATTAAATAAAGTGGCGTCAATACATGAAGAGATATCAAAATAATCTTGAGAGATAGCACTATATATGACCGCCTTAACAAGCTGTTGAGCAACCACATTATAGTTTCTCACTTGAAAAACTCAACATGAGAGTTGTTACAAAAATAATTAACTAAGATCGACATTTTCTATTCCTAAAACGAATTCAGAATCAGTGGTGAAAATAACATTATCAAATTAAAGTTATTTTATCTTACAAATTGTAATGAGTAGTGCCTTCGCCTTGCCAACCAATACCAAAAGGATAGGTTCCAACCAAACTGTTCTTACACCAACGACCAATCCCATTTTATCTCTAATATAGACGTTTATCCTGACCTTCTTTGAATGTGAAGAAAAAAATGCATCCACGTTGCACTTTAAGAAACTGTGTGGAGGGCGTGTCCACTTGATGTTGGTGCACTCAACATTCACCTAGTTATTTTCCTCTGTAAACTATGTGAGTTGGACGTTCCATTTTATTTTCTCAAATTGTGTTATTTCTCCCTTTCCACAAACTCCAAAGAGTTACAAGAAACACCCTTCTTCTGTCATAAGAAAGATGATGCAACATATTTTTTTTTGTGGCTGATACATATGAAAGACAAGGAAAACATTAGATGGGTGAATAGTTCTTTTAATTAATTTTAACGGTTTGGGGATTAAATTGATCAAACAATGATAATTTAGAGACAAAGTTAACTTTTTATTCCGTTTCAAATAACCTAACCTTGGTGTTTAATGGGACCCACTTCCGTGTCTTTTTTAAATTTAAACTTAGATAAAAAAAATCCCAAAATTAAAAACGTCTAAAAATATAACATACGAAATATTTTAGCAAAAGATTTACAATAAAAGCCTACCAACAAACAAATATCAAATTGAGTTGGAAAACAAAAGGAAAAAAAAACCAATATGAGACTTTTTTTTTCTTCAAACAGTTTAGAGACTATAAATTCACATCTTAAAAGTGAATAAATAGGATGTTTAAGGTTTGAATTCTAACCCCTATTTATTATAATCACTACCAATTGAACTCCAACCCCCATGTATTATAATTCCTACCAATTAAACTAAGCTCATGAAGACTATCAAACATCTTTTCTACCTGTTACGTTTTTTATGGATGACATATTCTGAAATCAAACCCATGATGAATATTGAAGGTCTGAGATCATGTTAAGTAAATAAATAAGATGTTTGAGGTTCGAACTCTGACCCCTATATATTTAATCACTACCAATTGAACTCCAACCTTTATGTATTATAATTTCTATCAATTAAACTAAGCTCACAGAAACTATCAAACATCTTTTCTACATATTACGATTTTTTATGGATGACATATTCTGAAATCAAATCTATGATGAATATTGAAGGTATGAGATCATGATAATCCCCAGTTTTCAAGTTAATTTCTAAATGACAACTGTGTCTCTTTTGCGTGTACTCTTTTTGACATGCTTTCTTTGTTCTCTCATCCGCACCACTAATTAATTATTTGTTTATCTATCAATTGAAGCCATTGGATGGATCTACTATTTTATTATTATAGATAAATGACGTCTTGTTTAACATGGAATCAATATGCACTGATATATTTAATTTAATTTATCAGTCATACACGTACCATATTCAATCATTATGGGTATAATTTATTTTAATTGTGCTTATTTCTTCCAATAATTTTTTGATGTGATATCTCCTACAGCGACTTGTTAAAGTTTTAGTTTTTCATTCCCTAAAAAAGAAAGTTTTAGTTTTTCATGAATAAAATGGTAAACGGGTTCTTTATTTTATCAATGCAAATAAGTTGTTTTAATTCATACTAAATTTTGTAATATTCATAATAATATTGATTCCACCTTTAAAGATATTTGATCTACTTGTAGCCTATGTGGAAGTTCTTATGAATAAGCAATTCATCCCTTCCTTCAATAGTTTGGATCTTATGAATCTGCAACTCAACTCTTTCTGCTAGAAGGTTTTGGCAGTGATTTGATTCTCACTTTCATTTATTTTTTCTAGAGAGCTCAAGTAAATCATTTAATTTATCTATTATCACTAACATTTTTTAAGTGATTTGGCATTGAATAAATTACCGAGGTTTCATAACATGAGCGTCTCTTTCCAAAATGTTTTATATTGAGTTATCTCTTCATCATCTTGATCTGAAAACCTTTCAAATGGGACTATGTTTAACTGCATTGTTGACTTCTCTATTTTTAAAACTTTTGTGGTAACATGTCATCCTAGAGTTGCTCTCTTTATTAAGGAATTCATTTGGAGTAAGCCTGTTGTGGTTGGATCAAAGCCAACTGTAATGGGATTGCTTGGGAGAACCCTTGACTAGCTGATTTTGGAGGCATTATTTTGGACATCATTTCGTCAATTTTTTGTTGCTTTGCTTCTTTATTGTATATCAGTTCTTCTAGTCATGCTGAGTTATCGGTGGCCTTACCTGTTTTTTATATCTCTCATAATAATATCAGAATAATCTTTAATTGGAGTGTTATTCTAAGCATGTGGTGGACGTCTTCTCCAATGTTGATATTGATCCTTGGAATCTCAAAAAAAAAAAATGAAAAAGTTGTTCTTAGTTGAATCAATCTTTGAGGTTTTTAGTCTCTCATATTTGTAGAGAAGATAATGGATGTGCAAATAAAGTTTCCTCTTTTAGTATTGCTTCTCATTTGTTTTACATGGTGATGGAGGGTTTCCTTAGTATTTTTATTTCAGCCCAAATTTAATTATTTCTGTTTTATTTTTTATTTTGAATTTTCGGTCCATTAGGGTTTCCTTAGTATTTAAACACTTTAGTTGTAGCCAGAGAGTCAGTTTTTATTTATTCAATAATATTTCAGAGTTTTCTCAATTTCTGGTGGATCCCAGAACTCTATTTGCACATGTTTGTCGCTTACAAACTTGTTTCTTTTCAATATAGGTTCAATGCTTGCTAACCTACATTTTCGACTACGTCAGGTGGTATCAGAGCAAGTTTCTCCTGTTCTTTTCGTAACGTGATCGGCCATGGGAGTTCAACCGGTGACGAAAGCAAAGCTTGAAGGCATAATCGCAACTTCAACCACAGCCATCAATGCTTTGACCACACAAGTGACAATGTTAACAACTCACGTGAATAAGAACGCCAACAACAACAACAACAACATAAACAATTAGAACAAGGGAGGTGGACCAATTAGGGTTTCACGTGGTAGAAACAATCGAATTATTGAGGATTCTAGTTTTTCAGAGGTGGAGGAGACTGATGAATCTCCCTTTTTGAGATTTGTCAACACTCTATCTCCAATAAAACCTGCCAAGGCTTCTCATACGACACATGGGTTTCTCTGGCTCAACTCTCCACCTCTCTATTCAAGTCATCGCGTAATAGTGGCCCTCGCCGTGAAACACAATACTCAGAAAGACTTGAAGGTACCCATCTATTAGGTACTGAAATACCTCAAAGTAATATTGGAGACAACAACCTTGGTGAAGCTCGTAGTGAACTAAAGAAATTGAATTCTCAACAACCACTGCCAGATGTGTTTATATTAGTTGCTCATAAGGATTTTGACCTCAAGAATGATGTGAATACCCAAAGTTTCAGTCCTCCAGCATCTATCGATGAATATTTTACTGATCCCGTCGATGATCAAATGTATCCGGTCAACCAAGAAATGAAACAATCTACTGATGCAGTTGGGCCATCTCTAACTGAGTCGGAGAAAGTTATATTAAAATTTGATAGGAATTATGGTCCTAGTAATAGAGGATAAAAACCTTTACCTTTGTTGGAGGAATCTAATATGGTTCATCAAGAAAGGCCATCATATGTTGAAAATCTTGCAACAATAGAAGGGGATACAAATGATGTTGAATTGGTCTCTCAAGAGCACATAGACTTAGGCTTGAGTACAGGTTCAAATGTTTTTGATAAACTATAATGTCCTGATTCATTTCCCCAGTGTGCAAGAAATGATCAACGACATCATAGTGATTGTGTACCGCAATTGATGTCTGATCCTATCCAGGTTATAGAGAATATTGTCAAACAATAGTCATCGTCAATTTATGTTTTCCCGTCGGTGACATAATCGCCACTGAAAACCACCGGATCGACGTGTTGCTACAGGCTTCGACCAACCATCTGATTACGTTACTTTACAAAAACTCCCACCACTCACGAATTGGTCATCTAGTACCACAATTAAAGTCGAGGCTAAAATGATAGATCTAGAAAGTATTCAGTATGCTACTTACTACATTTCTTCAATGGGATAAATGCGACCACTATATTTTTCAAACCAACCCATCTTTGCATTTCACTCAATGGGACCTAGGAGGGTGGTCTCTTGTTAATTGGAGGATTCAACATGCATGGGAAGCTCTTTATCAGAATGAGAACTCGGGATCGAGTTCTCAAGAGGTGGAGGAGACTGATGTAGGAGGGTTTCCTTGGTATTTTTATTTCAGCCCAATTTTAATAATTTCTGTTTTATTTTCTATTTTTATATTTCGACCCATTAGGGTTTCCTTAAACACTTCAATTTTAATAATTTCTGTTTTATTTACTTAAACACTTCAGTTGTAGCCAGAGAGACAGTTTTTATTCATTCAATAATATTTGAGAAAATTCTCAATTTATGGTGGATTCCGGAACCCAAGTTTTCACAGGTTTGTCGCTTACAAACTTGTTTCTTTTCAATTTAGGTTTAGCGTTTGCTAACCTACGCTTCCGACTGCATCACATGGTGAGATAATGTTCTCTCATTTATGTAGGATACATTTTAATCGTAATAGATGTTGTATGTCTACTTTTAGATTTAAGTTATGTTGTTTTTGTGGGTATTGGTTGTGTTTCTTGGTTAGTGGTACCAATATTAGGGGTGGGCAAAAAAACCAAAAAACCGAACCGAACTGCGGAACTGAACCGAACCGAACCAAAAAAAACTGAACCATTACTAACAGTTCTAGAACTGAACTGAAACAGTTCGGTTCAGTACAAAACAGTTCGGTTCGGTTCGAAACAGTTCGGTTCGATTCGAAACAGTTCGGTTCGGTTTTACCTTCTAAAATTCGATTTTGTTTGGTTTTTTATATTTTTTTCAATGGTACCAATAATAACAGTTCGGTTCAGTTCGAAACAGTTCGGTTCGGTTTGGAACAGTTCGGTTCAGTTTAAAATCCAAACAGTTCGGTTCGGTTCAGTTATTTTAAATTTATCAAACAGTTCAGTTCGGTTCGGTTCAGTTTTCATCCCGAACCGAACCATGTCCACCCCTAACCAATATAGTTGGGATCACCAGAAATTATAAAAACACCCTTTCTTTTTGAAGGCTCATCGTTTCAGATTATACGACTTGTTACAGTTGAATTTTATTCTTCAAAACATAATGGTTAAAGTTGAAACTTCAATTTGTAGAGGCCTAATTTGTTATAAATTAAAGTAATTGGTGCACATACATTATTTATTATAAGCTAGAGTTAAGTTAAATTGGATATATTGTTTTTTATGAGCCTAGATGAGACATATTTAAGTAAATACTTCATCTGATCTCATATATATGCTTGAAGAATTAACTTCACTCTCCTTAAATAATCAACGTCGTTTAATTTTCTCAAAGTGATAAAAAATATAATTGTATTTTTTAAATTACTCCTCTTGTGAACTTGTTCCAAGATAAAGAAGAATGTTTATGTCTATACACACTTGAAGACACAATTTAAGCAAAATGTCAAAGCAATTATCAGCTTAATTAGAATCACAGTTATGTTATTATACTAAAAATGGTAAAAACTAAATCGAATGGTCGCCTTGTCCCATGGCAGTGTAGGCAACTTATTTAGATTTTAATTTACCAACTTACAAGAATAGGCAAACGGCGATTTAATCTGCAATTTTTATTTCTTTATGATTTTGGATTGTTGGTGGTGTGAACGGAACAATTAACATGTGATTTTGGATTATTCTCAGATAAATGTGCTTATTCTCTTTTATATGTGAGGTTTCCTAGTCAATTTTTTTTTTTCGGGTGGTACTTTCTATATTTTGGATAGCTTTGGGAGGAGATAAGAGTAAGAACCAAATCAATAATTCGATTAATCCGAAATTCAAAACCAGATCAATTAGATTGGTTTGGATTTTCTCTTGTAAGCGTTTAAATCAAACCAATTAAACCCCACATTCATTGATTTGGGTATCAGTTTCACGTCATTCACACCCGTCATATGAGATATGAACCAAACTATTATTTTTTATTTCATTCTATATTTGTTGTTTTATTTTAAAAAAATATGTTGCATTTGTGTATTTTTTTTTATAATTGTATATTATTATTTTTTGTGTAGCTTATATACTTATTTTAATAGCATAAAAAGTCTACGGTGTTTGAATAAAAGTTAATTTATTTTAGATGTTTTAACATAAATTTAATTTTATTTTTAAAATATAATCCGATCAAACCAAATCAAAACAATCAGTTTTTTTTATTGATTTTTTTTTTTTGGAATTTCACGAGGAAAGAATGTAAAACTGAGCCAAAATAATCGGTTATTTCATATGTTCGAATTTATTTTCTTTTAGAAACCAAATCAAACCGACCGCTTACATCCCTAAGAAGAGCCATCACCAAACATAAAAGATATTAAAGGACTAATGTGACATTTTCTGATCAAAGAGAATTGAGCTTTAAATTTTAGTCTTGAGCTTAAAATTGAAGAAGTAGATGTGGACCGCATTTTTTTTCCTTCTTTCACTTAATATGAACTATCGAGTTAAGTTAAATTGTTCATGAGTTTGGATTGAGTTGAGTTCAAACTTTAAAAAAAAGTTCATAAAAAACTTGACTCAAATTATGAGTTGAACTAATATTTTTTTATGAAATCGACCTAAGTTGAATCAAGTTCGACTCAACTCACTTATTTCCTCAACTCATTTCAAATCACATGTAGCAGTTGGATATGAAAAAACTAAAACCCATGGAATTTATAAAGTTAAACATTAGAGAAATTTGGGGGCGAACAAATATTCTAAAAGTGTTAAATCAAGTGGGTCATGCATCACTCTTCTCAAGTCTAGATAAACCCAATTTACACGTATTTTTTCAAATGGTGCAATATACATATTTATATAAATAGAGTACCCAACGTGTTACCTAAATCACTAGATGAAAATTTACTCTTTCATTTTGATGATCTAAATTGGATACTCCAACACATCAGAAAAAAAATCGAGTACACAATTGTTTTTTTCCCACATCTTCTTTTCATCAAAAGTAATTCTATTCGAGATACTCACAGGTTATAAATATGGATACCTCTCCTAAACTAGAATTCAAATCTTTTACTTGCATATACTTTTGTTTATACATCATATGTATCTTTATGTTAGTTTAATAACAAACTTTATTAACTCATTAGAATTTTGTGCCGCCTCTCCATTTTGCACTAATGCACGTTGAAAAACACACCCTCCTACGTACACACTCTTTTTCTTCTATATAAGGGAGCACACCACCAAACATAAGACATATCAAAGAGTAGTGAGACATTTTGTGATAAAAAAATTGATCATTTGTCCGAGTGCAATCCATACTTCCCATAGTTAGAATTTTTTTTTTTAATTTAATGTTGAAAGAACACATATGGCCCTTTCAATTTTTTATCTTTTGATTCATTTGATTTGAGTTATCTAAAAACAAAATTCATACAATCTTTATTTAAATTTCAAGTTGAAGTAATTTTTATTGAGCTGTACCAAATTTGGTTCAACTTGCCTCATTTTCAATCTTGGTCACACAATAGCAAGTTTGAAATTTGAAATAGTAAAAACTTATGGCAATTATAAAACTAAACGAAGGAGAAATTTGGGGGCCAACAAAAATTCTGAAACTGTTAAATCAAGTGGGTCATGGATCACTCTTCCCTAGTCTAGACAATCCCATTCTATACATGTTTTTCAAATGGTGCAATATATATGTATAGAAATAGGATACACTACTCCTATCAGTATATATGTCAACTATAAAGGAAAACAAAAACCAACTAAAAAACATATATTTTTTTTAAAAAAAATATTAAGTGAGAGGTGAGTTAAGTGGAAATGGAAAAGGACCTAACAGCACGAACATAGTAAATGAAAAGGGGGCAAGGAAGATAGTGGAGGATTGAGGATCTGCAGTAGGGTCTCAAAGACAGTATGTTTTTTAGAATGCAGGCATAGCAGAAGCTAGTGGTAAAAGATAAGAAAGCATTAATGCATTATAACATATACTATAAGAGTTAAATAAGGAGAGGGTCAAGATCCGTTTCTCCGCTGCGTTGAACCATGTAAAATGTTACGTATCTTCGTCCTTTTGCTCTCTATTGCTATGTGATCAACAGTAGAAAAGATAAGATGAATTATCTTTATTTTTTTTGAATAATTTTACATTATATACCGAAAAGATAAATCATAGATTTAAGGTAAAATTACATAACAGTAGAAAGATTTTTATGTGATTGTCATAAAACTCATAAAATTCATAAACAAGTTCATATCTTCATCGTGCGAACTTGGAAATTCATATTTCATCGAAAAAAATCTCATAATCCCAAAAGCCCATCTATATTTTTCTACATAATCTTAATCATTTTATTTCCCACTCATCAAGAAAATTAGCCATAACCGAACCAAAAGAAAAACAACCATAACCAAATTGCAACTCGACACCTAAACAAAAGAAACAGAAGAAAAATAAAAAAAAGAAACGGTGAAAAAAAGATGAAAATCCTTTTATGTTGTTGGAGTGTTAGGTTGATTCATGAGAGAAAATGAAGAAGATGAAGTAATAATGAAATTATGCGGTTTTTTTTAATGAAGTTATAAGTTTTGTGATGATTTTTTTTTAGGTTTTTGATGAATTTTATGGATTTTGGTTTTTTTTTAATTAAAAAAGACAACGATGTTGATATTTTATAACATAAATGATTAAATTGAAGAAAAAAAAGATGGTAGAGTAAACAATGGAGGATATTATCAAGTATATTTATTTTCACATCACAAATAAATAAGTCTCAAAGGGGTTCAAGCATAAAAAATGAAACATTTAATGACATTGCTGCTTGAGGATAATCATGTTATAATTTTAGAATAGTTGGTAATTTTGAGTCGTTAGAGATATATTTTGGACTCATCCAGATTCTACCAAAGAGTTTAATATTATCCTTGTGTGCTATTGATAGATTCAGCATATAAAACCAATAGTTACCGCTTATTATTGTTTGAGTTTCTGAGTGTCACTTTTATTGAGCTAACATAATTAGTTGTATTTGCTTATATGGAGTCTGAAAAGGGAAGACAATATTTGTCATGATTTGTTGAAATCTCTTGGTTATAAATTTACCCAATATAATTGTGATTGATTGGGAGAATGCAATGATGAATGTTGTTGCTATAGATTTTCCGAGTGCTACTCCTATACTATGTTAATATGACATCTCAAAAAATTGAGGGCAAGATGTAAATACGATGTTAAACTAAAATAAGTACGGGAAAACATCAAAACATTTACATTAATATAATGTTATGTATAGTACAAAATATTTGACAACTAAATCTAAATTTGTAGTACAAAAAATGGAGGGAGAAGGCTTGTCATCCCTCTCACACGCCCTCTGAAGAATTTGGGATTGCAAGATGATGGTGCTGAAGAAGGTGGAAACTAGCTGGAACTAGGGATGACAATGGGTACCCTTTGGGCATGGTACTACAATGCTCATCCTCATACCCGCGTTTATAAAAAATTCTCAACCTGACCTCATACCCTCGTAGGCAACAAGTTTGATGCTCGTCCCCATACCCTATGGGCATCTAAGCGCCCGTACTCGCGCATCATTACCTGCATTTTAACACACTACAAGAAAAGTTAAATTTTCCTAGGAAAAAATTCCTAGGAAAACAACCTAATTTCCTCGAAAACAGTGTTTTCCGAGGAAATTACCGACGAAAAAATTCCTAGGAAATTTTCAATCTATTCCTAGGATTTTCCGAGGAATTTACTAGGAATTTTTAGTCAGAAGCTTTCCTAGGAATTTCCGAGGAAAATTTCCTAGGAAAGCTTTCCTGCAAAACTGCTGCGTCTGACACATGTTTTCCGACGAATTTCCAACGAAAATTTATTAATATTTTAATGGTTAGTTTCCGAGGAATTTCCGAGGAAAATTTATTATATTTTAATGGTTAGTTTCCGAGGAAAATAATTAATGATTAAAAAAAAAAAAAAAAATTTTGGGATTTTAAAAAAGCGCCAAAATTTAAAAAAATTTGTGCCAAAAAAATTTTAAAATTTTTTGAAATTTTTTTCGAGGAATTTCCGAGGAAAATAATTAATTTTTAAAAAAAAAATTAAATTTTTCGAATTTCAAAATTGCGCCAAAATTTTAAAATTTTGCGCCAAAAAAATTTGAAAAATTTTTAAAATTTTTTCCGAGGAATTTCCGAGGAAAATAATTAATTTTTTTTAAAAAAATTAATTTTTAAATTTCAAAATAATTTCAAAAATTGCGCCAAAATTTCAAAAATTGCGCCAAAATTTCAAAAATTGCGCCAAAAATTTGAATTTTGAAAAATTGCGCCAAAAGAATTTGAATTTTTTTTAAAAAATTGCGCGAAATTCAAATTTTGAAAAAAAATTCGAAAAAATATATATTAAAAAATGATTTTTAAAAAAGAAATATATGAAGTAAAAGTGTTTTGAATAAAAAAAAATGTAGGAATGAATTATTTTGATGAAATTATTTTTGAAAGAAATAAATAGATTTTATGGTTGAAGAAGATGAAAAATTTGTGTTAATGAAGATGAAAAATTGTTGTGGTAGAGTTGTTGAAAAAGGAAGAAGAAATTAGGAAGAAGAAAATTAATGTTAAAAAAATGTTAAAAGATTATTGTTGAAAAATTAGTGTTATGAGATAGAAAATTGTTGTGGATGAGTTGTTGAAAAAAAAGAAGAAGAGAAGAAAGAATAGAAGAAGAAGAGATGATGATGATGATGAAAATAGGAAGAAGAAGAGAAGATGAGAATAGGAAGAATGATAAAGTTTATTGTTGAAGAAGATAAAAAATTATATGTGTTTAAAAATTGTTGAAGAAGATGAAGAAGAAAATATAGAGATAGATGAATATTTGTTTGAGTAGAGATGAATGAATGAATGATGAAATGTGTAGTGTAGAGTGTGTTATTTATAGAGAAAAAAATTCTGTCACGTTTTCCGAGGAATTTCCTAGGAAAAAATTCCTAGGAAAGCTTCCCCTAAAAATTTTAAATTTTCGTTTCCCTCTCTGCAATTTTCATTTCCCCCTTAATCTTTCCTAGGAATTTTTCCTAGGAAAAGATTCCATTTTTTTTAAAAAAAAACAGTTATTTTAAAAAATCGATTATTTTTGAAAAAATACATTATAAATATTTTACTTGGTCTTGTATAAAAAAAAAATTTGGTTAAATTTAATAAAATAAAAAATAATGATTTGAGTACACAACGACAATTAATATTCATAAATTACTCGCTATCAACGACAATATTCATAAATTTACCTGACAAAAACATAAAGTACTCGCTATCATCCTCCTCCTCCTCATCGTCGTCCTCGTCATTATAAAAAATTTTTTTGGTTAAAACACTTAAAATAAAAAATAATGATTTGAGTACACAACGACAATTAATATTCATAAATTACTCGCTATCAACGACAATATTCATAAATTTACCTGATAAAAACATAAAGTACTCGCTATCATCCTCCTCCTCCTCATCGTCGTCCTCGTCATTATAAAAAAAAATTTGGTTAAAACACTTAAAATAAAAAATAATGATTTGAGTACACAACGACAATTAATATTCATAAATTACTCGCTATCAACGACAATATTCATAAATGTACCTGATAAAAACATAAAGTACTCGCTATCATCCTCCTCCTCCTCATCGTCGTCCTCGTCATTATAAAAAAAAATTTGGTTAAAACACTTAAAATAAAAAATAATGATTTGAGTACACAACGACAATTAATATTCATAAATTACTCGCTATCAACGACAATATTGATAAATGTACCTGATAAAAACATAAAGTACTCGCTATCATCCTCCTCCTCCTCATCGTCGTCCTCGTCATTATAAAAAAAAAATTTGGTTAAATTTAATAAAATAAAAAATAATGATTTGAGTACACAACGACAATTAATATTCATAAATTACTCGCTATCAACGACAATATTCATAAATTTACCTGATAAAAACATAAAGTACTCGCTATCATCCTCCTCCTCCTCATCGTCGTCCTCGTCATTATAAAAAAAAAATTGGTTAAAACACTTAAAATAAAAAATAATGATTTGAGTACACAATGACAATTAATATTCATAAATTACTCGCTATCAACGACAATATTCATAAATTTACCTGATAAAAACATAAAGTACTCGCTATCATCCTCCACCTCCTCATCGTCGTCCTCGTCATTATAAAAAAAAAATTTGGTTAAATTTAATAAAATAAAATATAATGATTTGAGTACACAACGACAATTAATATTCATAAATTACTCGCTATCAACGACAATATTCATAAATTTACCTGACAAAAACATAAATTACTCGCTATCATCCTCCTCCTCCTCCTCCTCGTCCTCGTCATTATCATCATCGTCGTCGTCATGTATTTAATGAGGTCTTGTCTAAAAAAAAATTTGGTTAAATTTAATAAAATAAAAATAATGATTTGAGTACACAACGACAATTAATAATATTCATAAATTACTCGCTATCAACGACAATATTCATAAATGTACCTGACAAAAACATAAATTACTCGCTATCATTCCTCCTCCTCCTCCTCCTCGGCGTCCTCGTCATTATCATCGTCGTCGTCGTCATGTATTTGTTGAGGTGTCGGTGAAAATTGATTCGACGATGCAGGCGACGATGAATCAGATGTCTTTCTACTCTTTTTCCCACCCATGAACTTCTTTGTCATCATCTTTTGGAATTTTCGAAAGACATTCATTTGTTTCAATAGCTTCTTCTCTGTCTCATTTTTCCTTGCCAACTCCTCATTTTGATTTCGCAACTCCAACTTTTGACTTTGCAACTCCTCGTTCATTCGAGTTATCATTGCTTGAATCTCAGGAGACAACTCTGCAGAACGAGCTGAGCTGGACTCTGGTAGAACAGGAGCACGGAACAAATTTCCATGCACCACGTTGCCGGCTAACGCTCCAAGACCGTATACTCTATCCGGTCTTTGTTGTCCTCCTGCAGCCTTTGCCCATAATTCAATTTTTATGGAGTCGGGAATTTCTTCATGCGATTGAATCTCGGGATTCTGCTCCAAAAACCGTGCTACGTACTCGTCATAAGTTGCCTATAAAGAAAAGTAAAGAAAATTAGATAATAATAATTGTTTACAAATAAAGTCAAATAAAAATTATATAATAATAATAATAATAATAAATGAAATTAACATATTTCATATTAGTTAATAACATAATTCTTTAATAATTCACTTTCTTTTTCTAATTAAAATAAATTACGAATATTTGCAAATTTACCTGGGTATTGCGTGCCCGAGCATCGACATACTGACCAGTACGCTGGCTGAAATGAGTCTCTCTATGGAGCTCATTTGGATAAGGATCCCTCTCCAAGGATTTTGCCTAATTGTACACGAAAAGTTGTATAAGCAATTAGAACATTTGAGTTTATTTAATATATACATGTATAGAAATAGAAATAGTGAAATATTTTTTTACCAGATGTCTAGCATGGGTAGGGACACTGACACATCCTTGTGCGTGTTCATGTCCTCCTACAAGAGATGCTCTATTTTGCTTGTTAGCTCTTGAACGGTTCTTAAATTTTGGATCTTCTAGCCAATACTTGGTCAAGTGATCCCACGCTATTTCCCCGATCCAATGTGTACGGTAGTTGCCCTTATGTTTTTTCCATTCCTCCCGTTCATCATATAACAAATCTGATAAACGTTTGGAAGCTAACTTGTGAAAGAGCTTCTCTACAAGAAGATGGACATCTCTAGTCCAGGTACAATGCTCCTGCAATAAACAAAAAAATTATTAGACATTAAAATTTTTAAAAATATAGCATGTTATAAAGTAATTACAATTATTTAATATTTAATAAATTGTGTTTACCGAAAAGTATTTAAAAAGTGCCGCCTTGTCGTCTTTAGTAAGATGTTTATAGACGGCCCAACACCTATCTTTCGGGTAAAACATCTGGATGGCTCCTCGAATAAATTCTGCCACTCTCTTGGATGGCTCCAACCTACAAATTTGAAGTGTTAATTAAATTATGCATTTAAAAAACAAATAAAAATTAAACTACTTTTAATACTTACGATCCAGGTGTCGGTGTAATCTTAAGCAGCCCATCAGCATAATGCAAATCTTCAACGAAGCGACGTCGTCCTCGTCGTGGTCCTGCTGGTGCCGCTGATGCTGATGCTGCTGATGCTGCTGATCCTGCTGCTGCTGTTGCTGCTGCTGATCCTTGTGGCTCTTCATGTTGGTGCTGCTCGTGCTGTTGAGGCTGATGTTCAGTTACATTCAATAACCCTAAGAAAGTTGAATCATGCATAAAATCTTGCATGAGTTCCGCTGATGAATGTCTTCTGGGATCAACGGGGGGAACATGTACGTTAAGGCCTTGTCGGATAGTAAATGGGGTGGTATTGAAACCAGGCGAATGTGATGGGGTGAATCCAGGCATAACATATCCAGGTGTAGTGTATGTCGGAGGAATGGTCGAGAATGATGTGGGGGGAATGGTCGGGAATGATGTGGGAGGAATAGTTGTGAATGGAGTGGGGTAAGGTGGTGGAGTAGTAGTAGTAGTGGTAGGAATAGGAGTACCAGTCCTTTCATCAATGTTACGGAAGGAAACCCCTGGTAGACGGCGCCATGATCTGGTCTCCTCTGAGGTAATATCTATTATGTTTTGATACTTGTTTTTCTTCTTCTTCTTCGTGGTCTCTACAACTTTAGCCTTACCCATATCTTTGTCTTGCCTAGACATCCCTGTCATAATACAATAAACAATAATTAATATAATGAATAAAATATTGTCACATTATATATGCAAGATTAAAATAATTCATATGATAAAATCGTACATTAAACATCGTCATAATTAATAAAAATCATCCACATTGTCTTCGGGGTTCATTGCATCTTCCCCATTGTCTGTAGAGTTGCTAGACTCATCCCCACTGTCAGTGTCAACAAGTAACATTTGAGCTAACATTTCAGCATCAACTTGCTGACCATCAGCATCAACATCTCTTTATAGGAGTTGCGTCCCTCATCATTTTTGTATAACATTCTGCGCCTTCTTCGGCCACACTCCAATCTGACTTGGCAGCTAAAAGCCTCACACTCATGGATAACTTAGAATCAGACGACCCTTCAAACAACGGCTTGTTTACTTCCATCATCATTTTGTAAAACTTCAACGCTTTCTCGTTCGGAATTCTTTCCTCTTCAGTGCCCTCGTCCTCGTTGTAAGACAGGTTCACCCCAAGAGCATCGCCAACCATATCTTCCATCATGCCAAAGTTTTCACTCTCCGTACGCGCCCCACTGCTTGAAGCGCGCATATTAACATCATTTGTCGGCTCTTGTTCACCATGATATTTCCACACGTAATAATTCTCCATAAAACCAAGGTCCTTTAAATGATTTAGAACATCTTTTGGGCTCTGAAGCAGCCTACACGTACATTTAATACACGAACATCTTATCCCTCCCTCCAATGTAAATGTACGTTGCGACATGGCGTAAGCAACAAATTCACGAACTCCATCCACAAAAGCCGCTTTAAGTGTTCTTTTCCCCGGATATTTTCTATCGTACATCCAACTACGATGTAAAATATATTGATTCATCTTCCGCGTCACTAATATTAACTCAATTATTAGTTTGTATTTATTCGTTACAATAACGCGCGAATAATTAATAAATTCTCGCGTTGCCGACAAAAGTTAATGACTACGTACAACCTAAATATAAATAACAAATTTTTTTTATTTCTAAAAACCTAAATATTTAGAAATTCGTTCAAATTACACATATTTCATATAAATTAACTTCATAACTCTTTACTAATTTATCTTCTTTTTCTAACAAACTTTTTAAACATATTAAAACATAACTTTTTCTAACAAACTTTTTAACTAATTAAAACATATTCATTAATTACATAAATTAGTTTTACTAATTAACAAATTTTTAAACATATTTCTTTACTAACTTAACCTTCTTTTTTTAAAATAACTACAACAACATTTTTACTTATTAACCACATTTTTTACTTGCATTTTTATTATAACTAAAACATATTTATTATATAATATGTCACATGAATTGCATAAAAATTATATAATATTTTACAACTAACATATATAACATTTTCTAATTAATCTACATCACATTTTCTAAAATTTTTGTATGAATTCAACATTACGCGCATATAAAAATTACAAGCCACAAATAAAAGTTACGCGCGGATAAAAATTCTGCGCGCCACCGACAAAATTAATTACAACAACTAATTAATTCACATATTTCATATCAATTAACTTCATAATAAATTTTTTTAACATATATATTTCATTACAACAACTAATTCACTAATTCACATATTCTTTACTAATTTACATATTCTTTTTCTAATAAAATTTTTTATACATCTTTCTTTTTCTAACAAACTTAATTTTATACATATTTCTTTTCAAACATATTCCTAGTCAAACCATTGTAGCAATTTAAAATAAGTAGAACATATATACCAACCTCAAATAATTAGACGATGAACCAAGTGGATGAAAAAAAAACCAAGCAGCAGCTGCAGCAACAACACCAACCTTAAAATGGATCCGAAGCAAGAAACTACAAAAAATAATACAACATAATTAATAAAATCAATATCAATATTTTTTTAAAAAAACAAAACATTTTTACTAAACTACAATTTTTTTACAAGCTAACACTTTTTTATTATAAACTAACACCATTTTTAATTAATATCATCTTTAAAAAAAATATACATTTACTAACTAATATTTTTATAAATAATTATAGTAACATTTTTACCAACTATTTTTTACAAACTACACTTATTTTACTAAGTAACATTTTTATTACTAATAACCATGACTTTCTTTTTCCTAACAATTTAAAATAAAATATAAAAACTAACCTCAAAAAATATAAATGCAACCTTGAGTAGTAGCAACAATAACCTTGAGTAAAATAAAATAAAAATATGATGATAAAATAGAAGTTGAGAAAAAAAAATGAGTGAGAATGATTGAATTTGATGGTAGAGTGTGAGATTGAGAAAGAAATTGTGTGTTATATATAATAGAGAGAATAAGTGATATTTATATGGTGTATAATATGAGATAATAATTTGAGATAATAAGTTTATTGAGAGAAAATAAATTAAATAAATGAAAGATAGTAGTATAAGAATGAAGAAAATTAGTAAGAATGAAGGAGAAGAAATGAAGAATGGTATGAATTCTGCTGGTTGGATTATGAATCTATATATAACCATGCCAATTTCCAATCACTGTGCACATTTCAACGGCTATAATTGATAGTGTGCATAAAATTATATAATTCCAACGTTCCTCATATATAATTCCAACGGCTATATATAATTCCAACATTCCTCATCAGTACAGACTCTACGCTCCAGCACTGTGCCACGTGAAGCTACTGTGCAACGTTCCAATCAATTGTGCCACGTGAAGCTACTGTGCAACGGTGGAAATAAAGCTGTTCCTGCAACGGGCCCCAGCGCAACATGCTTTCCGACGAAATTTGGATGCTTACCGAGGAAATAAAGCTTTTAATGCTTACCGAGGACTTTCCGACGAATTAAAAGCGTGTGTGCTTACCGACGGCTTTCCGAGGAAATAAATAGCGCGTATGCTTACCGACGAATTTTATCTGCTTTCCGACGAAATTAAACCCATTTTGTCAGAAATTGCTTTCCGACGAAATTTTTCGTCGGTAAACATCCTGCTTTCCTAGGAATTTAAATTCCTAGGAAAATTTTGTAGGAAAATACACTACTTTCTTGTAGTGACAACAAAAAGATAATAAATAACAAAAAAATTATCACAACATAATTAAGATATTTTCTGAAACCTCTTAAATCAAAATATAAAATATTACACATCATACTATTTAGCCAAATAAAAAGCATCTAAATATAAGAAACAAGTGTATATTAAAATAAATATCATTGACTTAGGGTTAATTAACTAGCTTTAATATTACATAACCTTATTGGTATAGTCTATATAATGTGCGGGCGTGGGACGGGCTGGGCACTAGCCCATACCCATTCATATTTGTGAATAATTACCCTAGCCCTGACCTATACCCAACAATGTGGGTATTTACCCGTCCATCATGGATATTTTTTGCAGGTGCCCATTGGACTTGGGTCAAATTTCCATCCCTAACTGGAACAATCCCAAATCCAAATTGATTTAGGATATAAGATGGAGAGAAACAAACCCCTTTTACATACTAACCCCACACCTACGGATGCGAAGGCCTTTGTTCACTCTTTGTATGAAAGGCCAACAGTGAAACCATGACATCATAACCCAACCCCCAAAAGAAAACTAAGAAGAAAAATAGAAGAAGAAAAGAAGTTGATGTTTAAGAATGAAGAATATGGCAAAAAGGAAGGGCATTTGTAAAATAAGGAGATGCAAATACTGTAAATATAGTCAATAGGATTATTGGAACATGTAAAACGTTTCAAATTGACCTAAACTTTGTTGATCAGCCAAACCTCGTCTGCAACGACGACCTTTACATTATGGGCATGTTTCAGATTATACAATCTAAAACAATATTTTACTAGTTCATACTATATATGAACTAGTTAAATGCATGGCTTTTTTTTTTGTGGTCCACATTGCACCGATAATTTATGTGATCCACAACGCACATAACCTTCTATAAGTTGATGTGTTTGATTCATTTGCAAATCCACACCACAAAATAGTGCACACTTATCCAGTAAATATGAACACCAAGCTAGATATAGTGTACTGCAACATGGGGAAACCCAATCTATTTAGGTATGTGTTGATGTCACATTGTTTGGCTTGAAAAATCAACTAGACCAAATTAGCGGTCGTCTCAACCACAAAGACACAAGACATGTGGACAGTGTTGAGTATCACTGTCTGTTAACCAACCAAGATGGAAACATTCAATTTACCCAAATGAAGTTATGAAACGACGACTACGTGAGCAGTGGCATATCCATGACCCTAGACCAGGGGGTGCATACTTTTTTTTAATGTAATATATATATATATATATATATATAACATATCAAGTTTTAGTTTAGTAATTTTTCTCTTCATATTATTTTTATCATTTTTACCCTATTAAATAACTAAATTTTATCCTATAAGTGTGGTTAAGTTGTTAGCTACCATGAACATTATTTGCAGGGACCAAATTTAGAACCTCGAAGTCCTCACTTCTCCACGCTTAAAGTGTGTGAATTCAGCCTCTAATGATCTATTTGATCAAAATAAAACGAAAATTTTAAAGTAAGAGTATAAATTCTCTTGTATCTTCCATTATTTTTTGACAGCGTAAATCTTAACGACCACTTAGAATTTGAAATCATCAACACTGGAGAATTCGTGACTGTATTCATAGTATTTTGAGATGAAAGAAAAAGAAAAAAAATGTAAATCTTGAGATGAAAGAAAAAAAATATAAGTTATTGTGTATTCTCTCCGTTTTAAATTATATGACGTTTTGAACACTTTCACCCAAATTAAGAACTGTAATTAATGTCAATGACAGGTGGTTATGAAGCTTGCATTCTTCAAAAAAGTTATATTGTCAGCAATGCTTACAAATGTTTACAACAATTAGCAAATCATCATATCATTGCAGATGATAACCTTGTTTGTGGGAATCAAGATGTTCCTCTAAAAGTTAATCTTTTCGTGTGGCGTCTACTTCTCAACCGTCTTCCAACGAAAGAAAACTTGCTCAAGAGAGGAGTGATTCCGGTTACTTCTCAATCTTGTGTGGGAGGGTGTGGCAGTTTAGAGGACCCGGCTCATCTTTTTCTTCATTGCGACTATTTTTGACAAGTTTGGATCGCTGTTTATGATTGGTTAGACATTTTCATGGTCAATCCGTACCATATTTCTGATCATTTCACTCCATTCGGTGGCTTGGGAGGCTTCTCTAAATACAATCGCGATGTTATTCAATTAAAAGTCATCTAAACCAATAAGAACATAATTTGGTTCGAATGACTTTAAAAAAAAAAACGAGCCAAACCAAACCAAACCAATGCGGTTTCAGTTGGTTTGTTTTTTCGAGACAACACATAACTTAAAAAATATGCGACAATTAACTAAGTTGAAACAATATTTAAGCATAAACACAAGGAAACACATGTTGTCTGATCGCATAAACCCTTTCTATCTCTAAAACATTTTTCTCTGGCTTTTCACTAGAAAACTCACCGACCGCCACCCTCCCTCCGGGTTTTAAGCATTCTCCGTCGTGGTTCCTTAGAGGCTGTTAAAAAAAAACATAAACATAAGGTTCTTCAAATAGAGTCTACCTGCCACAAAATAAGCATAAAGATTCAACTCCTAAGCAAGCCGCGATAGAAAAAATGATGGACGAGAGACAATCGAGTTGGAGGAGACATATCATCGAGATATGATTTAGTTTCTTTTTCAAATGAATCAAAAATGATGTACATATTTGTATGTATCAAGTTAACCGAAAAAAGAAGAAGAAAAAGGAATACGTGTGTGTTTGGTGGGTTGTGTAGGTGTTTGGACTGAATTAATGTTTCTCTATTGTGCAGTTTGGTTTGATTCGGATCGCAAAACAAAATTCGCGAATCGAGCCAAACGGCGAAGTTGAGTGAAAAAATGGCTGAAATACAATTTAACAAAGTGTGGTTTTTTGCATTTTTTAGTTTGGATTTGATCGATTTGTGATTTTCTATTGAGTTGGTTTGGTATTGAACAACTCTTGTATAATAGTCTTCACCATTTTTTAAGGGATAATAATCACTTTGGTCCGTGAATGTGTAATGAGTAGTCACAATAGTCTCTCAATGTATCAAAATTTCAAAATAATCCTTGATTGTACACTCTGTTAGTCAAAATAGTCCTTGACGGTGCTAAAATAATCTCTCAATGTCACAATAACTCTTTATATAAAGACTAAAATGATAATAATTAAGTACTTACAAGGATTAATATGACAATAAATAAATATATTGTAGTACTAATATGACAATATTAATAAAACATTTTAACATCAATGACTATTTTGACTAACAAATTGCACAATCAGAGACTATTTTAAAATTTTTATATATTAAGAAACTATTACGACTACTCATTACACATTCAGATATCAAAGTAAATATTAACCCATTTTTTTAATCTTAACCGATGTCCACGTTTATGGTCTTGGTAGAAGCCTCTAGGAGCAAAGTTAAAACCGGTCCTTTGCTCCAAAGTCACGACAAAAGAGGCAGAACCACACCATACCACAGTGACACCAGAATCAGAACCAGAACCGGGTCTCACTCACCACACAACTTACAAGTACTACGATTGACTGCATGTCTTGTTTCCTAGTAACCACGTCGTAATAACAATCCTCATAAATAAACACTATACCCTATAATTATTACTATTATAATTACTATTACCCTACCTGTAGCAGCCTAACTAAACCATGAATTAAAATAGAATTAAAGTTTCATATTATTGATCCATCATTTTTCACGTAGGGAGTAGGGTTGTGCTGTTGTACGTGGAAGTCTTTCTCAATAGACGACAAAAAAAGCCTTCTCAAATCAAAGACACAACACACCTACACTTTGTTTCCACCCAAAATTTTAAAAAATAAAAAATACAACTGGCAATATTTTTAAACCTTCCATGCCCTAATTTAATAATATTTTCGTTTACCACAAGTTCACTCTATTTTGCCTCGATATTTTAACCTATCTTGATTTGAATCACGAACTCTCCTCATTCCTTCCTCAGTGTCTCTCTTTCTATTTAACCCTCTTTAAACAAACTTCAAACCTCTTCAATTTTCTCAACTTCTTCTTCACAATTACAACACTTTGGTTCTGTTTGGGAAACCATTAATTTTCTATATGATGGCTGCTCAGAAGCACTTACATGAGCTACTCAAAGAAGATCAAGAACCTTTTCTTCTAAACAACTACATTTCACACAAACGTAACCAACTAAAAAGATCTTCCTCAAACACCACTTTACAATTGAAGAAACAAAAACCACCACCAACAAGAACAATTAACCTCTGCAAAAATGCTTGTTTTTTCTCATTCCAAAACACACCAGATATAAGAAAATCACCACTCTTCGAACTCTCATCACCGGTCAAAAGTCCCCTTAGAATCCCTGCTAAAACAGCATCACTTTTACTTGAAGCAGCTCTAAAAATTCAGAGTAAAAAACCCAACAGCAAAAACAAATCCTTTGGTGTTTTTGGTTCGTTTTTCAAGAAACTAACACAAAGAAACAGAAGCAAAAAGAGTGAAAATGAAGAAAATATTTCTGTTAAAGATATTTTAAGATGGGATTCTTCTATAGGAAGAAGACATAAAAAATCTTTCAACAACATAGTTGAAGAAGAAGAAAACAAAGGCTTTGAAGTGTGTTCTTGCAATGGAAGACCAAGTTGTAGTGGTGTTTGGTCTGAGAGTAATGAAGATAAATCTTTGGATATGGAAACTTCAAGTAGTGGTCATTCTTGTGAATCTGTTGAAGAGGTTGAGTTTGTGATGAACCAGAAGAAAGAAAATGTAGATTGTGCTTGTTTTGATCCTCATGGATTTTTCTGTGAAAGCCCTTTTCGTTTTGCTCTTGAAAGAAGTGCGTCCTCTTCCTCCGGCCGTCGTACGCCGGAGTTTTCCTCGCCGGCGGAGTCACCTAGGCGCCACCAAATAGAGGTTTGTCATTTTCTTAATAAAAATAGTAATAAGATTAAATATATGCTTTTATTCTTTATGAAAATGTGTTTCCTAAAATTTATAATTTTTTAAATTTAGGTTCTAAATTTGTCTTGAAAAAAAAAGTTTAGTCTATAATTATTAGTTTTTGCTTATTTATTAGTCATTATATTTCTTTTATAGATATTAAATAAGGGACTAAAAATTAAAGGGTCATGTTAACTAGTGTTTGAGAACACTACTTAAGAAAACAAAAGAAATTTTTTTGCATTGAATTTTTGCACTTTCAATAGTTTGATTATACAAGTCTCCAGATTTATTTACCATATTTGCTTACATGTCCATGGGGCTCTAGTTAGTATTTCACAGAATAAAAAACAGTCCTTTAAATAAATTCAATTGATAGCTATAAAGACAATATTACTGTAGGAGTCGGGGTTTAAACCTCATAGTTCTCCACATTAGGATACTTGACCAAAAGAAAAGAAAAAAAAAATATTTAGATGAGATGATAATAAGAGATATCTTTTCTCTTAATTAGAGATTCTGCATTTTAATCTAACCCTATGCCCCTTTATGTGGGATTAAAAATACTCCTTCTTTTTTTTTTGTAAAAATAAATTAAAAATAAAGATTAAAATTAAAATAAAAAAGTTAAAGTATAGACTAAGCTGAAAAATTCATAATTTATAAGAAATTAAAAAGATATTTAACTTTTTTTCATTTCAGCATTATTGTGTCTCCTAAATCTATGAACGATATGAACAATATATATAAGAAGATAAATTTTTATCATCCAAAAAAATTAACTGTTGTAGATAGTTTACTTTCCATTTCTATATAAATTATTGTAAAGTACTATAAATAATTTCTCATAATTACTTTAATCAGAATATAATTAATCAATTTTGAAAGTAAATTTGTGGTATATCAGCTGATTTTGTAGCGAGTTGGACCACCATATTTAACTCGTGAGTTTGCCGTGTTTGTTTGTACTGCTGTGTTTGTTTTTGTCGGCAAATGGATCCAGATCCTATGACTGATATATTTGCCGGAAATTTGTTTTATTTTGACAATTATACCCTTCCATTTTTTTTCCAAAATCTGTTAAAATTTAAGCACTTAGAAGATGGTCACATAAGTCAATTCAATATAATGGTTTTGTTTGGTTTCTTTACTTTTCACTTCGAAGTAGTTATTAAGTAAATAAAGTCGCATTATTTTTTGTTTGTTCTTTTGTTAATATCTGATTCCGACATTCTATTTACTAATGAATAGTTTCTCATTTGTATTTTTGTTTGGCATTAATTGAATTGTACAGAAACAAAAGATAAGTCAATATATTACAACCAAAATTTATGAATAAATAACCCAAATTATCAAACAAGTACTGAGTCAATATCATACACATTATTAGTAATCATTAAGAAATTATGTTAACTACCCCAATTATGATATTATTCTAATTAAAGTTGTTGTGAATTTCCATAGGACAAAGAAAATAATGGAGTTGATGGCCTCAACAAATTCCAATCAGGGGAAGATGAGGAAGAGAAGGAACAATTTAGTCCAGTATCTGTTTTAGATCCACTCTTTGAGGATTATGATGATGGTGATTGCCATGAAAACGACGATGAAGAGGGTGATTTTGATATGGAGTGTAGCTACGCCAATGTACAAAGTATGTCATTATTTATTTTTTCTTTAGAATAATCAATATCAATTTAGTATATAAAGTATAGTCTCTAAATATATAGAAATAATAAATAGAAATATATGAAATCTGTCACTTTAGTCTTATTAAGATGTTCATATGTTTTTTTTTTGTCAAGTAGTTTAGTGGCTAGAGCTCACACATTTTAAATGTGAAGAAGTGGAGGGTCAGGGGTTCGAACCCCAGCACCTACATATAATATACAATATCTCTACCAACTGAGCTAAGATCACAAGGATAAGATGTTCATATGTTAAGGACTAACACGACGAATTTTCGAATACTTTTGGAATTAAAGTGATAGAATTCATATACTTTAAAAATTACATATTATATTTATTCAAAAAAATTAAGTTGTAGAGAGTGATATTTAAATATTAAGTTGATGGTTTGTTTATTTTATTTTATCTTATTATTATTATTATTATTATTATTATTATTATTATTATTATTATTATTATTATTATTATTATTATATAGTTTTGTCATTTTTTTTGTTGTATGGTCGTTTTCCATCAAAATACCGTCGTACACGTTTCTTCAAAGTTGATTGTCCGTTACAAAAAATACCATAAGAGGGGTTAGTCGGTGAAATGATTGTGCTGAAATTGAAATACTAGTACATAATAATAGTAACATCTAACTTTTGTGGGTTCCATTTAAAGATTACAGCGGTTTATCACTTAGAAGGCATTTTGCATTGAATGTGGAATTGGCCTTAGCATACTCTTTGTTTTTACCATTAGACATAAGTACAGTGTGGTTATAAATTTCAACATGACCCACAAAATTTTTTCATGTCAGAAGAAGATCTGTCTTGATTGTGATGCTTATATTCAATGTGTTGTATAAGGTTTCAGCAATGTAAAGTTTAAGCATGTTTGATGGTAATTTTTGGTTGTTGAGAATTTAGTACTCTTGTGAATATTTAACTTGGTCAAAGTGTTACAATACAGCCCATGTGAGTTATTGCTTCATTCACATGTGGGCACTTGATTTAGTTTGAGTTCTTCAAGACCTTTTTAGGCATTGCAAGCTTGGGAAGTGGATTTGAATCATTTGATGCAGTAAAAAGTTACTAGTTACTGCTGTTAATAGATTTTTTTTTTCCTTCCAAAATTAAGTGAATGGAAGGATGGTATTTGTTATTAATATTCTGTTTTTGTATTAAATTTTCAGGAAGCAAGCAACTACTATTAGACAGGCTTCGTAGATTTGAGCAACTTGCAGAGTTAGATCCACTAGAACTTGAGAAAAGAATGCAAGAAGACAACGATGCATTCGAAGACGATGATTATGAAGAAGATGAAAGTGAAGCGTCAAGTGAAGAGAAGGCATTGAGAGAAATAGTTCATGATATCCTCTGCCATCCAAGTGTTCATGAAAGATGGCAAGACCAAGAAGTTCTTAAGAGACTAGTTTATGATCTCATTAAGGAGGAAGAGAAAGAACTTAATTTGTCACAAGATATGGACATTGTAATGAAAAGGGTATGCAAGAAAATGGAATTGTGGAAAGAAGTGGAATCTAACACTATTGATATGATGATAGAAGAGGACTTCTCTAGAGAGGAAATTGGGTGGAAGAAAAATGTTGAGGAGACAAAAGAGCTAGCTGGAGAGGTTGAGCTTGCTATCTTTTGTTTACTTGTTGATGAATTTTCAGAGGAATTAGTATGTTAATGTGGGTAAATTTGGATGCAGTTGAGGAGGTACTTAATTAGTATGAATCATTATCTTTATTCTTTTTATTTATTACTATAAGAGTATAGTATGATTTCATACTTATTTTAAAATAGGCTAGTTTTAGTAAAGAAAATGAGAGACCAAAAAATTTAATTTGGGTTTGAGGGGAAACATGAGGGATATGTACATTATTCGTGTATGTAGCTCGTTGTTCCGTGGGAATGCTGTAAATCACTTTTCCTAATTGAATTTTGTTACAATTATTAATCCGAGATATAGGTCTTCTTGAGATTGAGAGTTAAGATCCTCTCCATTTATTTGTCTCTCCATTTTTTCCAGTTGGAGAGATAAAGACGCAAAGAAGTTTGAAAATAATTAATAGTGGTAGATCACACTAAGTAAGAGGACCCACTATATACTTTTTTGTATCTATTTCTCACCAAATGATATTGTCTATTTATTTTAAACAAATTGAGAGAATCTTAACTCTAAGATTGATTAATGGTCTTTTATTTTATTTATTGATACAATGAGGAGTTAATGAAATGGAGTTAAACATTAATGTTAAATTTAATAATAAGGGATCTACATGTTTGTCTCCAAATGTTGTCTTCCAACCTCATAATAATGAAGACGATTTGTGCCAGCAATGTGACCTAAAGAAATCATGCAAAACGTCTCTCTTATAAGTCTAAAATTAATAGCTAGATAATAATGTATATGTCTTTGGGGTAGCCTATATATAATCAAATAAAATGGTTCAGAATGCAGTGTATGTTACTCTTTCTTCCTAGTAGCTAGATGTTGTATTTAATTAAGACAAGATGAAGTAGATTTCAAATGATAGCTTCATTTAGTTCTGAAGCACTTCATGACGGCAATCACCAGATGATGTGAGCTTGTTGATACGAGACCGTTAGCATCAGATGATATTCTCTTTGAGGTGATAGACACATAATGTGCCTTACATTAATCAATCATATCTTAAGCACTAAAATGATCCTCCCTGTCTCTCTGAGTTTGCTTCAAATGATACATTTATCTGTACACAGTTTGAGTAAACATCATAGGAAAAAATGGTTCTTAAACTTTTGTTATCATCAAAACATTAAGTTGGTTGCAAACACTTTCATATCTTACAACTCACTCACTCTCATTGTTTATGCTTCGATAGGAAAACCAACAATATTGATAAAATTATTAGCAAGGCATGCTGCATTTTTTATGATCACAAATTAATGATTAACACTCAACTGGTAGTTGCTACGAATCAAGTTCCAAACTCTCATTTCAATAAAATCTTGTTACTTAAAAAAATTAGGTTCCAAACTCTCAATCTACATGGACCCGTTAAATAATCCTAGCGCTTCACCAACATCCACATGACAAAAGGAGTAAAGCATTGAGTTTTTGAAGAAGAGTTAAACTCTTTGGGTTTGATATTGATAAAAGATACAAGAAATAGAATACAAGAGCTCTAGAGCATATTTGAAGCTTAATAAACTAACAAACCGACCAACTAATCAACTATCTAATTTTCTTAGCACCAAAAACATAAAAATTCATATTCAATTCATGTTTTGTTAAAAAATTCCAATTTTTTTGGGGAGAGATTATCATAATATTCTATCCATTTCTGGAAAACTTCATTAAAAAATATGAAGGTTAGGCATGAGTTGACCAACAAGTAGGGACTAATTTCATGGATAGAAAATTTTGAAGGGACCAAAAGCCTAAAAATTATTTTAGGGGGACTAAAATCAAATGTTGGTATATTTAGAGGGACCATTTACTTATTTAACCCTTCTATTTATGAGTATTATTCTTAGAGCATCCGCGATGACCCTCTCATATTTGAATGTTTAAATGGGCCTCTATATATACATTTCACTCATTTTATAATACTTTAACTTCAATAAAATTAAATATAACTTTAAAATAGTATATTTCAACAACATTTATTTATTTTAATAAATTTAGTTAAGTGGGGTCTGCAAAAAATTAAGAAAGAGATGGTCATACATACATCTCCATAGACACCCTTCTCCATTTCTAATGAATGGCAAATAGATATAATACATAAACAGGAAAACATCAAAATATCACGAGAGTACAAAGACAGCAAGAAGTACTTCAAGATAAAAGAACATAAAAACAATAAACAAAAACTAGAAACAACAAGAAAAATACAACAAAAGATGGAGCACTCCCAACCAGAAGAAAAACCCTAAACCAACCAGGGTAAGAAAACTCAAAAAATGCTACACTACTATGAGAAACGAGCAGGAACTACACCACCATACATACAAATACACACAATAACCACCTTGATAATCACATTAACCCTACCGACACCAACATATAGAATAGGTTGCACAACTCATGAGACTTATTAAAAAAACCATTTCCTGGATGAGTATTTAATCTTATCCACCAATTGCTTAACATTTACTGAGAATGTCGGACCAACACTACTAAAAAAACAATAATCAGTGAGGGAAATTTAGTGAGGGAAAACATGAAATTTCTCTCTAATTCCGTCACTAAATTTTGCGACCAAGGAATTTGTGAGAGATTTTATTTTTTCCGTCGCTAATTTCCCTCACTAATTTTGTTTTTCCTAGTAGTGCAATACTAGAAAACCTATTTCTCGCCCCCTCCCTAAGAGATCCAACAAACTAAACAATTATCTTCTACAAGCACTCAAAAGTGTCACTCCACAATGAAGATGCCTATTTAACTTTGTGCTAAATAGGTGAAGTACCAACCATTGTCGATGCTCTTAATTAATACTACTTACCAACTTGACCAATTTTCATTTATCAAATAGACGGTCTTCAAGCCATTTTTTAATGATAAACTTAATATCACATAAGCGTAATATAATTTTTTTTAATAATACGAAATAATCTTATATAATACTATACCTAAAAAAAATCATATATAATACTAACGTCAAGACAAACATTGTTGTGTTTGTCTTTCTACTTTTATCGATAAAAATAATGGAAGTTATAAACTTTTATCATGTTATTTAATAAATAAGTTATTTGATTGTTACGGAAACAACAAAATAAGTTTAAGTGAAAGTTGAAAATGAAAGAAAAAATATTACAATTTTTTTAAGGTAAAACAATTTTTTTTTATTCTTATATATTAAATATATATATATATATATATATATATATATATATATATATATATATAAAATTCGACTGTTTGATACTTTTATTAAATAAATCAGGATTAAATAAATAAAAAATTTTAATAAATAACGATTTAATTGTAAATGAAATAACTTGTGTTCACTTTGTTTTTCTAGCACGTGGCTTAGTTTCTTGATAAAGTTTTCAGGCCCATCCACGTGCAGTATAAAATATTAATTAATCTCTAAATATTATGGTTCCAACATTTTAAAAACGCGATTAGTAAAAAAGATAATTTTAATTAGCACGATTTCCTCACCATCCTGATGCTACAAAAATAAGTCACTTTTGTCACTTTCTTTGCCAAATGCCAGTGGTGTCAAAACTCCCACACATTTCACACAAGTCTCCTCACGTTCCCCACTATACATACATCCACACAAAAGTATCTCATTTAGTCACTAACTACTGCTGGGGTATATTTTCTTATTAGGTCTTGATAACAGACACTCTTTAAGGATTTTTAATTAAAAAAATGATTATAAAAAAAGTTAAATATTTTAATTTTCAATGTATTAGATACATCAATTTTTATAAAATTTACTATTTAAAGATTCTTAAAGAGTGCACACTCGTTAGCCTTTCTTTTTGTTAGTTTAATTAATTCAATTCCCACCTTCATATTACTCGTGTGTACGTTTACACATGCACACAATTGCATGTGTCACGTTGTTCCATTTAATAAGGTATCAATATATAAGATGAGTTGATAGATAGATGAATACATATACAATATTATTATTATTATTATCACACACAAGATGAAGAAAAGAAGAGCTGGAAGGAAGAAGTTCCACGAGACTCGACATCCAATTTACAAAGGAGTGAGAGAAAGGAATGGAAAATGGGTGTGTGAGCTACGACAACCAAACAACAAAACTCGTGTTTGGCTTGGAACATTTTCCCACCCCGACATGGCAGCTATAGCTTATGATGTTGCGGCTTTAGCTTTCAAAGGTGAAACTGCTTCCTTAAATTTCCCTCACGCGGCTACCTCGTTGCCGCGTCTTGATTCACAAACATCGTCTGTTAGGTCTATTCAGTTTGCTGCGACGAAAGCAGCTGAAAAACATTTGTCTTCTTGTCAAGACTCCGAATCATTCCTCGCTGATATTGCAATGAATGGTTCTGAGTCTTTGGATTATAACGTTAATGCTTGTGTGGAGAAGTTTTTGGAAGATTCTGAAGGGTTCTTTTGGGATGAGGAGGAGGTTTTCAACATGCCGGGTTTGATAAACAGCATGGCAGAAGGGTTGATTATTACACCACCGGCTTTGGAGAGAGGGTTCAATTGGGTAGATGGGGAAACTACAATGGACTTGACTCTATGGGAACATTGATAATTTTTGGCACTCCAATTTGTAAACCCTAAACACGCCTTCTATACAAATTAATTAGAGTTAAAAATGCAATGATATGTTAGTACAATTTTTTTTTTTTAAAGAATGTTACAAAATTAATATTGGTCGGTTTGTGAGATTTTTGGTATTATGCTCAAACTATAGGAATAATCTCTCTTCGTAATCAATGAAATAGTTTCCTCTTTATAAAATTGTTTTTTGCAAAATCATCAATTATATGCTCAGAACCATCGTTCTTTGAAAAATCATTTCTATGGAAATAAAACAAAACTATTTAATCTATTTTTTGACATAGTAAATCACAAATAAAATTTGTATATTTTTCATGTTTATTACACCATATCTCACGAAATAAGTGTCATACTTGATCATTTCATACATATTACGAAAATAACATAAATGAAAGAGATTTCTTTTTTAAATTTTATCAACTATCCTCAATAAAGATTAGGATCATAACTTTAAAATGAAATATACTAATTTGAGAGTGATGAACATATTAATTAAAGAGTATCATTGAATGTTTTTTTAGTTTTACAATAAAAATTGAAAAACAACATTGTACGAGACAGTATGTCCCCCTCAATGATTCTTAAAAAAGTTTTCTCTCCAAGGATTTGTTGTGCTAGGGTTTGGCTGCCACCCTCTTTTGGGTCGCCGCCACCACATCGGTTGGATTTCAATCCTTGCGAGAGCCGTTTTTTTCATCTCGTTTTAGTTGAACCTAGATGTTTCCTCCCATTCCTATATATCACTACTAAAAAAACAAAAATTAGTGAGGGAAAACATGAAATCCTTCTCTAATTCCATCACTAAATTTTGTGACCAAGGAATTTGTGAGGGATTTTATTTTTTCCGTCACTAATTTTACCTTTCCTAGTAGTGATATGCACGCCTTCATCGGTAGATTCTTCTCCACATTGAAAACCCTAACCACTGCAATCTCTTATATATGCTTCCAAACCTTCTCACTATTTCAATCATCCTTTTCCTTAGCGTTCCAATTATCAAAATCGATCTAATTGATGCCTCTACCCTAAACCTTGAAGGTCTCACCATCGTTGATGAAAGGTTAACCCTTAACTTGGATTCAAAAAATCATGTTGTTCAAATCCTTGATCATTGGTTGATAGGTCAATTTCTCATAGACAAACATATCAAATTTGTTTACTTTAGGGAAAGAATGAGTCGTACTTGGAACCTAGAAAACACATTACCATTATGTAGGCTGGTGATGATCGCTTCTTGTTTCAGTTTCATCATCAGCTCGATGAAGGACCATGGCTCTATCGACTACCATCTGGTGGTCGATAGAATAACCCCTGGTGTTGCACCCAACAACTTGAGCCTGAACCATCTTGATATATGGTTCAGTTTCACAACCTTCCTTTTGGTCTCATTCAACCACAAGTTGGACATGGGTTAGGTCTCTTCCTTGGTGAACTAAAGGAATATGACAATTGTAACACGTTTTACAGTTCCTACATGCGGCTTAAGGTGCGCATTGATGTCGCAACACCTCTGAAGAAAGAATCGAAGGTCTGTGCTAATGATGGTAATTATACTACTTTCCACTTTAAGTATGAGAAACTGGGAGTGTTTTGTTACCTGTGTGGTGTTCTTGGTCATACAAATAGAATGTGTCCTCAACTATTTGAAATGGAGAATGATAATGGTACCCGTAATTGGGGGTTGAGTTGAGACCTGTGGTGAGGAGAGTGGGTACTGTCACTACCAATCAATGGCTGCAAGACCTTATTCCCTCTGTTGCATCATGTGGTGGTCCAAGTAAGGGAGGTGCTTATAAATCTGGTACAAATTCTAGAGGTGGTTCGATACAATTAAGCAATTTGGATGGGAGGATTAATGTTGTTCATCAGGAAATTAATGCAATCAAGCAAGGTATAATGGTTTCTCAGACTCATGTTTTGTGTAAGAGTGGTAAAGGTTCATCTCAGTTGGTCCTAAGTGGTATTTTGTTTCCTTCTACCTCTGGTATGACTTTGCTTGAAAGAGGACATAAGTCTCGCCTTTAGTTCTTGGGTTGTTGGCCGCAAACAATGTTGTTGCTGCTCTAATTAATTCCAATCATGAGAGTGTGGCTCATTTGGTGGATAAAGGCGCCAAATTAAAAAAGCATAGAAGACTCTTGGATCCAGTGGAAAGTCAAGCTAAGATAAATAATGAAGTTGATATTACTGTTGATGGGGAGCTTATGGATAGCGTTGTAGGTATTAGTGCTAATATTGGGGGATGTTGTAATGTCTATTCATAATAATCATGTGTATGATTATAATGATGTATCGGCAGCACCTGATCATCAGGCCTGCCGAGGAAAATGAGTCTCTTAAGTTGGGGTTGCCTAGGTTTAGGTAGCCTGAGTGCAATTCCAGACTTAAAATACCTTGTCCAGCACTTCAATTCAGACCTACTATTTTTGAGGGAGACATTAATCCACCAAAATAAAATTGAAGAACTACGTTTCTTGCTTGGTTTTGATGCTTGTTTTCTATTGATCACACAAGTTGAGAAGGCGGTCTTGCTTTATTTTGGCGCACTTGTTTTAATTGTCAACTTGTTGATTACTCTAATAATCATATCTCTATTAAAATTTTGGATTATGTTCATGCTATTTGGAGACTTATCAGCTATTACGAACACCTTAATGGGGGACATAAGCGAGCTGCGTGGAATTTCCTCCGTCATCTATCTAATCAATTTGTAGGTCCTTGTTGTATTCTCGCCGACTTTAATGATATAATGTGTTGAGTATTTTGGTGTTGGCTGCATATTTTGGCAAATCTAATGTGTTGAATAGAAGCATCTTAATGTGTAGAACAAATCTTCAGTTGTAAGTTTTTCATTTTGAAGCTGTTCAGAAGCATTTTTGGCCTTCAGAAGCTGAAAGCACCTTCAGACGCACTGTAGCACTTCAGAAGCTGAAATGTGAGTTCTGATGGCCCGCGTTGACTTTCGTTGACCTCATCAGAAGCTGGTCTTTCTGAATTGTTTTGGCGCGCATCTTTGTGTGAGATTTAACAAGGATTTATCCTCGCATATGTCCTTCTAGATTGCTGATTAAATTGGAGAAGATCTTTTGAAGATTGGCTCGTGTTTTATGAAGTTCATATTTCCTGAAGGAATCTTTTGCAGATACATTGAAGATTTATATGTTTCCTTTTCAAGTCTTGCATAATTCAGAAACATATCTATTTGAGAAGATGTAATTCAGATTAATGTTGCTTGCTGAAGACTATATAAAGAGTGCTTTGCTGCTATTCAAGATATACGATTATTGAAGAAAATCAGAGAATTGAGTCTTAGAGTTTTAAGATGTTAGCTTTATTTGTGCGCCACTCATTGTTTGAGTTGGTTTAGGAGTTTTATTGAGTTGTAAATTCATTCTAAGCCTGTAGGTACGAATGAAGGTTTGTTATTGAAGTTTTATTCAAAACAGGGTAGTTTTCAGGGTTGTTCAAGTGGCTGGTTTGCAGTTGCTTGAATAGGAAGTTAGTGGCTACTATACTCAAGAGTTGGGTAGAAGTCTGACTAGGTGGAGGTTGATTGCTTGGGATAGGAACTGGGAGTCAGTGTCTGAGTCTTAAGGATTAATTCCAATAGTGGATTTCCTTCCTGGATGGGTATCCCCCAGAGTAGGAGGTGTTTACTCCGAACTGGGTTAACAAACCTTGTGCTCTTTAGCTTTACCTGCACTTTAATTTCTGTTACTTAACTGTTTTTAATTGTGCTAAGTTATTGTTCAGAACCTGTTTGGTTCAGAACCTGTTAACTCTATGTTATGCCTGGCCAGAATTTCAATTGGCATCAGATCAGGCACCCTGCCTGTGTTTTGGGTGAGATCCAGAGGAGTTAGTTTCTGGCAAGCATGGATAGAGAAGGGCTATGTCAACAGACCACCCCCTACTTGATGCCACAAATTATGAGTACTGGAAATCCAGGATGTTGCATTCCTGAAATCCATTGACAAGCAGAACTTGGAAAGCTGTGATTAAAGGCTGGGATCATTCTGTGGTTTTGGACAAAGATGGTAAAAAAACTGAGATTCTGAAGCCTGAAGAGGAGTGGACCAAAGCTGAAGATGATCTGTCACATGGAAACTCAAAGGCCTTGAATGCAATTTTCAATGGTGTTGACAAAAAACTGTTTCAGACTCATCAAGCAATGTACAGTTGCAAAGGATGTCCTGGGAAATCTTAAAAATAACTCATGAAGGAACCTCTAAAGTGAAGATGTCCAGACTCCAGTTGCTGACTCCTAAGTTTGAGAACCCGAAGATGATGGAAGATGAAACTATTCAGGATTTCTACATGAATGTGCTTGGACATGGCAAATTTCCTTTGATTCACTTGGGGAAAAGATGTCTGAAGAAAAGATAGTAAGAAAAATCCTTCAGGTCCCTGCCTAGATAGATTTGATATGAAGGTTACAGCCATAGAAGAAGCTCATGACATCACCACCATGAAGGTTGAGGAGCTGATTGGGTCTTTGCTTAATTTTGAGACTGCATTCTGCAAACAACCTGATAAGAAAGGGAAAGGAGTAGCATTTGCAGTTAATTCAGGAGCTGATGATCAACAAGAGTCTGATGAGGAGGATAGTGATTTATCAGAAGCTCTAGTGTTGCTTGGAAAATAATTCAACAGAATTCTGAAGAAAGTTGACAGAAAATCCAAGACCAAAGGTCAGAATTTCAGATTCAAGAAGCAACAAACTGATGAGAAGAAGACCAAGTCTGAGGAGAAAAGTAACCAAGCCAAAGGTGTGCAGTGCTTTGAGTGTGAGGGCTATGGGCATATCAAGTCTGAATGTCCCACTTTTCTCAAGAAGCAGAAGAAGAGCCTAGCTGTTTCATGGTCTGATGAAGTTTCAGAAGAAGATTATGAGAATGAATCTGCTAAGGGTGACACAAGTCTGATGGTTAAGCTACAGTCTCAGAAATCAGAAGCTATCTTAAAGAATGAAGCTGTCTTAGAGTCTGAGACATTTTCTGTGTTTGACTCAAAGTTTGAAGGTTCATCTATGTCTGAAGTTGCAAAATCCTCATATGATGAACTAGCTGACAACTACAGGAAGCTGTATACCAGAAGTGCTGAAGTTTGCAAACAAGTCCTGGATCAGAAGGAGACCATATGTCAACTAGAGGCTGAAAAAGGTGAACTGTTGGTTCAGAATTCAGAATTGAAAGAAGAAGTAAACCAACTTAATTCCCAACTTGAGCATATGAAAAGCAGGTTAGAATGATGAATACTGCTACTAATGTGTTGGATGAAATTTTAGAAAGTCAGAAACAAGGAAAAACTGGTTTAGGATTTGTGGATGAGAGTCTGAACCTCAAGCAGAAAAATTCAGTTAAACAGTTTGTTCCTGCTACTCAGACTCATGATCCTATGATTGGAACATATAAGATGAGACCTCAGAAGGTAGCCCAGATGCAAGGACAGAAGCATACTCAGATGAGACCTAAGAAGCATGTTCAGATGCAACCCCAGAAGTTCAACAGAAGAAGGAGGAATCATACCTGGACCTGTCATCATTGTGGTATGAAGGGACACATTAAACCTTTTTGCTTTAAACTGTATGGTTATCCTGAACACTTTCAATATAGAAGAGTGCAACCAGCTGCACCCAGACAACAATGTTCAGAAAGGTGTGGAAACCTATGGTTCAGAATGTAGCCTGATTGCTCATACCTCATTGAGAGCCACTTCTAGAGAGGATTGTTCTTTGATAGTGGTTGTTCAAGGCACATGACTGGTTGTGAAGAAGCTTGCTGAGCAATATCAAACCTTATTCCAGAGCTATGTGACATTTGGTGATGGAGCAAAAGGTGAGATACTGGGTATTGTGTGATTTAATCAGTGAAGGCTTACCTAGACTGAATGATGTGCTGTTGGTGAAAGGTTTAACTTCTAATCTGATCAGATATTAGCCCAACTTTGTGATCAAGACTTAAAGGTTAATTTCAACAAGCAAGAGTGTTTTGTAACTGATCAAGAAGGTAAAGTTCAGATGAGGGGCTGCAGATCCAAAGATAACTGTATTTATGGGTGTCTGAAGAAGAAAGAAGCCTGACTTCTTGTCTCTGAGCTCAGAAGAGGAAGTCAAGCTCTGGCACCAGAAACTGGGACATTTGCATCTGAAAGGCATGAAGAAAATCTAAGTACGAAGCTATCAGAGGTGTACCTAATCTGAAGATTTATGAGGACATTGTTTGTGGTGATTGTCAAATTGGTAAACAAACAAGAAAGTCTCATCCCAGATTAGTTCACCAGGTAACTACTAAAGTACTAGAACTTTTACATATGGATTTAATGGGGCTTATGCAAGTAGAAAGTATTGGAGGAAAAGGTATGCATTTGTAATTGTAGATGACTACTCAAGATTCACATGGGTTAATTTTGTTAGAGAGAAGTCTGATAGTTTTGAAGTGTTTAAAGACTTATGCACTCAATTACAAAGAGAGAAGGACTGTGGTATTGTCAGAATCAGAAGTGATCATGGCAAAGAATTTGAAAACAAGAGTTTCTCAGAATTCTGTGCTTCTGAAGGTATAAAACATGAGTTCTCTGCACCTATCACACCTCAGCAAAATGGTGTAGTTGAGAGGAAGAATAGAACATTAGCAGAATGTGCAAGGGTCATGCTGCATGCTAAGAAACTGCCTTATATGTTTTGGGCTGAAGCCATGAATACTGCCTGCTATATCCATAACAGAGTTACTTTGAAGAAGGGAACAACTTGTACCTTATATGAATTATGGAAAGGGAAAAGCCAACTGTGAAATACTTTCATGTGTTTGGGAGCAGATGTTACATCTTGGCTGACAGGGAAAATAGAAGAAAACTGGATCCTAAGTCTGATGAAGGTATATTTTTGGGATATTCAGTAAACAGCAGAGCCTATAGGGTGTTTAACTCAAGAACTAAAGTTGTGATGGAGAGCATAAATGTGGTTATTGATGATCTGTCTGCTGAGAATGAAAAGAATGAATCTGAAGTTATTCCAGAGTCTGAAGCCTCAGAAGAACAAACTTCAGAAGCAGAAAATCTTCCAGAGTTTGAAGAAGCAGAAGGGCATCCAGATCATGATCCTACCAATAAAGGGCCATCAATTAGAGTTCAGAAGGATCATCCTAAGAAGCTTATCATTGGGAGCTTGGATCAAGGGGTCAGAACCAGGAGATCAGACTCAGCTGCTATTGTAGTACCCTAATTTTGTCCTAAGCATTTTAAAACAAAAATCAAAAAAAATCAAAGAGGGGAAAAAGTCAAAAGTCAACAAAAGTCAACAGAAAAGTCAACATTTTAAAATGAGACTTCGCACTGCGAAGCTCACTTCGCACTGCGAAGTCTGCGATTTTTCTGCAGATTTTTGGTTTCTTTGATTTAATTCCAGAATTTGTTGCATATCATTTCCATAATTATTTTAAGTAGCATTCATGGCTAATTGGGCCAAGCAAGATCAGAATTGAAGGACTTGCCATTAATGCCAAGGTTGGAAGCTTTTTCTTCCAACCTAGCATGTGACAAGCAAGTGGGCTTGCCCTTGGGCAGCTCTAGTCCCTCCCAGTGACCTGCTAACCACCACAAGGTTGCCAGCCACCTGCTTGAGGACTTTCCTCCTGCTTGCTTCCCCCAAAACCAGTCAAACCAGCTGGATTTTTCACTTGAAAAGCCATGATTGCCTACTCTGTTTTGCAGCAGCTTTTCACCCTCTCACACCAGCCATAAGTAGCCTTTTCATCCCTCAATCTCTGCACATTACAGTGCACGTTTTCATTGACAACCATTGAGATTGCAAGGATTGATCCCCAAGCATTAGCCAATTGCAAATCAGCTTTGTTCTTCATCATTACCTTCTAGAATTGTTGAATTTGTGGCTGAAATCAGCTGATCTTGCCCCTTGGTACAAGGCAAGGTTGCCTCTATCCATTAGCATTTAATGCAAAGGATTCAGCTTGATCTTGCCACAAATCAGCTGAATTTTGGATTTGTAATGATGAAAAGATTTGGTTTTGGCCTATAAATAGAAGGCAATGCCCAAGGTTCAAAACAATTAACAACAGCATTTCAAGAGCAGAAACTCTACTCATTTTAGCCTACAAACCCCACAAAACCAGAAAAAACCATCCAACACAAAGCTTACAAAGTTCCAAACCATCACCAAATATTCAAACCTCTTGTGAAAGCCTTCAACCAAATCAAATCAAGTGCAGCTGGAGCTTTGCTAAGGAGTTCTGTAAGTTTCTAAGCTTTATCTTGCATTTACAATTGTGTTTGCATAGCTATTTTGGTTCAAAACCATTTGATTCTAAAAAACCCCTTTTGAATTTCAAAGAAATCCCAAGGTTTTCAAAACATCAAAACTGGTTTGTCCAGCCTTTTTCACCCCAAAAACTCAAAGTTTTTCACCCCACTATAAGGTCCTGAGTGTGTTCAGAAGTTGTTTCTGAACAAAAGTTCAGAAACAGCTTCTGAACCCAAAATTTCGCATGCTTCGCAGTGCGAAGTCATGGTCGCAGTGCGACCATGACAGAACTCAGAACCTGAGTTTTTGTGTCAAAATGACCAATTTTTGAGGTTCTAGCCCCAGAGCTCAGAACCTAAGAGTTTTTAAACCCATGTTCTTCAAACCATAACAAGGATTTTGCATAATTTTGACAAAATCACAAGTTCGTATGACCATTTTGTGGATAACTTGCAAAACAAGTTATGTTCTCCAAACTTTCAAAACCACATGAACAAACAAGCTATGTTCATCATTTCAATCTAAACTTGAACAATAAATATTGTTCATGATGTTCAAAACTCAAACATGAACATACACCAATACGTTCGCATTTTCGCAAAATGAGACGAACTTGCGCGTTTTCTAGCAAATTTGCTAAACCTTCCCATTTTGGGTTTTCAAACCAAATGTTTTGACATACCTTGGGATTTCTAAAGGATTCAACCCAAAAACATGAATGAAAAAGGGATGGTGTGACGTATGTCTCTCCATCGCCCCGATTGTACGAATGCGTGACGTATGTCTCGTCGCTCGGACAATCGTCATTCCCTTTTTTCAATATGTACAACCCTAACCAAACCAAATCTTGGCCCCTTGTGGTCAATCCAAACCTTTTGGTCCCCCGTTGGCCATTAGACTCAACCCTCGACTCGTTTGAGTCCACTCGGTCAATGTTCGACTCGTCCGAGTCCATTGTACCCGTTCTTGATCTCAGTGGATCAATCGAACAATCGCCCGACTCGTTTAGTCCACTCGGTCAATGATTGACTTGTATGAGTCCATTGCACCTCTCTTGGTCCCATAGCGACCAATTCAACCCTTTACCCTAACGGACGTACCTTTTAACAATTCTAATGCGATTCACGAACAAACGCTTAATAAGTCTCCAAGAGCGAGCATACAAGCTACGTTTAATCGCAAGAATTCGGTTAAAACATCGTCCATTAAAATCAACCAACACATGTACGTTTTTCTACCAAAGAACTACGTACTTTGAATTCTCCGACTACCGGGAGATACGTAGGAGCAAGATCGACATCTTGTCAAGCACAATAATAAAAACTTTTTTTCTTCTTTCTTTCGTTTGTTTTTATCTCTTTCCCCCCTTTTTATTATTTTTAACATAATGAACATGCACGCAAAGTATTAAAAAAACAATTCAAGCTTTAACCAAATAGAAGGTTCCCGTTGAGTACAACGGACGTGAGGGGTGCTAATACCTTCCCCTTGCGTAATCGACTCCCGAACCCGACAATGGTTGCGATGACCAAATCCTTATCCTCATCGTCAAAGGGTTTTATTATCGTTTCCCTTTAAACAAAAAAAACTTAAGGGTTTATCAACGTTCCCTTTACACAAAAACTTTGGTGGCGGCTTCACAAAGGCCCTCCGAGCGTTTGCGAACGACCTCGGAGGATTTGCGCGTCTTTTTCCCGAGGAAAAAAACGAGGTGCGCACAGCTGGCGACTTCACTGGGGACCCTGTTCCCACTAGTGAGTCAAGCCTAACCTATTTGGTTTAAAGCCAATTGTTTTATTTTCTTTGCGTGCCATGTTTATTTATTTTATTCATACATGTATATTTATGCTTTATGTTTATATTTGCTTTATCTGCTTTATATTCATATCATATATATCAAATGCGGGGGTTACTTGAGTGATGTTACTCCACATTGTTCGGGTTAATGCCGGACGTGTGAGGCTCTCTACCCGAGCTTGAGAAAAAACTAAGTTAGAAGGAGGTTGTGTGCGGAAGCCCGCGTTGACGTATGTCCGTGAGGTGGATGTCCAACCCCGCTTAGATGAGATTTTCACGTGGAATTAATTGAAGTCATGTCGACGTATGTCCATAGACAACCCTAATTCCATGTGAGGTCTATGACTCTAAGGACCTCTTCTTAGGAGATTTCACAATTTAGAGCCTACATGTGAGGATGGGGGGAAGTTCCGAACCTTCATAAACCATACCCTTGCATAACATTTGCATTCATGAAAGTAATTTTCGCATCGTTTTGCTTTATAGGAGTTTAAAAAGAACGAACAAATATTAGCAAAAAAAGAAATATGGATTCCGGGAACAAGAATACGCTCGCCTTCAAAATTAAAGCTCCTAGGGTGGAAAGTTTATTAGCTCTAAGCAAGAGGCTCTCTTCGGTCCACAAGAACATCTTCGAGGCAAGCTATGGGCTAATCCTTGATCTTTTACCCGTAGAATAGATTCAACCGCCTTAACCACTTTGGCGCAATTCTTCGACCCACCTCTACGGTGCTTCACATTTCAAGACTTCCAACTAGCGCCAACTTTGGAAGAGTTTGAGAAGATTTTGGGTTGTAGCATGAAAGGTCATGAACTCTATCTCGGTCCGGGAAAGGATCCCACATTTGAAGCCATCGCCGAATCCTTATACCTCGACACCCAAGAAGTGGCATCTAACTTGGAAGTTAGAGGGAACCTTAAGGGATTTTCAAGAAAGTTTTTGGAAGCCAAAGCTCGGGATTTACTAGCCAACAAAGAGGTAATGGCATTCAACGCCATCTTAGCCCTCTTAGTCTACGGGATTGTCTTATTCCCCAACATGGATGATTTCGTAGACTTTCCGGCTCTAGAGGTGTTTATGACTAAAAATCCAGTTCCTACAATCTTAGCGGATTTTTATCATACCCTCTACTCAAGGCATGAACAAGCAAGGGGACGCAAAATTACTTGTTGCACTCCCGTGGTGCAAATTTGGATGATGTCCCACATGCCAAGAAACCGAGACTTTGTGGAAAACCGGGCCAAGCTCAAATGGTCGCAACGGATGACAACCCTCGCCGAGAAGGACATCCATTGGTTTTCACCAAACTTAGAGGACCCGGAAATTATCCTCAGCTGCGGGGACTTCCCCAACGTACCCCTCATTGGTACTAAGGGATGTATTAATTACAATCCGGTCCTCTCTCTCCGACAACTAGGTTTTTCAATGGAGGATAAACCTAATGACCTTTTGTTGGAAGCTTTCTACTTAAGGGAAGGCGATCAAGACCCGGCATTGCTAGAGAGAATCCGGGGAGCATGGAGCCAAGTACGCAAGGGAAGGGTCGGCAAGAGAAACTGTGTCGCCAAACCCCTTTATACTCAATGGGTGAAGGAGAGGGTCAAAGCAATCAAGTTACCCTTCGTGGTCATAAACCCTCCAAAACCTCCTACACCTAAACCTATTGCAATCATTCCCAACAAAGAAGTGGAGGACCTCAAGGCTAAAATTCAAGAACTCCAAAACAAAAACGGAGACTTAGAATTGAAGCACCTCCAAGCTTTAGGAGAAATTACTAGGACGAAGAGAGATCGTGATGAAGTATCACATTCTCTCCTAGTATGCCAAAAACGGCTAAGAACCTCCGAAGGGAAAAGGGATTGGATAGGAGGCGGCTTGGTTAGTGCGGATGCCAACCTTGTGGCCAAGGACGAAGAGTTGGAAAGAATCTTACATTCCAACCAAGAGCTCAAGAAGTTTGGCGAACTAGCCATCGAAGCTCAACGGAAATGGAGGTTGAAATTTCAAGAGAAAAATCAACAGCTCCAAGAAGTAGTGAAAGACTACAAAGAGCAGCTTCAAGCCGAACGCGTCCAGCGGCAAAGACATGAGAGTCTCTCTCATCAAGGGAGGCTAAAGTGCAATCATCTCGAAGAAGACATCAAGAAATTCGAAGAGTACTTCGACAAGATTGCAAGAGCTCATGGGGACCACATTGCACAACTACACGATGAAATTAGAAGTGCAAGAGTCAAGCTAGACCAGCGCAAGGAAGTGATTGAGTATGTATGGCAAGACGCCACCCGATTAAGTGAGGATTTCACTAAATTGGTTGCATTCTCAAATTTGGTATCACCCAACTTCCAAAGAAGCTAGCGGAGGCCGAGATGGTCATGCCCTACTTTGTCATCCCTATGGAGATCCAGAAGTTTATGAAGTTCTGCAAGGACACCATAGATTTCTATAGGGAGGAGATGAGCAAAGCCGAGAAGCGAGCGGCTATTTGATTTGTAATAGCATTAGTTACACTTTGTAAACAAATGTTATTTAATCAAATATATTTTGAAGTATAATCAATTTCCCGGTCTTTAATATTTCGAATTGCTAATATTAATCGTGCACCTTTAAACTCCATAAAGCAAAATAAAAAAAAAGCATATTTTGCATACTCATAGCATACATACATCCACATGCATCTTCATGCATTTTTTCAAAAAAAACTCATTCATTTCCCTAAAAACAGTTCAAAGCAATCATAGCCCGAAAACCCCGAAAGCCCTCGGTCCAAGAACCAGATATTCAACACTCGTACGGAACACGAGCTAACAAACAAAGGATCATGGACAATTTGGAACAAACTCAAGCGGCTTTGAGAGAAGAGGTTGATGGAATGAAAGGAAAGATGGATCAGATGCTAGAGTTAATGCAAGCTCTATCGGCACGAGAAAGCCACCCTCGCCCAACAACGGATGCATCCAATGTGCAATGGCCTCCTTATGGTTTACCTGTGAATTATACCCCACCCTTCGAAAATGAGGGTCAAGGACCACCTCCACCACCGCTCACAATCCCCGTAAGGAATGAAGAGCGTCGTCCTCAAGGAACTTCCACTACTCAGCATGAAGTAATTCCCCATGATGTGGAAAATAGCCAGCTAAGGCAATCTGCTCCCGACACCACCCACCAAGACAATGATACCACCCAAATGTATCGAGTTTTGGAAGAAAGGTTGAAAGCTGTCGAAGGGTTCAGCTCATACGGTGCCCACAACGCCTTGGATATGTGCCTAGTGCCCGACGTGGTAATTCCTCCGAAGTTCAAAGCACCGGACTTCGAGAAATACAAAGGAATTCAATGCCCTCGGAACCATCTAAGGATGTTCTGTAGGAAGATGGCAGCCTACGCAATGAACGAGAAACTCATGGTGCATGTGTTTCAAGATAGTTTAAGGCGGAGCGTCCTTGGATTGGTACATGCAGCTCGAGCGTACCCATGTCCAAACTTGGAAGGATCTAGCCGATGCCTTCCTAAAGCAATACAAATATAATTTGGACATGGCTCCAAATAGGATGCAACTACAAAACCTCCTACAA
>CM031371.1:51834754-51980925 GCA_018208015.1 Medicago ruthenica | reverse complement strand
GTACTGCTTCTAGAGGTCAAACATGGATGGAGGTGATCTACTCTAGGTACTACTTCTAGAGGTCGATACCTAAGCTAGGTGATCTTATTCAGGTACTGCTTCTGAATATCGATTCCTAACGAGCTGTGATCTTATTCAGTCGCTAACACTGAAGGTCGATACACTGGGGGAGGTGATCTACTCTAGGTACTGCTTCTAGAGATTGATACCTAAACTAGGTGATCTTATTCAGGCACTGCTTCTGAATATCGATTCCTAACGAGCTGCGGTCTTACCCTAAATAGGTGCCCCTGGTTGAATGTTGATGGATGTTGGTGAATATGTGATACTCACTGGAGGATCCTTGTTGAGGATGCATGTTTTATGAAATGAAATGCATGTGTATGAATGGTTTTAAATATGCATGCATGAAATGAAATAATGTTGGTTGGGTGCCGAGCAGAGTCGGTCTTTGTTTGTGGTTGTGTTCATGACAGTTGGGCTTTCTCTTTTTTGGTTTTTTTTTGTTGGTTGGTTTGGAAGGACGAGGTCCTTTGCCTACATACCCAAATGGGATCAAAACCGGTGTAGTTCGAGCCTAAGCCCGAAAATTTGTGTTTTGTTTGTTTTTTGGTTGGTCGGTTTGGAAGGACAAGGTCCTTTGCCTACATACCCAAATGGGATCAAAACCGGTGTAGTTCGAGCCTAAGCCCGAAGATTTGTGTGGGTTTGCCAATAATGATTGGACTTTTGTTTGGGGTTGAGATTCCCTGGGGAATATCAATAAAATTTGGGCTTTATTGTGGGCCAATGAAAATTGGGCTTTGGTTTGTTGTGCTTGACAAGATGATGATCTTGCTCCTACGTATCTCCTGGTGGGATGGAGAATTCAAAGCTTACGTAGTTCTTTGGTTTGCCAATGAATATTGGACTTTTGGTTCGCCAATGAAAATTGGACTTTTGTTTGGTGGCCGAGCGAGGTCGGGCTTTTTGTTTTGGTTGCCGAGCGAGGTCGGGCTTTTTGTTTGGTTGTGATCTCACTGGGGATATAAGGATCATTTTGGAAGCATGATCGATATCCGGCCTTAGTGGATGAAAAGGATGTATGGGGGGTGTGCTTTATTTGGGAAATTTGTTTCCTCCGACACCCGGGATCTTTGCGTTTTACGCGTCGTGAGCTACGCACTTGTTTCTGCTGAAGGGCATGAGTCTTAAAATGACTGATGCAGAGCTTCAAGTTTTGAGTCCTCTGATGCAATACCGGGGACCAACGAAATTCTTTCGACATTTAACGTCCAAGTAAAAAACACACATTTTTTTTGTTTTTTTATGTTATTCCCATATTTCAATGCATTATTTATCATGAATAAAAACACATTTTATGAGCAAGTAAGGACGCATAACAATGAAAAGATTTAAAGATGATTTTGATTCAACGAAACTTAGTCCCTTGTGTGGGTAACTATTCGTGAAAATGTAATCCCTATAAGAGGTGATTACTGAGATAGGGAGAAAAGAAGAAACAAAAAGACAAATGGAAATTTGTTTGGGTTTCACGTGCTACTTTCCCTATGACTTCGAAATAATTTGTTTTTGAAAGATGATAATGAGGTTGATTCTTTCTTTCTTGAATTCTGTCCGGACCTCACGTGCCGCAGTCTTTTGCCTTCTTTTTTTTGAAACCCCTAACTTTTACCTGGACCGCTCTTTCGAGTTTTTAGTCCACCGGGGTATATTTCCTTTTTTTGATGTCCTTAATTTTTGCCTAGACCGCCTTTTCAGGTTTTCGATCTACCAGGACGCTCTCTATTGCCTAAACCGCCCTTTTCGGGTTTTCGATTTAGCGAGCTCTTTTTTCTTTTTGGCATATATATATTTTTTGACTGCGCCGGAGTTTATTGATAGGGGGATCTTTGCGGATGGGTAATACCTTTTTTCCAAGCATTAAGTCTCCTTCTCTAAATTCTCGAGAATGAACTTTCTTGTCGAGCTGTCACATGCCCCAATGCTGTGAGGTGTTTCTCTTTTATGGGGTTTAGTTGGTCAAACCTTGTTTGTGTTTGTGAATGCCAATAAAATTGGGCCTTGGTAGTAATTGGATGCCGAGCGAGGTCGGACTGTTTGTTTCTGGTTGCCGAGCGAGGTCGGGCTTTTTGTGATTGGAGTGGAGATGCCAATGAAAATTGGGCTTTATGTGTGATTGTGTTTGTAAGGGACAATGAAAATTGGGCTTTTATTGGAAATGGTATTTGGGAATATGTTTGTGAGTGCCAATGAAAATTGGGCTTTTTGGGTGTTTGGATGCCGAGCGAGGTCGGGCTTTTATTGTGGGATCCCGAGCGAGGTCGGGCTTTTGTTTTTTTGGATGCCGAGCAAGGTCGGGCTTCTTTGATGGGATGCCGAGCGAAGTCGGGCTTTTGTTTTTCTTCCGAGCAAGGTCGGGCTTTGTTTTTTTTGGATGCCGAGCAAGGTCGGGCTTTTTTTTTTTGGATGCCGAGCAAGGTCGGGCTTCTTTGATGGGATGCCGAGCGAAGTCGGGCTTTTGTTTTTTTTTTTTTTGGATGCCGAGCAAGGTCGGGCTTTATGGTTGGCTTCCGAGCAAGGTCGGGCTTTTGTTTTTCTTCCGAGCAAGGTCGGGCTTTGTTTTTTTTGGATGCCGAGCAAGGTCGGGCTTTTTTTTTGGATGGGAATGCCAATGAAAATTGGGCTTTTATTGGAAATGGGGTTTGTGAGCGCCAATGGAAATTGGGCTTTTTGTTTGGAAATTGTGTGCGCCAATGAAAATTGGTCTTTTGTTGGAGATGTGAGGAATGCCAATGACGACTTGGCTTTTTGTGGGAAATTGTGGGGAGTGCCGTAACGGCAAATGGTTTCTTTTTTTGATGAGTTGGGCGACCACTTGTTTGGTCATGTTTGCATAGGAACTTGCTTCGACCCATTTGGTGAAACAGTCGATGGCAACTAGTATGAACTGGTGCCCTTTTGAAGCCTTTGTCTCAATCATTCCAAACATGTATATGCCCCACATGGAGAAAGGTTAGGGTGATGACATTCAGAGGTGTTTGTGGTATGTGCCCCTTGTTGGCATAATTTTGTCACTTGTGACATGTCTTGGCATGGGTTTGGAAGGACTCCTCATGGATTTCTTCGGTGAGCATGACTGCTTCACGTTTATCCGCACATCTGAGTAAGACCTAATTTCTCTTGTAGAGTGTGCCCCCGCAGAGGGAAAATTGTAGTGCCATTCTTTTGAAGGTTCTCTTGGTGAGGTTGTATTACCCTATCCTTTTGATCCCCAAGTCTGGACAATCCTTCAGGAGGTTCAAAATCGTCCTTATTATCATCTTCCGTTTGGTTAATTGGAAAATCGAAGTCATGAGGAATCGTAGCAGTGTTATTTTTTGGTGGTGTATTTATGATGATTTTGTAGGGTTTATGAAAATTTATTTGAGAACGAAAGAAAAACGAAACTCTTTTGAACATAAACTGCAACTTTATTAATGACGAAAATGATTTGAAATATGGGGGTCCCATAAAAATTAATCATTTGCCTTGGGAAGAGCAAAATGATTGTTTTTTTTTTTGAAAAACAAGATAAATTACTTGGACAAAGAAATGATTTCCGGATTTCGATGGCCTTCCGGTTGCTCGGATCTCATCCGAAACGCTACTGTACACCGGGTCGGGTACTCCCCTTTTTTTGGTGTTTGGTGAGGGAATGATGTGAGGGTTTTTCTTTGAAATGCATGAAAATGCATGTGAATGTATAAATGCAATGAGTATGCAAAAATATGCCCCTCTTTTTTTTTATGCAAAATTTTTTTATGAATGCAAATGTAATGATATGCAAGGGTTTGGTGTATGAAGGTTCGGAACTTCCCCCCATCCTCACGTGTAGGCTCTAATAGGTGAAATTTCCTAAGAAGAGGTCCTTAGATTCATAGACCTCACATGGAATTAGGGTTGTCTATGGACATACGTCGACATGACTTCAATTAATTCCACGTGAAAATCTCCTCTAAGCGGGGTTGGGCATCCTACCTCACGGACATACGTCAACGCGGGCTTCCGCACACAACCTCCTTCTAACTTAGTTTTTCTCTCAAGCTCGGGTAGAGAGCCTCACACGTTCGGCATTAACCCGAACAATGTGGAGTAACATCACTCAAGTAACCCCCGTATTTGATATATATGATATGAATATAAAGCAGATAAAGCAAACATAAACATAAAGCATAAATATAACATGTATGAATAAAATAAATAAGCATGGTACGCAAAGAAAATAAAACAATTGTCTTTAACCCAAATAGGTTAGGCTTGACTCGCTAGTGGGAACAGGGTCCCCAGTGAAGTCGCCAGCTGTGCGCACCTCGTTTTTTTCCTCGGGAAAAAGACACGCAAATCCTCCGAGGTCGTCCTCGAACGCTCGGAGGTGCCTTTGTGAAGCCGCCACCAAAGTTTTTGTGTAAAGGGAACGTTGATAAACCCTTAAGTTTTTTTTTGTGTTGTAAAGGGAAACGATAATAAAACCCTTTTGACGATGAGGATAAGGATTAGGTCATCGCAACCATTGTCGGGTTCGGGAGTCGGTTACGCAAGGGGAAGGTATTAGCACCCCTCACGTCCGTTGTACTCAACGGGAACCTTCTATTTGGTTAAAGCTTGAATTGTTTTTTAATACTTTGCGTGCATGTTTATTTATGTTAAAAATATAATAAAAAAGGGGGGAAAAGAGATAAAAACAAACGAAAGAAAAAAGTTTTTTATTATTGTGCTTGACAAGATGTCGATCTTGCTCCTACGTATCTCCCGGTAGTCGGAGAATTCAAAGCATACGTAGTTCTTTGGTAGAAAAACGTATGTGTGTTGGTTGTTTTTAAATGGACGATGTTTTAACCGAATTCTTGCGATTAAACGTAGCTTGTATGCTCGCACTTGGAGACTTATTAAGCATTCGTTCGCGAATCACATTAGAATTGTTAAAAGGTACGTCCGTTAGGGTAGAGGGTTGAATTGGTCGCTATGGGACCAAGGGAGGTGCAATGGACTCATATAAGCCAAACATTGACCGAGTGGACTCCGAAGAGTCGGGGGATTGTTCGATTGATCCACTGAGATCAAGAGCGGGTACAATGGACTCGGACGAGTCGAACATTGACCGAGTGGACTCTAACGAGTCGAGGGGTTGAGTCTAATGGCCGACGGGGGACCAAAAGGCTTGGATTGACCACAAGGGGCCAAGATTTGGTTTGGTTGGGGTTGTACATATTGAAAAAAGGAATGACGATTGTCCGAGCGACGAGACATACGTCACGCATTCGTACAATCGGGGCGATGGAGAGACATACGTCACACCATCCCTTTTTCATTCATGTTTTTGGGTTGAATCCTTTAGAAATCCCAAGGTATGTCAAAACATTTGGTTTGAAAACCCAAAATGGGAAGGTTTAGCAAATTTGCTAAAAAACGCGCAAGTTCGTCTCATTTTGCGAAAATGCGAACGTAAACGGTGTATGTTCATCTTTGAGTTTTGAACATCATGAACAATATTTATTGTTCAAGTTTGGATTGAAATGATGAACATAGCTTGTTTGTTCATGTGGTTTTGAAAGTTTGGGAACATAACTTGCTTTGCAAGTTACCCACAAAATGGTCATACGAACTTGTGATTTTGCCAAAATTAAGCAAAAACCTTGTTATGGTTTGAAGAACATGGGTTTAAAAAACTCTTAGGTTCTGAGCTCTGGGGCTAGAACCTCAAAAATTGGTTGTTTTGACACAAAAACTCAGGTTCTGAGTTCTGTCATGGTCGCACTGCGACCATGACTTCGCACTGCGAAGCATGCGAAATTTTGGGTTCAGAAGCTGTTTCTGAACATTTGTTCAGAAACAACTTCTGAACACACTCAAGACCTTATAGATGGGTGAAAAGCTTTGAGTTTTTGGGGTGAAAAAGGCTGGACAAACCAGTTTTGATGTTTTGAAAACCTTGGGATTTCTTTGAATTCAAAAGGGGTTTTTTAGGACAAAGGTTTTGAGCCAAAATAGCTATGCAAACACAATTAAAAAAGCAAGATAAGTGCTTAGAAACTTACAGAACTCCTTAGCAAAGCTCCAGCTGCACTTGGTTTGATTTGGTTGAAAGCTTTCACAAAGGTTTTGAGTATTTGTGATGGTTTTGGACTTTGTAATGCTTTGTGTGGATTGGTTTTTTTTTCTGGTTGTTTGTGGAGTTTTGTAGGCTAAAATGAGTAGAGTTTCTGCTCTTGTAAATGCTGTGTTAACTCCGTTTAATCCTTGGGCATTGCCTTCTATTTATAGGCCAAAATCAAATCTTTGTCATCATTACACAATCCCAAAATTTCAGCTGATTTGTGGTCAAGATCAAGCTGAATCCCTTTGCATTAAATGCTAATGGATAGAGGCAACCTTGCCTTGTACCAAGGGGCAAGATCCAGTCTGATTTCAGCCACAAATTCAACTAATTCTAGAAGGTAATGATGAAGAACAAAGCTGATTTGCAATTGGCTAATGCTTGGGGATCAATCCTTGCAATCTCAATGGTTGGTCAATAAAAACGTGCACTGTAATGTGCAGAGATTGAGGGATGAAAAGGCTACTTATGGCTGGTGTGAGAGGGTGAAAAGCTGCTGCAAAACAGAGTAGGCAATCATGGTTTTTTCAAGTGAAAAATCCAGCTGGTTTGACTGGTTTTGGGGGAAGCAAGCAGGAGGAAAGTCCTCAAGCAGGTGGCTGGCAACCTTGTGGTGGTTAGTAGGTCACATGGGAGAGGCTAGAGCTGCCCAAGGGCAAGCCCACTTGCTTGTCACATGCTAGGTTGGAAGAAAAAGCTTCCAACCTTGGCATTAATGGCAAGTCCTTCAACTCTGGCTTTGCTTGGCCCAATTAGCCATGAATGCTACTTAAAATAATTATGGAAGGGATGTGCAACAGATTCTGGAATTAAATCAAAGAAACCAAAAATCTGCAGAAAAATCGCAGACTTCGCAGTGCGAAGGGAGCTTCGCAGTGCGAAGTCATCATTTTTAAAATGTTGACTTTTGTTGACTTTGACTTTTTTCCTCCCTCTTTAATTTTTTTGATTTTTGTTTTAAAATGCGTAGGACAAAATTAGGGTACTACAATGACAAAGTAGGGCATGACCATCTCGGCCTCCGCTAGCTTCTTTGGAAGTTGGGTGATTACCAAATTTGAGAATGCAACCAATTTAGTGAAATCCTCACTTAATCGGGTGGCGTCTTGCCATACATTATCAATTACTTCCTTGCGCTGGTCTAGCTTGACTCTTGCACTTCTAATTTCATCGTGTAGTTGTGCAATGTGGTCCCCGTGAGCTCTTGCAATCTTGTCGAAGTACTCTTCGAATTTCTTGATGTCTTCTTCGAGATGATTGCACTTTAGCCTCCCTTGATGAGAGAGACTCTCATGTCTTTGCCGCTGGACGCGTTCGGCTTGAAGCTGCTCTTTGTAGTCTTTCACTACTTCTTGGAGCTGTTGATTTTTCTCTTGAAATTTCAACCTCCATTTCCGTTGAGCTTCGATGGCTAGTTCGCCAAACTTCTTGAGCTCTTGGTTGGAATGTAGAATTCTTTCCAACTCTTCGTCCTTGGCCACAAGGTTGGCATCCGCACTAACCAAGCCGCCTCCTATCCAATCCCTTTTCCCTTCGGAGATTCTTAGCCGTTTTTGGCATACTAGGAGAGAGTTCGTTACTTCATCACGGTCTCTCTTCGTCCTTGTGATCTCTCCCAAAGCTAGAAGGTGTTTTAATTCTAACTCCCGAATTTTAACCTTAAGCTCTTCCTCCACTTTGTTGGGAACGATTGTGCTTGGCTTAGGAATCTTGAGCTTGAAGACGAGCGTGTTTTTGTTCCCGGAATCCATATTTCTTTTTGCTAATATTTGTTTGTTCTTTTTAAACTCCTATAAAGCAAAATGATGCGAAAATCACTTTCATGAATGCAAATGTTATGCAAGGGTATGGTTTATGAAGGTTCGGAACTCCCCCTCATCCTCACATGTAGGCTCTAAATTGTGAAATCTCCTAAGAAGAGGTCCTTAGAGTCATAGACCTCACATGGAATTAGGGTTGTCTATGGACATACGTCGACATGACTTCAATTAATTCCACATGAAAATCTCATCTAAGCGGGGTTGGACATCCTACCTCACGGACATACGTCAACGCGGGCTTCCGCACACAACCTCCTTCTAACTTAGTTTTTTTTCTCAAGCTCGGGTAGAGAGCCTCACACGTCCGGCATTAACCCGAACAATGTGGAGTAACATCACTCAAGTAACCCCCGCATTTGATATATATAATATGAATATAAAGCAAATAAAGCAAATATAAACATAAAGCATAAATATAACATGTATGAATAAAATAAATAAACATGGTACGCAAAGAAAATAAAACAATTGTCTTTTAAACCAAATAGGTTAGGCTTGACTCACTAATGGGAACGGGGTCCCCAGTGAAGTCGCCAGCTGTGCGCACCTCGTTTTTTTTCCTAGGGAAAAAGACGCGCAAATCCTCCGAGGTCGTTCGCAAACGCTCGGAGGGCCTTTGTGAAGCCGCCACCAAAGTTTTTGTGTAAAGGGAACGTTGATAAACCCTTAAGTTTTTTTTTGTTTAAAGGGAAACGATAATAAAACCCTTTGACGATGAGGATAAGGATTAGGTCATCGCAACCATTGTCGGGTTCGGGAGTCGGTTACGCAAGGGGAAGGTATTAGCACCCCTCACGTCCGTTGTACTCAACGGGAACCTTCTATTTGGTTAAAGCTTGAATTGTTTTTAAATACTTTGCGCGCATGTTCATTTATGTCAAAAATATAATAAAAAGGGGGGAAAGAGATAAAAACAAACGAAAGAAAAGAAAGAAAAAGTTTTTTTTATTATTGCGCTTGACAAGATGTCGATCTTGCTCCTACGTATCTCCCGGTAGTCGGAGAATTCAAAGCGTACGTAGTTCTTTGTAGAAAAACGTACATGTGTTGGTTGATTTTAATTGGACGATGTTTTAACCGAATTCTTGCGATTAAAACGTAGCTTGTATGCTCGCTCTTGGAGACTTATTAAGCGTTTGTTCGTGAATCGCATTAGAATTGTTAAAAGGTACGTCCGTTAGGGTGAAAGGGTTCGAATTGGCCGCTATGGGACCAAGAGAGGTGCAATGGACTCATACAAGTCAATCATTGACCGAGTGGACTCTAACGAGTCGGGCGATTGTTCGATTGATCCACTGAGATCAAGAACAGGTACAATGGACTCGGACGAGTCGAACATTGACCGAGTGGACTCAAACGAGTCGAGGGATCGAGTCTAATGGCCATGGGGGACCAAAAGGTTTGGATTGACCACAAGGGGCCAAGTTTTGGTTTGGTTAGGGTTGTACATATTGAAAGTGGAATGACGATTGTCCGAGCGACGAGACATACGTCACGCATTCGTACAATCGGGGCGATGGAGAGACATACGTCACACCATCCCTTTTTCATTCATGTTTTTGGGTTGAATCCTTTAGAAATCCCAAGGTATGTCAAAACATTTGGTTTGAAAACCCAAAATGGGAAGGTTTAGCAATTTTTGCTAGAAAGCGCGCAAGTTCGTCTCATTTTGCGAAAATGCGAACGTATTCGGCGTATGTTCATGTTTGAGTTTTGAAAATCATGAACAATATTTATTGTTCAAGTTTAGATTGAAATGATGAACATAGCTTGTTTGTTCATGTGGTTTTGAAAGTTTGAGAACATAACTTGTTTTGCAAGTTATCCACAAAATGGTCATACGAACTTGTGATTTTGTCAAAATCATGCAAAATCCTTGTTATGATTTGAAAGACATGGGTTTAAAACTCTTAGGTTCTGAGCTCTGGGGCTAGAACCTCAAAAATTGGTCATTTTGACACAAAAACTCAGATTCTGAGTTCTGTCATGGTCGCACTGCGACCATGACTTCGCACTGCGAAGCATGCGAAATTTTGAGTTCAGAAGCTGTTTCTGAACTTTTGTTCAGAAACAACTTCTGAACACACTCAGGACCTTATAGGTGGGTGAAAAACTTTGAGTTTTTGGGGTGAAAAAGGCTGGACAAACCAGTTTTGATGTTTTGAAAACCTTGGGATTTCTTTGAAATTCAAAAGGGGTTTTTTAGAAACAAAAGGTTTTGAACCAAAATAGCTATGCAAACACAATTGTAAATGCAAGACAAAGCCTTAGAAACTTACAGAACTCCTTAGCAAAGCTCCAGCTGCACTTGATTTGATTTGGTTGAAGGCTTTCACAAAGGTTTGAGTATTTGGTGATGGTTTTGGAACTTTGGTAAAGCTTTGTGTTGGATTGGTTTTTTCTGGTTATTTGTGAGGGCTTGTAAGCTAAAATGAGTAGAGTTTCTGCTCTTGAAATGCTGTTGTTAATTGTGTTTTAAACCTTGGGCATTGCCTTCTATTTATAGGCCAAAACCAAATCTTTTTCATCATTACTAAATCCCAAAATTCAGCTGATTTTGTGGCTAAGATCAAGCTGGATCCTTTTGCATTAAATGCTAATGGATAGAGGCAACCTTGCCTTGTACCAAGGGGCAAGATTCAGCCTGATTTCAGCCACAAATTCAACCAATTCTAGAAGGTAATGATGAAGAACAAAGCTGAATTGCAATTGGCTAATGCTTGGGGATCAATCCTTGCAATCTCAATGGTTGATCAATGAAAACGTGCACTGTGATGTACAGAGATTGAGGGATGAAAAAGGCTACTTATGGCTGGTGTGAGGGGTGAAAAGCTGCTGCAAAAACAGAGTAGGCACTCATGGCTTTTCAAGTGAGAAAATCCAGCTAGTTTGACTGGTTTTGGGGGAGCAAGCAGGAGGAAAGTCCTCAAGCAGGTGGCTGGCAACCTTGTGGTGGTTAGCAGGTCACATGGGAGGGACTAGAGCTGCCCAAGGGCAAGCCCACTTGCTTGTCACATGCTAGGTTGGAAGAAAAAGCTTCCAACCTTGGCATTAATGGCAAGTCCTTCAATTCTGGTTTTGCTTGGCCCAATTAGCCATGAATGCTACTTAAAATAAATATGGAAATGATATGCAACAAATTCTGGAATTAAATCAAAGAAACCAAAAATCTGCAGAAAAATCGCAGACTTCGCAGTGCGAAGTGAGCTTCGCAGTGCGAAGTCAGCATTTTTGGAATGTTGACTTTTCTGTTGACTTTTGACTTTTTCCCCTCTTTGATTTTTGTTTTAAAATGCTTAGGACAAAATTAGGGTACTACAGCTACCGCCTTAAATGGCAGCCGGAACGGTGAAGTTACCGCTCGTGAGGGCAGCTACACATCCAAGTCTATAAGTTAATGTGTCTCCTGTCTGCTCGTCAGTTAGTATACAGGGGGTCCCCGTGAAGTTACCGCCTTAAATGGCAGCTGGGACGGTGAAGTTACCGCTCGCGAGAGCAGCCACACAAAGATAAGAGGAGTCCGGTGTTAGCCTGATATGATAGGAATTTTCACCGGTAAGAAGGGAGATGTACTTCGGGGTTACTCCACCCGGATGCACTCCGTAAAATGAACTCAGATAATATTGTTTGTTCAACGCTGACTTACTAACTTAATGATTAAGGATGATATAAATCTGTATATATATATATATATATATATATATATATATATTGATGATTATGAATTATGATGAGAATACGACAAGTAGTCAGCAGAGAAAGAAAGTGATCATAGGATGTCCCCAGATCACTGAGTATAAGTTAAAGTTTAAAGTTAGAATATGATAAGACATGATAAAGATAAGTAGCGATCCTAAGTTTTCCCCTTGATCGCGAAATATGTAGAGAAAGAATTGGCGATCATAGGTATCCCCAAGATTGCCGAGAGTAGGCACGGCGACCCTAGGTTTCCCCCATGGTTGCCAACAGTAGGTTGGGCTAGAGCTCACTGAGACATTATGTCTCACCCCAATCCTTCTGGTGCAGGTTCATAGGTTAGCAAGAGATGTTCATGGAGATCTTCAGGAAGACGCTGGATGGAGTGCAGATGCTCGTCATGGCAAGCTCAAGAGGTTGACAGATTTTATATATATATATATATATATATGAAAGTGTATTTTGTAATATTTGGATACTTATATAAACGAGCAAATTGTACTCATTCAGTGGCTTGTATATATTAATTATTGTAAATTTTAATGTATCCGATATCAGATTAATACGCATGCTAAATATTCTAGATAATTTAGTATGGGTGTTACAATTGGTATCAGAGCAGGTCGATTCAGACCGTGCCTTGGGTCATTAAAGTTTCAATAAAAGTAGTGGGACCATTGGGTTCCGGATATTGTCCTAAAAGTCACATCTAGTTGAGCCTGATCAACTCAATCTAGTATATGACAGTTAGGATGAATGTCTGAGAGCTGAATGTGACCAAGGAGGAATGAAGTGTATGAAGGGCGAAGATTAAGGTGACAGAATTTTAAGACGGAATTGGCGAAGAAGTATTCATGCCAATGGTGGCCATCAAACTGTAAAGTGACGAAGCCTGATAGTGGCAAGGTCTTAGAGACATAAAGGATATTTAACAGTGAAGTGAAGCGCCTCAACCCAGTTGGACGCATCGTTGGACGATGCCTCGTCTGCGGAAGACATAAGGATTAAGAAATCATGGAATGCTCTAGGGAATGATGTAGAACCTTGACGGGAACCGCAGTTTGAGAATTTAAAGTGAAGTGTGGATTAAGTAACAATTCCGAGTATAGAGTTGAAGAATAGAAGTACCAAGCTTAGAGAAATGAAATGATGAATTACCGGACAGTTAAGAGAATTAATTATGGATTACGTGAGTTATTTGGACAGATGAAACTAACCACTCAAGTGTGGTTATTGAGTATGAATCACAAGTAAGTTTGACCCCATCAGATCAGCCACGTCTCCTGAACTAGATTTGTGAAATAAGAAGAGGAGATGACATGCAGCCTAAGAATTAAGATGGATGAACAAGTGGTAACATATAAGACTCGTTGCATGTCAAGCGTGAATCAAATTTTTGGATGTATCCTAATGGTAAGGAGATTAGAAGTAAGATAAGCTAGACTGGAATTTTACTTAATGAAGGTTGGAGAATACATAATAAGTTGCTGGAATTTAGTATACTGATGGACGAATTAAGTTGAACACTCTTGATTAGACGAATAGTATTGAATTTCCTTGATTGGTTAAAGAAGGCAAGTTCAAGATAACACAAGGTTATAGTAGACCAGTGTTGAAGAATGAACGGGATTTCAGTCGAGAAATTATGTTGAGATTTTAATATACGGAGGATCGTCTTGAACATGAAAGTTTAGGATTGAGGTTAATGCTAAGGAGTTATAAGCTCCCCATCGAAGAGGTTCCTTCCACAAATATTATAGAATAGAAAGAGATCACCTCGTATTGATAAGTTTCCGAGGGCGATAATAAGGCATAAATTTGTATTGTGAATACAATAACGAGTTACTGGGGGAATCCAATAGATCATGATAATGTGCAAAAGTTTAAGATCGATTAGTCGGGCACTCGAAGAAACGCAACCTATGTTGGGCGTTCTAGAGAACCGGTAAGAATTTGGAACTTTTCAGGACGGATTGTTCCGTAGAAACTCAAGGGTAACTTAAGGGACATGATAGAGCTAAGGAGACCAAAGTTGTCCCGGGAAGATTATGGGTATGAAATCACTACGATAAAGATATGAACTTTAAGAAGCCGTAAGTGGGTTTTAGAAGTTGCCACGAATGAATGTACATGAATTTAAGCTGCCTCAGATATACTTCCAGTCGGGTTACTGCAATGTTTAATGATTACACATGAAGAGCTAACCAAGAGATGGTTACCGAATTCAGGATATGGAAAGTAAAGTTGGAAACAGAGTGTAAGCCGTTTGACCGGAGCATCATTAGGCTCGAAATAGTTGCTAAAGACCGTTTACAGGTTCTGGCATAATTTTATGAAAGTAAGTATATGGACCTTGTACGAAAGGAAAGGTAAAGTTAGGAGTTGACCAATCCGTAAGTTAAGATGGTTTAACCTACAAGAGAAGTGATAACGTCAGACAAATTTGTTACGGTGATTACAAGTGATAGAGTAAAAGGAATGATCGATGGAATTTTATGTGACAATAGTGAAGTCTTCCTTCGATGCTAACTCGAGTGTTAAAAATCAGAGTGGCGCAGCGGAGTGGTAATCCAAGAATGATATAATGAACAACGCTAAGCTGAGGCTTAGAGTATGGGAAGATGTTAAGTGCTTATTTTTATACGGGATAATAGTAAGTATAAGCGACTTGAACATATCATGAGTTCTAATGGAAAGTTATGGAAGTTAATTTGATAGATGCTTTAGACCTCGAACCCATGAGAAATGGAAGATATGGTAAGGAATAGGAAAGATGTGATTCTAGCTCTAAGTTTGAATTAAAGGAAGTTATCGTTAAAATGGTAGCTTAGCTATTTTAGCTCAGCAACATCAAGTATACTTGGATAATAAGTTACTCTAAAGAGAATTGAGCATGAGATTAAGTGCGCTGTTTGAGTAGCGGCCAGAATAGAGTTTTCTTTTCGAAAATGAAGGGTGTCTTTGAACGAAATAAAGTTTTAACACTGATAGAATGTAACAATAAATTATGGGTTGTTATATACTCAAGAAATAAATACGAGTAACATTGGCGGGGCAAACCTGGCAAGCCAGTTGAAAGGCAAATCCCGGATGTTACGAGATGAGTTAAGAGTAAGAAAAGATTCCCAATGGATGTGGTAATGTCTCAAATAAGTTAAGATTAAAAATGATGTCCCGTTAGTCGGACAAAGATGAGGTAATGTATAGTGTACATGTGCTCGCTTATGTATGTAAGTTGTATGTTATGAAATATATTATATAATGATATGTGAGACGACTTAAGCCGCTCATCACTTGGACTAAACTCCTATAAGTTTGGGATTATCGGTGTAGAAAACATTTATGCTACGATAAGAAAACGAGAATAAGTTGTGACAAGAACGATGGGAGATTGGCAAACTCCTAGTATGAAGAATGATTTCTAAGTTATTAAGATAAGTAATGTCATAGATCAATCGAAGCAGAACACGGGTAATCAGTAAGTTTTCGCGAGCCCTTGAGGATTTCCGTAGTGGAAGCAATGATTAAGATTATGGAAAGTAACACACCAGGATGCCTCCTCCTTGTATTTGTATAATGGAGGTAGTGCGGTAGTTTTACTCTCATTAAAGAATGGTATAATTATGGTAAAACCATATATGTAGGATGTCGTTGTATAAGACAAAGATCGAATACAAGAATTCAATGGAATCGTCGAGGATAATAAGAACGTCCAATGTCGTCAAAGTAAGTTTACGCGGACTATGACGACAATATAAAATTCAGCACAAGTGTTAGGATTGGATAACTCTAGTTTGGATTTGCAAGAAGTGTATAAACAAGGATATAGTCAGCAAGTTGGATGTGATGGTTCGAATAGTCTCATATTCTACTACGCAAGAAAAGTGTAATGCACATCAAGCGATTCAGATAACGAAAAGATTGTCGAATACATCCGACTTATAGAGTTGGAATCTAAGGGATTCCGATAAGTAAGATGAACTGGAGTCTTGGCTAATGAAGGAAGTAATATGGAAGATTAATTCATATATGATAGTGGATTCTAAATTTCGAGGACGAAATTTCTTTAAGGGGGGGTAGATTGTAATATCCCGCCTAAGACTCGAATATTTATTAATATTGAGACGATGTATCAGAAGTGTTTTAAGCAAGGGACAATTTGGTAAATTGTCAGTTAATGGGTTTATTTATTTGGCAAGTGTAATATCCCGCTTATAAGTATCAGTTAACAGTGTTAGAAGTCGATTAAGAAGCTTGGCAATTCTGTAAATACTAAGCAATGGCATTATGGTAAATATGTGGGAAGAGAGGATTGTTTAAAATGAAAACAAGATATTTTCTTGTTCATTTCTTTCTTCCTTCACTCACTCAAAATCAGCTCTCTCCCCTCTTTTCCCCTCTAGCTCACACGCCCCCTCACTCTTTTGCCACAATCCATCAACTTCACCCAAAATTCTTGTGAGAACCTTGCTAAGTAAGCTTGTTAAGGGAAAGCTAGAACAAGAGGAAGAAACAAGGAGAATTGAGGAAGAATCAAGAGAAGAGGAGAGTGGAGCATGCTAGGGTTTTAAAGTTGAAAGCTTGTCAAGCACTATACACAACTAAGGTGAGTTCCTAGGGGTTTTAGGATCCCCTTTGTGAGTTTTTGATGAGTTTTATGTATTATGAGCAAAGTTTGTATTTTGGTACCCTAATCCCTTTTGCTACTAATTCCTTGTTCAAACCTGTTTTAATCAATCAATTCATAGTTGTAAATCATTCCTTATGATGTTATGGTGCTTGGGTATGCTTAAATACGTCAAAAATGGTGGAAAAATCATGTTTTGAACTGGTATTGAACTGTCAATTTCGCTCGGCGATCGCAGGGCGAGAATACAGCGATTTTCACCAAATTTTCCCTGCCTCAAATCGCCCAGCGAAAGGGATTTCGCCCAGCGAAAATGGACAGGCATTTCATGTCTTTTCTGCTTCGTTCTGTGGCCTGTGTACGCGTCAGGCGAGGCTTTTGGTAACCATTTTCAAAGAAAACCTTATTTTATAAGAAAAACACCATTGTGACATATCCGAAGGCACATAACATATACGGAATGAATGAACAAGGGTTTAGTGACGCAATAGGAGTATAAGGGTTAATTGAATAGACAATCCTAAGATGGCAAAGCATTAGAGATGCAAGAATAGAAGTTATTTAAGCTATGGAACATTTCCAACAATTAAGTGATGGCTTATGATAACGATAAGCCTATGATCATAGATTCATATGATATAGATTGGGAGATTAGTTCCCTTAAGAAACGCATTAAGTATGCAAAAGCCTATAGCAAGTATTAGACGTACTTTCGAGTACAAAGGTTAAGAATTAATGAGAATAAGAATGATCCAATGATCAAAGTTAAGAGCCTATTTATAGGTTGAGCTTTAAGAATGAATATTCAAAGATGCATCAGATATGCATAAGTTAAGTTATACATTATATGTATATATATGTTTAAAGAATAAGAACAAATTATTAAGATGGCTTGATGTGTCTCTCGTATGCTCGCTAGTTAGTATACGAGGGGTTCCTGTGAAGTTACCGCCTTAAATGGCAGCCGGAACGGTGAAGTTACCGCTCGTGAGGGCAGCTACACATCCAAGTCTATAAGTTAATGTGTCTCCTGTCTGCTCGTCAGTTAGTATACAGGGGGTCCCCGTGAAGTTACCGCCTTAAATGGCAGCTGGGACGGTGAAGTTACCGCTCGCGAGAGCAGCCACACAAAGATAAGAGGAGTCCGGTGTTAGCCTGATATGATAGGAATTTTCACCGGTAAGAAGGGAGATGTACTTCGGGGTTACTCCACCCGGATGCACTCCGTAAAATGAACTCAGATAATATTGTTTGTTCAACGCTGACTTACTAACTTAATGATTAAGGATGATATAAATCTGTATATATATATATATATATATATATATATATTGATGATTATGAATTATGATGAGAATACGACAAGTAGTCAGCAGAGAAAGAAAGTGATCATAGGATGTCCCCAGATCACTGAGTATAAGTTAAAGTTTAAAGTTAGAATACGATAAGACATGATAAAGATAAGTAGCGATCCTAAGTTTTCCCCTTGATCGCGAAATATGTAGAGAAAGAATTGGCGATCATAGGTATCCCCAAGATTGCCGAGAGTAGGCACGGCGACCCTAGGTTTCCCCCGTGGTTGCCAACAGTAGGTTGGGCTAGAGCTCACTGAGACATTATGTCTCACCCCAATCCTTCTGGTGCAGGTTCATAGGTTAGCAAGAGATGTTCATGGAGATCTTCAGGAAGACGCTGGATGGAGTGCAGATGCTCGTCATGGCAAGCTCAAGAGGTTGACAGATTTTATATATATATATATATATATATATATATGAAAGTGTATTTTGTAATATTTGGATACTTATATAAACGAGCAAATTGTACTCATTCAGTGGCTTGTATATATTAATTATTGTAAATTTTAATGTATCCGATATCAGATTAATACGCATGCTAAATATTCTAGATAATTTAGTATGGGTGTTACAAACACACTAATGATCTCCAAATTGTCAGATCCCTAATGTGAGTATAAGCTCTTTTATTCTCTTTAAAAAATTTGTATGGTTGCATGTTCAACAATTCAAGCATTGAGTTGCTCAAATATCTGCCAAACAATATGGTTATATATGCTATTTCCAAATGCATATAAATAAGATCATACATAAGAATCATATAGACAAAACATAGGAAAATACTTAATTTTTGGAATATAAATTTTCTATTGGGCAATATTGAGACTGAAAAGTCTCTCGGTGATTGAGGTCACCCATAAATTATTATCTTTAATGTCAATTTATTTTTAACTTTATTGATATAAATATTTTGTGACATCTGAAGGATACCTTGAGAGTAATCTCTAAGTATCTAAAACTTGATACAAAAGAAGTGTCCCCAAGATCTTTCATCGATAATTCGTTAGAGATTTTCTTGGTTTCACAAAACTAATATATATCATTGTTGATTAAATAAAATAAAATCGACACATTAAAACATGAATATAAATTTACTCCCCCAGAGCTTACTAAATCCACAACTCTCCATAATATTATCTCAAAACCAAATGAGACAAATACTTTATGAGAATTTGTGATAACAATAAAGAGACAAATTTATTAACTCTTGTTGAGTCTTTAAGTGTTGGCTGCATTGTTTGGCAAAACCAAAGTATGGAATAGAAGCTTTTCCTTATGATGAACATTTCTTCAGTTACAAGTTTTCTCATTTGAAGCCATTCAGAAGCTAAAATCTTCATCAGAAGCTGAAATGCTCATCAGGAGCACTGTAGCACTTCAGAAGCAGTTTCAGGTTCTGAAGCCAGCGTTGACTTCTGTTGACCACATCAGAAGCTGGGTTTGCTGGATTGTTTCTGCACGTATCTTGGAAGATTTAGCAAGGATTTATGTTTGTATAATTGCTTCTAGAATGCTGGGTTAATTGGAGAAGATATCTTGGAAGATTTGGTTCAAAATTATGAAAATTCGTATTTTCTGTTTTAAATCTTTCTAAGATTTAATGCTGTTTTATTTGTTACATTATTGGATCAATCTTATTCTACTAACAAATCAATTCAGAAGATTTGGAGCATAATAAAGAGGCTTGCTGGAGATTATAAAAGGAGGAGCTTTGCTATTGAAGACTTACGATTTTAGAGAGTTTTAATTCAGAAAAAGAGTCTGTGTTAGTTTTAAGCTTGTTAGCTTTGTTTTGTGCACCACTCATATGTTTTGAGTTGGTTTAGAGTTTTATGGAGTTGTAATTCATTCTAAGCCTTTAGGTACGAATGAAGTCTTTGTGTTTTTGAAGTTTTTCTGAAAAACAGAGTGTCTTTGCTTAAGGGTTTCAGTAACAGGTTTGTTACTTGAATAGGAAGTTAGTGGTCTCTAATACTCAACGTGTTGGGTAGAATTCAAGACTAGGAGGAAGTTAATTGCTTAGGCTGGGAACTGGGAGTCAGTGTCTTGAGTCATAAGGATTAATTCCTATAGTGGAATTCCTTCCTGGATTGGTATCCCCCAGAGTAGGAGGTGTTTACTCCGAACTGGGTTAACAAACTTCTGTGTTTTTAGCTTTCCTGCACTTTATTTTCTTGCTTTGCATTGTGTGAGTGTGTGCTCTGTTTTAAGCAAACTGTTGTGCCCTGCGTATAGTTCAGAACCTGCTGGTTCAGAACCTGGTTACTCTGTCACATTGCCTGGCCAGAATTTCAACTCTTAAGTGGATTTCATGATTTTGCAAACCATCTACTTTGTATCAATTGACACAAAAGTTTTCTTCAGTTGCACCATATTGTACCATTAATGTCGCAATTAAGAAACACTGTATTGACATCCATCTTATGTAGCTCCAAAATTATAACAGACAAACTAGTATCATGACTGTCTTAATAGAGTCTTTAAAGTATACTAAATAGAATTTCTCTTATCAGTAAATTCTTTATGACACCAGATGCCCTAGTTCTTGAGGGTGTTGAGTTTGATCTATATGAATTAACTTCTTAACTTGATTGAGAGGAAGAACAATAATGTCCTCATGAGGATCTAAACATACTATAATAATAGCAACTATATGAATATAATTTAGAACCAATTCTTCCTCATTCAATTTTGTTCTATTACCATATATCTCCCCCAAACTCAATATCCTCAAGAAAATTTAACAATTTATGTCTCAAACATTTCCTTAACTGGTGGGACGAAAAACTTATAGTTTTCAAACCTTATAAAACAAGTCATAACTGAATTGACTTTATAATAATTGAATTTAAAAGACACATTGAATCATCATTTGAAAATAAAACTCAAAATATCTTGATTTATTCAAAGAGAAATTAAAACAAAAATGAATTCAAATAATGATTCAGCAAATTGTCTTTTAAATACAAAATAAGCTAGTAACGACAATCTAAAAATAGTCTAAAAATGAATAAAACAATCTTTATCGACTTTGTCCATTCTAAATTGATATATCTTTCAACATCATTGGACATAAGTCAGTCAAAATTACTTTTCTTTATTTGCCCTTATCTTTTGAGGTATTTTTCGAATGAGCACTATTTTATTTTCACTTGCTTCAGCTTTTCTTTATTTGCACACTTTATGAATTGATCCTTTAAAGGATCATTTCTAACTTTAACAGTTATAAACTTAATTGTGCAAAGAGAATACTAAATGCTAAATTTTCGAACAAGTCATATGATAGTTGAAATTACTGAATTTTCGAACGAGTCATCTGATAGTCGAAATTATAGTATCTCAGCAAGATTAAATATTTACATAATGTGCTCCTAATATTTTCTTTGCCTAATAATCTTAATGAAATACTCACTCTCCAATGGGAGCGTGTCTTTCTCCATATTGCTTTAAAAGCACCTTAGTTTAAGCAAAGAAAATATGACAAAAATTTTGTCAACTTAAATAACACATATAAGATCTATGATATTTTAGCTTTATGATCACACGTGGCTTATGAGATTTGGTGTATACTCACTTGTCAAACTTAATTCTCACATTAGATGCTGAATTTGTGAGAGAATGTGAGTTTCACCACCCTTATATAAGTCTAGATCCAAGAACAATTTTAATATTATTCTTTAATTCCTAAAAGTCAAAACTTTTAAGAGTTAAAAATTTAACTCAAATTAACAGATACATAAACTATATTAGCTTAAAGAGAACAAGAGTAGTAAAAAAACACTCACCAAAATACCTAGTGCATCATCAATATCAAGTCTTTAAACAATAATATCAATTGCTAATGGTATTTTACAACAATGATCAAACAATGACAATTTACTTTGACAAAGAATAAATTCTTATAATTGTCACATGTTTACCATAATATATGTGAATGTAAACTCCTAAATATATATAAATAAGTTTACACTCACACAACATCATCACACATGTCAATAAAATATTATAGAGACATGTGCATCTTTATTTGTAAATTAAAAGATCTAAACAAGATACCAAGCGCATCATTAATTTCCAATCTTCGGATTGTAAAAAATTAACTGCAAGTGGTACTCTCAATGCAATGATCAAACATTGATGATAAGTCCTGTAACACCCATATAGAGATTGCCTAGGATCTCTTACGAGTATTAAAATTTCGTACCGGATACATTAAATACAATACCGAAAGTTGTTTAATATTTATACAATGCATAAGTTCCCAATACAATCAATTATCCGATACAAAACATTCTCCGTAATATACATCATTTTACATCATTATATATAAACATCCAAATATAACATAAGCAGCACGATCAATCCAAAGCTTTCTCTTTACCTTTACGTCGTGCTTCCTGCTGAGAACCTGCACCAGAAGGAAAGGGATGAGACATAACATCTCAGTGAGCTCCTACCCTACCAACTGTTGGCAACCACGGGGGTAACCTAGGGTCGTCGTGCCTACTCTCAGCAATCTTGGGGATACCTACGATCGCCGTCATTCTTTACTTATTTCGCGATCAAGGGGAAAAATCTAGGATCGCTGCATGGCTTAATCATTTCTCATCATATGCTAACTTTAACCTAACTTGTACTTAGTGATCGAGGGGAATATCTTAGGATCACTTTTGTTCACTAGGAACTAGTTGGCATATAACTCAATATATAAATATACATAATCCTCTTCATATCTTAAGTTAGAAGTTAGCATTGAACAATCAATAATTATCTGAGTTCATTTTACGGAGTGCATCCGGGTGGAGTAACCCCGAAGTACATCTCCCTTCTTACCGGTGAAAATTCCTATCATATCAGGCTAACACCGGACTCCTCTTCTTTTGTGTGGCTGCTCTCGCGAGCGGTAACTTCACCGTCCCAGCTGCCATTTAAGGCGGTAACTTCACGGGGACCCCCTGTATACTAACTAACGAGCAGACAGGAGACACATTAACTTTATAGACTTGGATGTGCAGCTGCCCTCACGAGCGGTAACTTCACCGTTCCGGCTGCCATTTAAAGGCGGTAACTTCACAGGAACCCCTCGTATTCTAACTAACGAGCATACGAGAGACACATCAAGCCCAAATCATAATTTATATTTCTTATTCTTCAAAATAATATGTCTTGAATACTTAACCTATAAAGGTTCTTGACTTAGAACATAGAATCATTCTCAACGATTCTCGTCTTATGTACTTGTAAGTGTTTTTTTCTCTACTATACTTTGTGCATAAAATGCATCACTTAGGGAGAACATTCTCCCAATACATAACATATGAACCTATTCCTCATGATATATAATAAATACATTCTCTAAGGATAGGTCTTATAATGCTTATTAGCGACTCTTAATCATTACATGTTGTTCCTTGAGTCTGAAGCAATATTGGATAGCTGAAATGGTGCAAGATTTGATGAAGAAAACAATATGGTTCTGCCACTGTGCCATCGTGACACGATTTGGAAATCGTGTCACGATTTCCTACCCAGAAATCGTGGTAGTCTCTGCCTATAAAATCGTGACACGGTTGTAAAATCGTGACACGATTTTACCTGCAGTTGGACAGCATAGGGCAAGTTCAAAACGTGATTTCCACCATTTGGCTTATCCAATCATGCCCAGACATTATAACAGCTTAAAGGGTAAATTCTAAGGCATATAAACAGATTACAACATGTAATGATCAAGAATTACTCACAACATAGAATTAGGGTACTAAAATTGGCAACTTTGATCATAATACTAAAAACTCTCAAACTTACTCAAGAGGGTTCTAAAACCCTGTGGAGCTCATCTTAAACCTCAATTGGTGCTGATTAAGCTTGAATTCCAAAGCCCTAACTTGCTCCAATCTACCACTTCTCTTGATTCTTCCTTGTTCTTCTTTCCTTTCTCTTGTTCTAACTTCCAAGCCAAGCTTACTAGGAAGAACTTTCTCACAAGAATTGGGATGAAATCTTGATGAGTGAGGGAAGGAGGGGTGAGGCGTGTAACTAGAGGAAGGGAGGGGAAGAGAGCTGATTTTGGGAGTGTGGAATGGAAGGAAGAAAATGGTAAGAAAATATCTTACCTCTCATTCTAAATATTCTTCCCTATCCATTTATTTACTATTATGCCATTGCCTCTTAATTACAAAATCGCCATGCTTGCTTCATAAGTTTCTAACACTAATAACTGATACTTATAAGAGGGATATTACAAGTCCTGTCAAATAATAGTCACATTTGGGCATCCTGTTATCCACATGGAAAATTACTTTATAATCACCACATATTTACCATCACAGGTATGTAACTATTCAGCCAAGTTGTGCCTTCTTTGGGGCCGACGATAACTCGCATAAATAATTACACACTACATCTTTTGTAACTTCAGTTGAGTCGAATCTACGCAACAAAGGTTACTTGGGAAACATTATTGTAATATCCCGCTTATAAGTATCAGTTATTGGTATTAGTAACTTATGAAGCAAGCATGGCATTATGGTAAATAAATGGTAATGGCAATTATGTAAATTTTTAAAAAGGGAGGATTGGTTAAATTTGGAGGCAAGATATTTTCTTGCTATTTCCTTCACTCTTTTCACTCTTCTAAAAACCAGCAATTTTCTCTCCTTCCCTCTTCTCACACGCCCTCCCTCATCTTGCCAACACTCATCCAAACTTCATCTAAACCCTTGTGAGAAAGTCCATGCTAGCAAGCTTGGCTTGGAAGTTAGAACAAGAGAAGGAAAAGAAGACCAAAGCTAAGGTTGGAGAAGGAAGCAAGGGAAGGAATCAAGCTATGATTGGAAGGGGGAAAGCTTGCAAGGAAGCAAGCAATGATTGAGGTGAGCTCTCTAGGGTTTTAGAACCCACTATGAGTAAGTTTAAGTGTTCCTAGCATTATCAAGTTATGAATTTTAGTACCTTAATCCTATGTTGTGAGCAATTCTTGATCATTACATGTTGAAATCTGTTAATATGCATTAGAATTTATCCCTTAAAGTTGTATGATGTATGGACATGATTGGATAAGCCAAAATGGTGGAAATCATGTTTTAAACTTGGCCTTTGCTGTCCAACTGCAGGTACAACCGTGTCACGATTTTATAGGCAGAACATACCACATTTTCTGGGTAGAAAATCGTGTCACGATTACCAAATCGTGTCACGATTTCACAGTAGGCAGGGCTATGGTGTTTTTCATCAATTCTTGCACCGTTCTGGCTATCCAATACTGCTTCATACTCAGGGAACAACATGTAATGATTAAGAGTCGCTAACAAGCATTATAAGACATATCCTTAGAGAATGTATAATTGTATAGAATGAGGATTAGGTTCAAATGTTAAGTATTGGGATAATGTCCTCCCTAAGTGGTGCATTTTATGCACCAAGTATAGTAGAGGAAAGGAACACTCACAAGAGCATAAGACGAGAATCGATGAGGATGATTCCATGTTCCAAGTTTAGAACCTATTATAGGTTATATATTCATGAGAGAATACTTAAGAATAAGAGCAAGTTAAGAACCTCTTATAGGTCAAGCACTTAAGAATGATTACCTAAAGGATGCATTAGATATGCACAAGAATACGGAATGTAATAGATATGCATATGAACTTAAGTTAAGAATTTAATGATAAAGATTATACGTGTTCATCAGACTCCGGGTTACGCCGGATGGGATTTCTCCGAAAGGGCTATCCACACGTAAGTTATAAGAATATGTTAAACGTGTTCATCAGACTCCGGGATTCGCCGGATGGGACTCTTCCGAGAGGATTGTCCACACGTATGTTAAAAGATTAAGCATGTCCAGCAGGCTCCGGGATACGCCGGATGGGACTTCTCCGAGAGGGTTGTCTACATGCAAAGTTAAGTTGTGTCCAGCAGGCTCCGGATTATGCCGGATGGGGCTTCACCGAGAGGGTTGCCTACACAAAGATAAGAGGAGTCCGGTGTTAGCATGATATGATAGGAATTTCACCGGTATGATGGGAGATGTACTTCGGGGTTACTCCACCCGGATGCACTCCGTAAAATGAACCAAGATAATGTAATGTTTGTTCAACGCTAACTTCTAACTTTATGTTATGAAAGATGATTATGAATATGAATATGAATATGTATACGTACTATGTGCTAAGAGCTAAGACAAAGTAGTCATTAGACATCAGCAAGTGATCATAGACTTCCCCTCGATCACTAAGCATAAGGTTATGTACATGAAAAGTATAAGATGAGGTAAAGACATGAAGTGATCCTAAGTTTTCCCTTGATCGCGAAATATTTAGAGAAAGACGGCGATCGTAGGTATCCCCAAGATCGCTAAGAGTAGGCACGACGACCCTAGGTTTCCCCCGTGGTTGCCAACAGTAGGTTGGGCTGGAGCTCACTGAGACATTATGTCTCATCCCAATCCTTCTGGTGCAGGTTTTCAGGTTAGCAAGAGTTTTCAGAGGAAGATCTTCAGGAAGACGCTGGATGGAGTGCAGATGCTCGTCATGGACAAACTCAGGAAGTCGGCAGATTATCTATGTATATGAGAGTGTAATTGTAAATAATATTTGGATATTTGTATAATCGAGCTATTTGTACTCATTCAGTAGTTTAGTATAAATATTATTATTGAAAATTTTAATGTATCCGGTATCAAATTAATACACATGCTAAATATTCTAGATAATTTAGTATGGGTGTTACAACATTATTGTTTCAACCGACTCAACCGCAGTTACTAGATAATTTTAATATATATCAAATGGGTGATAAGTCCTGTCAAATAATAGTCACATTCTGGTATCCTATTATTTACATGGAAAATTACTTTATAATCACTACGCATTTACTATCACAAGCATGCAACTATCCGGCCAAGTTGTGTCTTCCTTAGGGCCGACGACAACTCGCATGAATAATTACATACTACGTCTTTTGTAAGTTCAATTGAATCAAATCTAAGCAACAGAGGTTACTTTGGCAACATGTTGTTTCAACCAAAACAACCGTAATTACTAGACATTTCATAGTAAATTAAATGGGAATGGTCTTAAATTTACAAGGCACTACCGACATAATTTGCGCGTAAGTTCTTTACGCGCGTAATTTCTTTACATCAAGATTATTTCTTTACGCGCAAAATTTTCTTGCGCGCATAATTTTTTTATGCGGGGAATTTCCAACAATAAGCCTTATAAGTATACTGTTTTTTAATTAAAACAACAAATTTGTTTTACAAATAAATTTAATTTCAAAAAACATATTTTTGACTACACTATAATGAAAAAACTGTTTTTTCAAAATTGAATTAAAATAGATAACAGTTTTAAAATAAGAATATTATTATTAAAAATATTAAAAGATATAGACGTTCTAAATAAAAAAACAGTATGCAATATAAAACTTATTGTTGGATCTTATATATTTTGTCATTCTAACAAAACTAGAACTATAATTATACATAATATCCTAAAACTGTCAAGCATAAAAATTAAACTTCTAATAACAACATCATATCCTACATACATAAAAAAATCGATTTTGCACATAGAAAAATTTCTATTTTCATCTAACTCTTTTTTTTTTAATTTTAAATATTCTAACTTTTTTTTAAATTTTGAAAATTAAAAAAACATGTATATTCTAAACTACTTTTTAAACAAAACATTTAGTCAACTTATACCTTTTTTTTTTACATTTTAAAGAGTTTTATTATAATGAGTGTTAAAAAAAGATTTAATATAAAGCATTAATAAACAGTTTTTTATTATTAAATTTCGAAAAAATATTAGAACTCTTGGTTTTAATTATTTATGTCACTAGCTAGGAACTATTTTCTCTAAATTAAAAATACTATCTCATAGTTCAAAAAAAACAACAGTTAATTTTCTCTAAAATTAATTAATAAAAAAACAGTGGTAAATATTCAACACTAGAACTATAATTATACATATAATTTACAAATCTACCAAAAAAAAAAACAAATATTCAACAACAATCATTTATCCCCTTTAATACAACAGTTTTTATTATTTTAAATAATATAAGTTTTCACTACAAAATAACAACAGAAAACTTAATTCAGTAGCTTGTAAAATTTTCGTGTGCCTATACAGAAATATACATAAACGAAATTTCCATTCATTTTGTTTACATACTCAACAACTCAACACAGCATGCATGACATTAGAAAATATTCAGAAAAAACTATACTAACTTGTAAAAGAGCAGCAACAAACAGATCCACGAGCAAGCTTCACAGGAGGCGAAAAAAAGCTTTGGCAAATGAGATTGAACAAACTATTGCAGCAAACAAGAAAGAAAACAATTAGAGAATTAGATGATGAAATAATACAAATAAAGGAAAGAATACAAATAAATGAAATAATACAAATAAATGAAAACAATTAAAGAAAACAAATAAATCAGTAGAATATAATTATTGTAAAAAATAATACAAATAAATGAAAGAAGTTTTTACCACAAAATTAGAGAATTAGATGATGAATGCAGCAAGGTGAAAGAAGAAATGAGAAAGAGGATTTTTTTTTAGTATGAGAGGAAGCTTTTGCGTCTGAGAAGAAGGGGAAAATGAGGAGGCATGGTCATTTATATAGAGTAAATTGTGCTAGGAGTTTAGCGAGGGGCAGCCCCTCGGATTCTGTTTTCGTCAGGTCAAACAGACATAAAACAGTCAAAGCAGCTTTTTGGTCTCTTGTGCCAGGGCTTTTACGAGGGAACGCCCCTGGCAAATTGCGATGTCAGCGCTAACGGTCAAATTGGCAGGCTTTTGGTCTTTTCGAAGTCAGCTTTCCACTATGCGAGGGGCAACCCCTCGGAAATTCCCTGTCATATGCTGACAAATGATATGCGTTTGAAATTTGACTTTCCCGCCTTGCAATAATCGAGGGCTTATGCGAGGGGTAGGCCCTGTCAAATTTCCCAGGGGGTTTTCCTTGCTCTACTCCTGGCAAATTTCCCAGGAGTTCATGCTCCTGGCATTAGACCCTGGCTAATAGTAATTTTTCTTGTAGTGGGTACCATAAGGCCACTCAGCAACCCTTAAGTGTGAAGACAAGTTCATAAAAATTTGAAAGAAGATGCAAGTCAAAAATCACACCAATGTGGGTATGACAATACATTTACAAGTATCGCATAAAAGCGAAAACATAAATAGCATGAAATATGTCCAAAATACATGATTGGAGGAAAAGAAAAATAATGTTATTGTAGAAACTTAATAACAATAATCTCAAACATCACAATCATGCTATAAACCAAATATTCAATTTCAAATCAAATAAAAAAAATTGAATCTTTATATGCCAAAAATATTCATGTCACAATTGATTCACATATAGCAATGATTCTTTAAATGAAATGATGAATAACTCTAAACTTAATTATTTCCTAAATAAGGAAACACACTTTATATGTTTATAAATAAACAAACAAAACTAGAATCAATATTTTCAAAATTTAAAGAATCAAAACCTTACTTTCAATACTTCCCAATGAGGGCAACAATATTTTGAGATTCATTATTACTAGGCAACAAGTATATCACAAATATATTTTAAGTTTTTGAACCCTTTATTTGCCTACTTCTCAAAATAAACTCTATGTATAATTTTTTTTTTGTGAATCAAAACCAATTTCAAATAGAAATTAAGCCGCAAGATATGATAATGATATTTGAAAATCATCTCGAATCAAATTTTTAAAACAAATCAAATCCAAATACTTATTTTTATTTATATTTTCTATAATAAAGACCGAATAGATATAACAATACAACAAACTTTATAAATAAGTTAAACCGAGAGATTTAATTGAAAAATACCAAAATCAAATTTTGAAACTTAAATTTGATCTGAATCCAAAAAAAAAACATAAACACGATCGTAATCCTTATCAAAATCGTCATTCCAATTCTTATTTTATTTTTCTTCTCAAAAAATAAAATGAAATAACCGTTAAAAAAAATCCAAAACAGTATGTTTCAAATTCACTTACTAACTATAAATCTTTATAGTAATTCAAAGAAGCAAAAGTTCAAAATAGCAGGTACTTGAATTCAGATATCCATGATGAGGAAAAAATTTCTATCCAAATTCATGTATTTTATTTTGAAGGGATATGAAACCATATATATCAGCATGTATCAATTTGACAATAATAGAATATTTTATAATAAAACAATTGATACCATTCATGCGATTAATTGACAAAGAAATTCGCAAATAATAATTGCATGTACTGTAACAGTATTTAAATTTAATAACTATTCTCCTTTAAGCATAAGTCCTGACAATGCAAAGAAAGAAAAAAAAAAATCGTTTCTTTGTAAGGCAAAAGAAAAGGCGGAACAAATATGTATTCCATATCAACTCCTTAGATGCTCGATAAACAAAATTGGAATAAGTAAAATCGTTATAGCCACGATTTTGGATTTATTGTATAGGTGAGGTTTCATTAAACTAAGTAGCGACCCATACATGAGAGATTTCATCAATTTAAAAAACGAAGGAAAAAACTCAAATGATTTAGGGTTCTTATTACTTTTGGAAGCAGAACCTTAAATCAAACACGAACAATTTTAGGCACAAATAGAGTATTATCCCAATAAATCAAACATGAAGACCGCTCTGATAACACTTGTTGGAAATTTAGGTCTTAACAAAAACAGATTTCATAAAACATGTTCAATAATTATGAATCAATAGCGGAATCAAACAAAACATTGAACATGATTATGATCAGATCTACAACATGTTTGATTTATCAAGGATATTAATAATTTAAGGTATTAGAAATACCTGAATTAAGCTTTGATGACAGCCTTCTCATCAACAAGGATAACCAAGGAGAGAAGATGATTTGAAACACACAATAAAGTTAGCGGCGTGAGTTCCCATTATTCCGTTAATGAGTCATCCGGACATCCACTCATATTGAGTTCATATCAACTTATTAAATATTTAATTAATTATCCAATTAGAAATCTAATAGCCTTATTACTTAATTTGATCACTAATCAATTAAGGCTCACAATTGATAAATAGCTAATATAATTATTATTACGATATTTGCCCACGTAATGATATCGGAATATAATTAAATAATAAAATATTTCCACAATCTCCCACTTGAGCTACATATCTTAATAATTATACCAGACTTCTTTAGGCGCGCGTCTGAATGCTATTTATATTTAGATTTTATTGCATGTGGGCTGTTAAGCCAAAGTTGCAATTGTCAAGCAACTTGAGTTTTTTCTTCAATGGATTAAATGCATGCACGTGTTTTTATTCTAATACTATGGTTATGCATGTATCATGTGGTGCTCAACGTAGCTTACTTTGAAATAGTAGAAGGAGCACGAGGCCAAATTGTTGTTTAAATATACCAATACGATTAAGATGTATATATTAAGATGATCATTGTAACACCCATAATAAGATTGCCTAGGATCTTATACGAGTATTAAAATTTCGTACTGGATACATTAATTTACAATATAAATATTCTTACAAATATATTACATCACACTGTAATATTACATTCCAAAGTTAAACAACATCTCTGATGCATGTACAACATAAGTACAACCATATAATACAATCATCCATAACATATAACAACAGCACGATCAGTCCGTAGCCTTTTCCTTACCCTTGTTGCGTGCTGATTGCGATCCTGCCTGTGAACCTGCACCAGAAGGAATGGGATGAGACATAATGTCTCAGTGAGCTCTACCCAACCTACTGTTTGGCAACCACAGGGAACCTAGGGTCGCCATGCCTACCTTGGCAATTTAGGGGAAATCTAGAATCGCCAAGTCTTTAACCTGCCTATGACTTTAACTGTAACCTTTCTATAACTATAAACTTCCTGTGACTGCAACTATAACAACTTTAACTATAACTGTAAATCATAAAACGAATAAAGTGTTTTATGTTAGCTGTTAGCGTTGAACAAACAATTATCTGAGTTCATTTTACGGAGGGCACCCCGGGTGGAGCAACCCCGAGATACGTCTCCCTATAACCGGTGAAATTCCTATCATATCAGGCTAACACCGGACTCCCTATAAAACGTGTGGACAACCCTCTCGGAGAAGTCCCATCCGGCGAATCCCGGAGTCTGATGAACACGCCACTGTAAAACGTGCAAGCACGCCACTATAAAACGTGTAAACACGCCAATATCTTTAATCTTTAATTCTTTAACTATAACGTATGAACATATAATCAGTCTCTTTAATTCTATAATCATCCTGTAATCTATAATCTGTAATCTTTAAGTCCTTGGTTTATCGTTTTCATAAACCACCTATGATCTTGGAAAACCAACACTATATGAAGTTGTCTTAAACTATAATTAGCAAAGCATTCCTACTCTCATTGCTCATAGGTTGCACATACTAACATGTATATGGAGTTGCTTGGTAAGGGATAATCCCATTACTAGCTTCTATACTCCACTACATAGCTTAAATATTGAGTAATCATCTCCCTATGCCATACCTATTACCCACCATAACTTATATGCATTCCTATACTCAAAAACATGAAATTTGATGACTGGAAAATCGGGGGCCGATTTGCTAAAATCGGGGGCCGAAATTTCACGCAACAAATGTAACACCCTATTTCCCGACGATAATTATTAAATAATAATTATATATTTAATAAAGAGGATGTTACAAAACTCGTCAATATATCACATATAACATAAACACTTTCTTTAAATAATAATTTCAACAGCAGAAAACATTTCATTGATTTCATTAATATTGATTATCCTTGTTATTCAACATCATAAATAGAAATAACAATATTTCCAAGTTCTCGACTTAAAAACAAATTAATTTCAACGTCAACCCCAACCCTGGTGTTACAAGAATCAGAGCTCGTAGCGACTACATGCTTAATAGATTACTAAATAAAATGAAAACTAGATGGAAGACGTATTCCATCTCCACCTTCTAAGTCGTCCCACAGCTAAACTTCCGCAACCTGAGTGTCTGTACCCAGGAGTACAATCACCACAAAGAAAACAACACAACAACAACAAAGGGGTGAGAAATCCTGCCGTAACATAATATTAGGGAAAAGCACGCACAACATTATAATACAACAATAACAATATTCTGTCGTCATATGATCTTCGACATTTATTATATTCTTCTCAACTAATCATACATATCATCATCTCATTCAATTCACACTTAAAAACACCAAGTATAAGTATCATCATTTAAATGCATATGGACTCACCCTAAGACCTATATGAATGTGGTACCACACCTATCGTCGTCATAATTTGCCAGAGATATGTTACTGGACTTTCGTCGTCATAAATTGTCAGAGATATGTTACTGGACTTTCATCGTCATTTCATCTTCATAATTCCTAGACACGACTCTATATGCATGCATGGTGACAGACTCATCAGGTATTACACATCATCACGTCATCATGAATTCACATTCATAAATGCAAGACTCTCCCTAATATGCACAACATCAATGCAAAACACACCGTCATCATTCTCATCGTCTTCATAAATAAACATCATCATTCTCATCATCAAAATAATATAGACATCGTCATTCTCATCATCATTATAATATATACATCATCATTCTCATCGTCATAGTAATATAGACATCATCATTCTCATCATCATTATAATATAAACATCACTCTCATCATCATATTAACGCAAGTATCATCATTTCTCATCATATTTATTTATACACTTGTATATAATATCAATCGTCATCACTCTTTGTCATAGTCATATGATTCCTCGTCATTACTCTCTATTACCGTCTATATCTCTACATTATCTCCTCATCAATCCAACCCTTAAGCACGACCCGTTTCTACGTCAACAACCCTCTATTTTATTTTATTATTCATCTTACGGACATGCTCTATTCTCTCATCTATTCTAGGCTCTCTAGATATTTTATCCTGATAGCACACCCTATTCCTCCTTCTTAGTGTTAAGATGTTTACTTCTCCATTAACATTACATATAACGTCTCCTCTCTATACAACTAGGTTTCACCTCACCATCGTCAATAACTCTTTCCTACTTATCCCTCTCATTATTACGACTTTATACCTTAATCCCCGTCTCACATTTGTCGTCATCTATAACCTCGACCATTCCCCTAATCTTAACTTCATTCTAATTCAAAGTTATTATCTCACCTTATCGATACTTTCTACGTCAGCAACTTTCCTCACTAAAACTTCATTATAATTTAATGTTTTATTCTCTCGATACCGGTCATTATTATTATCGTCAAACATTATGACTATTACCTCTTATCTTCTTTCCTATTCATCTCGCTCTCTTCTAATCAATTCCCATCTTATTCACCGCTATCCTCATTCCTATTATCTTTCACTACTCAATACACACCTTATATGTTCCTACCTAACATTCATCTTAAGCTCCTTAATTACCTTGACTCTTTTACTCTTCAACTTAACAATATTCCTAAGCTCATTATTTGTTTAAGAAGATTATATTTAACTTCATCACTTACTCGGAAGGCACCTACGTTATATCCCTTCTTATCATCGTCTCTTTTCACTTCTTTATCTCTTCATATTTTATACTCTCTTAATCAGCTTACCATATTAGACCTTTTAAAAATACCCCAATGAATTAATCCTGTCGTTATCACTCCGCCGTGAACTACTCATCTACATCCCTCACACTTCTCCTTCTACTGCTTAAACTACTTCACCTTTTTAGGCTCAAGACTCATCAAGTATTAAATGTCAACACATCAACAACAGCTTACAGTCATAGATGCAAACTCTTCCTATTTTTCACAACACCGGGACAAAACATATCGTCGTTATTCACATCATCAGCATAAGAAAACGTTGTCATCATGAATATACATCGTCACTCACATCATTTATATAATCAACATCATCATTACGAGTATGCTTCACCAACTTCATCATATTTATATATTCAGTAGTCAACGTCATTAGCAACTTCATTATCTAAGCGCTTTCATTCTCACCATTCACTATCCTACTCCTCTCTCTTTATTTCTTCTTGGATTTGTCTCTAACACCCTAAAGTTCTTCCATGTATTAATTCGTTAAGGGGTTGGGGAACTACCCTTAAGACACCAGACTAGACTCCCTTCATTTATGTTTATAGGTTCGGAACCCTAGTATACGCTTACTTTTCACGCTAACAACTTTCTTAGACTTACTATTCATATCGCAGCATGACCCAGGTACAATATTTTATTCATAACTCAAGTTCTAGAGGTCTAAATGGATTCAAACCAAAGGGAAATGAAAGCTGACATCTATATCTAAAACTTTCATGAAGGGACCTAAGTCAAATTCGGGACAGAGAGGGGTGGAAATGTTTCGTTTCCTAAACCTGGGCAGAGTGCACGACCGTGCCGACCCCTGTGTAGTAATATGACCATAAATCGAGTTGTGGATGTCTAAATGAGGTCACTCCAAAGCCACGAGAATGCTAACATCCATATCTACAACTTTTATGAAGACACCTAAGCTCAATTCGGAACTGAAAATGGTCAAAAAGTTGTTCCAAAATCGCGTCACGATTCTGTCAGCATCAGAACGCAGATTTTGTAATTTTCCACCATGGGAGCTTCCCCGGCTCCGATTTCGACCCCCCCCCCCCCCCCCAACTCACCCAATTCGTCCCTAAACATCACCCTAAGAGGTTACCCTATCATTCAAACACTAATTTCCCATTAACCTACTGATTCACACACTCTCTTCATGGTCAATCCTCTATTCGTAAACCATAAACTAGTTTCTCTTAATTTTAAATAATTCAACCTCGTCTTTACCTCCGTCCATCATCAATCTCTCATCACAATCTCACATCATAACAGAAACATTATCTTAAGAATTAAACAGCCCCCATCATATATTAAGATACCCTAAAGTGCAAAGATTCTCCCCCTTACCTCGATTCCTCTGAAATCTCTGGTTTGGCTTGACTTCGTTGTAGCTAGGTTTTTCCTTTCTCTGACGGCTGCTCTTCTCTCTGTTTCTACGTTCAGCAAAACTGAGTTCTAATTTCCCAAAACCCTTATTTATATTTGGTCTAGCCACTCTTCATATAATTTTCCTCTTCTATTCACTATTCTTTTGCTTTTCCCCTCCCCCACTTATTAAAAACCTATTTTCTACACCTCCTACTCTTTTCTACTTGTTTTTCAATTCTCTTTCTATATTATTTAAATTCTGGTATCATAAATTAATTCACCAATATAATTCAACCCTCTCAACATTTACATCACATTCAAATAAAACAGCATTAATAATAATATTCACCACGCCACACCTATTAAAATTTATTGAATTACTTAAAATATAAAATTGGGGCGTTACAACTCTCCCCCACTTAATAGATTTTCGTCCTCGAAAATTACTCGAAGGTAACTGCTATGGATAAAACTTCCTCATCCGATTCTACCCTCCTATACTCATTCTTTACTCCTCCAGTTCATATTCAGTCTTAGAAATCCAGATCCTAAACTAATAAAAATCAACTAGCTACCGTCTACACCTTCATGTGTCATCCATCCTCAACATACAACTGTTACCTGTTACATATTAAATCCTTCGAACATTCATGTGGTCCTATAGTACTTCACCATTTGGTCTATTCTTGACATACCCCAATCAACCGCTCAACTTATCCTTTAATAATTCATATGAAAGCTTAAAATACAACTAAAGGTCGTCTACACTTCACTCCTACTAGGATAATTCAACTGATCTAAACTCATATTCCTCATCTGTAAATGAATACCATCTAATCTACGTCCTCCAAAGATATCCTTCTCTTTAACATCTTATGACTATCCATCTGAAACACGTCCCGCCAAATGATTTTCATCCCAGCTAATAACTAATCTAAACCATACCCATCATTCTGGTACAACTTATTCACCCACACTTACACTTACAAGGTCGAACCAAAAATTCTCAACTCATACCACCAACCTAACTTGTTAAGTCTCAATACCAAACTCATGCTCCATATTCCTTCAACCCAACTCTAGCACTAATTTAATTCCGAGGTTTATTACCATATCGTTTAACTTCTCACCTCAAAGACTTAAACTTCTCTTCTGAAATGGCACCACCCGTTAAACATCTCTGACGAGCCGAAGTGTCTCCCCCACTTGTACCTTTTCCTACTCGCAGCCTCGTGTTGAAACTTCCACCCTTCCTCATCAACCGGAACCTTACAAAGCTTACTACGCCCCTGATTCTTACCCTCATTCTCTCTAGAACTCTTGTAGTGACAGACTTCGCTCGACTATCTCCCTCTAACCACCATCAATAGCTAAACAACAATTAACAGAATCTGACATCAACAGTGTCTGCACACATGCCGTCTGTGGGGACATAACACGATTATAAAACCTAGGCCGGATGGACCAACCAGGCTCTGATACCAACTATGTAACACCCTATTTCCCGACGATAATTATTAAATAATAATTATATATTTAATAAAGAGGATGTTACAAAACTCGTCAATATATCACATATAACATAAACACTTTCTTTAAATAATAATTTCAACAGCAGAAAACATTTCATTGATTTCATTAATATTGATTATCCTTGTTATTCAACATCATAAATAGAAATAACAATATTTCCAAGTTCTCGACTTAAAAACAAATTAATTTCAACGTCAACCCCAACCCTGGTGTTACAAGAATCAGAGCTCGTAGCGACTACATGCTTAATAGATTACTAAATAAAATGAAAACTAGATGGAAGACGTATTCCATCTCCACCTTCTAAGTCGTCCCACAGCTAAACTTCCGCAACCTGAGTGTCTGTACCCAGGAGTACAATCACCACAAAGAAAACAACACAACAACAACAAAGGGGTGAGAAATCCTGCCGTAACATAATATTAGGGAAAAGCACGCACAACATTATAATACAACAATAACAATATTCTGTCGTCATATGATCTTCGACATTTATTATATTCTTCTCAACTAATCATACATATCATCATCTCATTCAATTCACACTTAAAAACACCAAGTATAAGTATCATCATTTAAATGCATATGGACTCACCCTAAGACCTATATGAATGTGGTACCACACCTATCGTCGTCATAATTTGCCAGAGATATGTTACTGGACTTTCGTCGTCATAAATTGCCAGAGATATGTTACTGGACTTTCATCGTCATTTCATCTTCATAATTCCTAGACACGACTCTATATGCATGCATGGTGACAGACTCATCAGGTATTACACATCATCACGTCATCATGAATTCACATTCATAAATGCAAGACTCTCCCTAATATGCACAACATCAATGCAAAACACACCGTCATCATTCTCATCGTCTTCATAAATAAACATCATCATTCTCATCATCAAAATAATATAGACATCGTCATTCTCATCATCATTATAATATATACATCATCATTCTCATCGTCATAGTAATATAGACATCATCATTCTCATCATCATTATAATATAAACATCACTCTCATCATCATATTAACGCAAGTATCATCATTTCTCATCATATTTATTTATACACTTGTATATAATATCAATCGTCATCACTCTTTGTCATAGTCATATGATTCCTCGTCATTACTCTCTATTACCGTCTATATCTCTACATTATCTCCTCATCAATCCAACCCTTAAGCACGACCCGTTTCTACGTCAACAACCCTCTATTTTATTTTATTATTCATCTTACGGACATGCTCTATTCTCTCATCTATTCTAGGCTCTCTAGATATTTTATCCTGATAGCACACCCTATTCCTCCTTCTTAGTGTTAAGATGTTTACTTCTCCATTAACATTACATATAACGTCTCCTCTCTATACAACTAGGTTTCACCTCACCATCGTCAATAACTCTTTCCTACTTATCCCTCTCATTATTACGACTTTATACCTTAATCCCCGTCTCACATTTGTCGTCATCTATAACCTCGACCATTCCCCTAATCTTAACTTCATTCTAATTCAAAGTTATTATCTCACCTTATCGATACTTTCTACGTCAGCAACTTTCCTCACTAAAACTTCATTATAATTTAATGTTTTATTCTCTCGATACCGGTCATTATTATTATCGTCAAACATTATGACTATTACCTCTTATCTTCTTTCCTATTCATCTCGCTCTCTTCTAATCAATTCCCGTCTTATTCACCGCTATCCTCATTCCTATTATCTTTCACTACTCAATACACACCTTATATGTTCCTACCTAACATTCATCTTAAGCTCCTTAATTACCTTGACTCTTTTACTCTTCAACTTAACAATATTCCTAAGCTCATTATTTGTTTAAGAAGATTATATTTAACTTCATCACTTACTCGGAAGGCACCTACGTTATATCCCTTCTTATCATCGTCTCTTTTCACTTCTTTATCTCTTCATATTTTATACTCTCTTAATCAGCTTACCATATTAGACCTTTTAAAAATACCCCAATGAATTAATCCTGTCGTTATCACTCCGCCGTGAACTACTCATCTACATCCCTCACACTTCTCCTTCTACTGCTTAAACTACTTCACCTTTTTAGGCTCAAGACTCATCAAGTATTAAATGTCAACACATCAACAACAGCTTACAGTCATAGATGCAAACTCTTCCTATTTTTCACAACACCGGGACAAAACATATCGTCGTTATTCACATCATCAGCATAAGAAAACGTTGTCATCATGAATATACATCGTCACTCACATCATTTATATAATCAACATCATCATTACGAGTATGCTTCACCAACTTCATCATATTTATATATTCAGTAGTCAACGTCATTAGCAACTTCATTATCTAAGCGCTTTCATTCTCACCATTCACTATCCTACTCCTCTCTCTTTATTTCTTCTTGGATTTGTCTCTAACACCCTAAAGTTCTTCCATGTATTAATTCGTTAAGGGGTTGGGGAACTACCCTTAAGACACCAGACTAGACTCCCTTCATTTATGTTTATAGGTTCGGAACCCTAGTATACGCTTACTTTTCACGCTAACAACTTTCTTAGACTTACTATTCATATCGCAGCATGACCCAGGTACAATATTTTATTCATAACTCAAGTTCTAGAGGTCTAAATGGATTCAAACCAAAGGGAAATGAAAGCTGACATCTATATCTAAAACTTTCATGAAGGGACCTAAGTCAAATTCGGGACAGAGAGGGGTGGAAATGTTTCGTTTCCTAAACCTGGGCAGAGTGCACGACCGTGCCGACCCCTGTGTAGTAATATGACCATAAATCGAGTTGTGGATGTCTAAATGAGGTCACTCCAAAGCCACGAGAATGCTAACATCCATATCTATAACTTTTATGAAGACACCTAAGCTCAATTCGGAACTGAAAATGGTCAAAAAGTTGTTCCAAAATCGCGTCACGATTCTGTCAGCATCAGAACGCAGATTTTGTAATTTTCCACCATGGGAGCTTCCCCGGCTCCGATTTCGACCCCCCCCCCCCCCCCAACTCACCCAATTCGTCCCTAAACATCACCCTAAGAGGTTACCCTATCATTCAAACACTAATTTCCCATTAACCTACTGATTCACACACTCTCTTCATGGTCAATCCTCTATTCGTAAACCATAAACTAGTTTCTCTTAATTTTAAATAATTCAACCTCGTCTTTACCTCCGTCCATCATCAATCTCTCATCACAATCTCACATCATAACAGAAACATTATCTTAAGAATTAAACAGCCCCCATCATATATTAAGATACCCTAAAGTGCAAAGATTCTCCCCCTTACCTCGATTCCTCTGAAATCTCTGGTTTGGCTTGACTTCGTTGTAGCTAGGTTTTTCCTTTCTCTGACGGCTGCTCTTCTCTCTGTTTCTACGTTCAGCAAAACTGAGTTCTAATTTCCCAAAACCCTTATTTATATTTGGTCTAGCCACTCTTCATATAATTTTCCTCTTCTATTCACTATTCTTTTGCTTTTCCCCTCCCCCACTTATTAAAAACCTATTTTCTACACCTCCTACTCTTTTCTACTTGTTTTTCAATTCTCTTTCTATATTATTTAAATTCTGGTATCATAAATTAATTCACCAATATAATTCAACCCTCTCAACATTTACATCACATTCAAATAAAACAGCATTAATAATAATATTCACCACGCCACACCTATTAAAATTTATTGAATTACTTAAAATATAAAATTGGGGCGTTACAACAAAAACTGGATTTCTAGGCTTTGAAATCGGCGGCCGAAATCACAAAATCGGGGCCCGATTTTCATCATCAGACAGCATAGAACATGCACAAACGTGATCTCCGCCTCTTTTGGTTAAACCACTCATACCCAGGCATCAAATCATCCCAAGAGACGAATTTCTAAGGCATAGAGATAGACTACAACATGATTAATCAAGGAAAAACCATTAAAGAGGATTAGGGTTCTATGATTCACAAAAATGTTCAAATGACTATAAACTTCAAAGTTAAGCAAGGAGGGTTCTAAAACCCACTAGGAGCTCACCTTAATCCCACAAGATGCTTGCTAAGTTGATAAATCAAACCCTAGCTTCAAGTCCCAAATCTCTACTCAAGAGAACTTCTATTTTCCTTGGCTTTCTTCTTGCTCCAAATTCTCAAACCAAGCTCACTTGCCACACAAGAGTTTAAGTGAAGTTTAAATGGATTATTGGGTGATGATTTATGAGATGATGATGAAGAAGAAGAAGGGCGAAAATGGGAGAAGGAAGGGGAGAAATTTTCTGTTTTTGGGAGCTTAAGAAAATGAGTAGAAACTCCAAAATTTTTCATATATATCCATTTGCCATATTCCCCTTATTTACAACTATGCCATTGCTTGCAAAACGAAGCTTCTAACACGTTTAACTGACACTTCTAAGCGGGATATTACAATCATCTTAATATATATCATCTTAATCTATTGAACATGTTTTGGATTTGTTGGTAAGTAAAACGTGGTTAAGAAAGTGAGAAACGAGAGATGCTTAGCGAGAGATAGAGAGGTAGGGAGAGAGAGAGAGAGAGAGAGAGAGAGAGAGAGAGAGAGAGGTGGGGGTTCCCGGCAACGCCGAGGACAACCACGTCGGTGTTCTTTTTCGCCGGCAGTGAGGATTTCAAGGGGGGGGGGGGGAAGGGTTCCAAGCAGGGTGCCACAAACGGGGGGGGATAGGGGAGATTGGATTGATGTGAGACGGCGGAGGTGGAAATCGCAGCGACAGGATTCTTTTGGACATGATAGACAGCGGGAGGACTGGCGGATTGCGGGCAGATTGGTCTCTACTTCCAATTCCGGGCGGTCTAGGGTTAGGGTTCTTTCACGTTCTCACGGCAGACATGTGCGATCACGGTCTTCTGGTATACGGTTGTATTCATGCGACGGGATGCTGCTTTCTTCTTCTCACGACAGTTTTTCGGGCAACGACAGTACTCCTATTCACGTGGTCGGTTTGTTCATGATCAGATGGTGCGCTCGGGTGATGCATTTAGGATGAACTATCACGGTTTGGCGAGGTTCGTTGGTGGTACGGCTCGAGACACTATTCCACGACAGGAGGGAGCGCGCGACGGTGCTGCTGGTTCCCTTGGGCAGCCACGCGTTCAGGATGGTGATGGTAGGGATGAGTCTTCTCATTCTAATTTGAAACGGTATGTAACCTTCTATTTCACGAATATTCCGGATACCGTTTCGCATTTTTATTTGAAAAAGGCTTTTGAGGTCTGTGGGATCCTTGAACACGTATTCTTGGCAAGAAAGCGCAATAAGTATGGTTCAACCTATGGTTTTGTGAGATTCTCAAATGTTAGAGATGTTGACAAACTCTTGCACGCGTTGAATGGAATTTATTTTGGCCATATGCGTCTGTGGGCTAAGGTGGCTAGGTTTGACTGGTCTGTTCCGGGTGAGAGGGTGAGGGAGAGTGTTGTGAGGATGGGGAGGAAGGGGCTTCGGGTTGGTGAGGGAGATAAAAGTGTGAGGCTGGGGTTTGTGTCGTGTGGGAAGATTGGCGAGGGCAAGGGAGAAAAAATGTCGAGGAATAGGAAGGGTGGAGCAACTCTGGAGGGGGAGGGAGAAAAAAGAGTTAGTGCGGGGTTGGTGGTTGATGGTGGCGGAGGGGATGCTTTGGTGAGGGAGGAGGTTGAAAACGGGGAGGGAGTGAGGGTTGGGGAGGTGGTGGTGCGGCTCCATGGGTCTCAAGGAAGGGGAAATTCCGTTGTTCCGGGGAAGCGGGTGGCCATGGTGTGTGCTGCACCCGTTGTTCAGCAGGCTCCGGAGAAGGTTTCTCAAAGACAGCAATTGGTTGGCATGTATCGATCCGTTGAGGATGATTTGCAATGGGCTAGAAATGGTGTAGTAGCTACTATATTAAATGGAGAAGCTATTCCAGTGATCCAAACCAGAGTTGCAGATGCGGGTTTCCAAGAGTTAGAAATTATTCCGCTGGGAGCTAATAAAGTGTTCGTGCATAGCAAATTTGAGTCTGATGTCATGTCTATGATTGAGGCGGCAAATGAATTTTTTCGGCATATCTTTTCTAATTTTGTGCACTGGGACAAACAAGCGGTGACTTTCAGCGGGGCGCTTGGCTGCGTATTTACGGTGTTCCACTCCATGCGTGGAATGAGAATTTTTTTAAGCTTTGCACCATGAACTGTGGTCGCTTCTTGAGATTGGATAGTTGTACACTGGATAAGGAACGTTTTGATTACGCTCGTGTGTTGATAGCTACCGCTTCTTTGGAGGTTGTCAATTTTGTTGATAATTTATTGATTGATGGTTTATTGGTCGAGGTGAAAATTATGGAAGAGTGGGGCTTCAACATCGAAGAGGATGCTTGCTTGTTTGAAGCAGATAGTGTTCAGAGGTATCTCAGTATGATTTGTTTGAGGTACATGCTGATCCGGATCTTAATAATAATGTCGATGACTTGGTAATAGAGTTCGTGGAAGAGTTGGCGGAGGAGGAGAGGCCACCAGTGTCTCGGCCGGATGTTATCTCTAAACCTCTTGTTAGTGTGGAGCAGGCCGCATTCAAGGATGGGGAGGGCACAGCTTCTCATGTGCCTCCTGCTGTTCTTGGTTCTGATACTTCGGCAAATTTATGTGGTGATTTTGTTTGTTTCTGTAACTTCTAATCCTTCTTTACCCAAACAGACGCGGTGTAAGCGGACTCTGTCTTGCCCGCCAATCAAGGTTCGTTCTATTGTGTCTGGGCCGTGGAGTATGGAATGGTTGAATGATCATAACCATGGAGATACGGGGTTGATTTTTTCCTCTAAGAAAAAGTTAAAGAAAAAGGTGCAGTCAGAAGTTAATAATTTTTCTGACTCCGGAGATGCAAAAAAAAGACGACATCCGGACGGCTTCTTGAAACATTCCATCTTGAATCTCAAAAAAGTAGCCAGATTACCAAGCAAGGATCGCAAGGAGGTGTTAAAAATTTTAAAACAGAAAGTGCGGGAGCGGCGTGTTAAAAATTTGGAAAACTCTTCAGCGGCTTTGGTCTCTCAAAGTGCAACGACGGTTTCTGTAAATAATGACTGGCACAATAGAGTTATCATGCATGGTAATGAGAGGGTGGCTGAGGAGGATGTGAGGGGTATAGGTAAATCTATCGGTGTTAATTTTACGGGAGACAAGTCGAATATGTTTAGTGTGCTTTCAGGGACGGGGAGAGGGAGGAGGTTGATTTCGGATAGGAAGGAGGGGAGGGGTACGGGGGCTGTTGGTGGAGGTAGTTAGGGTGCTGAGTACGTTGGTGTGGGGTGTGTGGGTGGGGGATGCGGATTATTTCTTGGAACGTTCGGGGGTTGGGAGGGTTGGAGAAGAGGAAGGAGGTTCGGAAGGTGGTGGGTGAGAAGTGTCCTTTCATTCTGTGTCTACAGGAAACTAACTTACTGGCTTGTGACAATTTTTTATTTGACTCTTTGTGGGGTTCTGCGCCCTATGATTTCTCCTTTCGTCCCTCTGTGGGGGCGTCTGGGGGTTTACTGACTTTATGGGATTCTTCGGAGGTGGAGGTGTGGACATCTGTAAGTTTTGATCATGTGTTAATGATTCATGGTAGATTTATTCATTCAAACGAGCTTTTTTACTTGTTCAATGTTTATGCTCCTTGTGAGGCGGGCCCGAAGCAATTATTGTGGGACTCCTTGTCTGTTCGGCTTTAGTCTGTTGTGGGGGAGAAGGTGTGTGTTTGTGGGGACTTCAATGCAGTTAGGCCTCCTGAGGAGAGGCGGTCGGCCAGATCTTCTCCCCACTCGGTGGATCATGTTCCGTTTAACCAGTTTATTGTTGCAAATGCTTTGGTTGATTTACCTTTGTGTGGCCGTAATTTTACTTGGTATAAAGGTGATGGTCTTTCTATGAGCCGCTTGGACAGGTTTCTTTTTTTAGAAGATTGGTGTCTGGTTTGGCCGAATTGTGTGCAGGTGGCTGCTTTGCGGGGTTTATTTGATCATTGTCCACTTTTGTTGTCTGTTGATGAGGAAAACTGGGGTCCTCGTCTGTGTCGTATGCTGAAGTGTTGGCGGGACTTGCCTGGTTATAGTCAGTTTGTTACTACTCGATGGAAATCTTTTCAGGTCGATGGTTGGGGAGGCTATGTTTTGAAAGAGAAATTAAAATTCATAAAAGGGGCTCTAAAGGGGTGGCATGCATCTCACACTCGGAATTTATCTGGTAAGATTGATGATCTTAAAATTCGTCGTTCAGTTTTGGAGGGTAAAGGAGAAGATGAAATCTTGTCCGACGCCGAGTTGGTGGAACATCATAATATTGGTGCGGACATTTTTTCTTTGTCGCGGATGAATACTAGTATTTGCTGGCAGCAGTCTCGATCTAAGTGGCTCAGAGAGGGTGATGCTAATTCCAAATTTTTCATACAGTCTTAGCCGCAAGACGTCGTAGGAATGCTATTTCAACAATTTTGGTGGAGGGGGTGGCGGTTGAGGGTGTTCAACCTATCCGTCAGGTAGTGCTCTCTCACTTTCAGTCTCATTTTAGGGCGCAGAATACTGAGAGGCCGGGGTTGGAGAATCTTCAGTTTCGAAGGTTGTCTGTTGTCGATGGGGGTGGTTTGATCAAACCTTTTTCCGTGGAGGAAGTTAAAAAGGCGGTGTGGGATTGTGACAGTTTCAAAAGCCCCGGCCCTGATGGTATTAATTTTGGTTTCATCAAGGATTTTTGGGGGGATTTGAAGGATGACATTATGCGTTTTATTTCACAGTTTCATCGGCATGGCAGATTAACGAAAGGTATCAATAACACTTTCATTGCTCTTATCCCAAAGGTGGACAACCCTCAACGTTTGAATGATTTTCAGCCTATCTCTATTGTGGGGTGTTTATATAAAATTCTTGCTAAAATTTTGTCGAATAGATTGAGGTTGGTTATTGGCAGTGTTGTTTCTGAGGCTCAGTCAGCGTTTGTTAAGGATAGACAGATTCTTGATGGTATCCTGATAGCTAACGAGGTGGTGGATGAAGCTTGCAAGTGTAACAAAGAACTAATGTTATTTAAAGTTGATTTCAAAAAAGCCTATGATTCTGTCGATTGGGGTTACCTAGACTCGGTAATGGAAAAAATGTCTTTTCCGGTGTTGTGGAGGAAGTGGATGAAAGCTTGTGTCTGTACTGCTACGGCGTCTGTGTTAGTTAATGGTAGTCCTACGGAGGAATTTCCTCTTGAAAGGGGTTTACGTCAGGGTGACCCTTTGTCTCCGTTTCTTTTTCTGCTGGCGGCTGAGGGTTTGAATGTTCTTATGAAAGCTATGGTTGAGTCGAGTATCTTCACGGGGTACACTATTGGTTCGGGTAATCCTACTTTAATTTCCCATCTTCAATTTGTTTATGATACCCTTCTTTTGGGGGTTAAAAGCTTGGCGAATGTGTGTGCCCTTCGGGCGGTTCTGGTTCTTTTTGAATTGATGTCGGGCCTTAAGGTGAATTTTCACAAGAGTATTGTAATATCCCGCTTAGATGCAATTATTATCAGTGTTAGAAGCCATTAAACAAGAGTGGTAATTTAGTAAATATTTGGAATGGCATGATGGTAATTTAGTTGAGAAGGAAGATTGTTTTAAAAATAAGTGGTAAGAAAATCTTACCAACTTTTTCTACACTCTTCCACTCTCTCCCATTTTCAGCTTTCCCTCTCCCTTGTACCTCACACACACGCCCTCATCCTTCTCCCCATCACTCATCCAAACTCCATTTAACTCTAGTAGGAATTTTGCTAGCAAGCTGGGTATTTGGGAGGTTAGAGCAAGAAGTAGTAAAGAAGAAACAAGGAGAATCAAAGGAGGTTCAAGAGAAAGTAGTAGAGTGAAGCCAAGGCTTTGGGAATCAGAGATAGCAAGCACCAATAGGAGGTTTAAGGTGAGCTCCACAGGGTTTTAGAACCCGTTTGAGTAAGTTTATGAGTTTTAGCATTTATGAGCAAGTTATGAACATTTGAGCCCTAATCCTATTTTGCTAGCAATTCTTGATTATTACATGTTGTATTCTGTTAATAAGCATTAGAAATTATCTCTTAAAGCTGTATGATGTTTGGGCATGATTTGATAGACCAAAAGTGGTGGAAAACATGTTTTGAACTAGCCCTATGCTGTCCAACTGCAGGTAAAATCGTGTCACGATTTTACCAGTGTGTCACGATTTTACAGGCAGTGTAAAACACGATTTCTGGGCATGAAATCGTGACACGATTTCCAAATCGTGTCACGATTTTGAGTTGGACAGGATCATGTGATTTTTCATCTTTTCTTGCACCGTTTCGGCTATCCAATACTGCTTCGGACTTAAGGATCAACATGTAATGGTTAAGCATTGCTAAAGAGCATTTAAAGACCTATCCTTGGGATGTTTAGATCATTATTATAGAGTGAGGTTAGACATAAGCTTGAGAGGATGGATGTCTTAATCCACAAGTCATCATAGAGAAGTATAAGAGCTTGTAATGGGATTATCCCTTACTCAGCAATTATTCATACACAATTAAGTATGTACAAGCTCAAGAATGTTATAGGTTTCAAGTCTAGAACCTTATATAGGTTAAGAGTTCAAGAATTAGTAAGATTAAGTCGTGGCCTTCGATGTTCACGCCAGTGGGACACGAATGGTTCACGCAAAGTAAAGTCTAAGATTAATACCATTAAGTTTTGACTTTCATCGTTCACGCCAGTGGAACATGAAAGGTTCATGCATAAGCTTAAATAATATTTATTCGCGTCTTCCGTCGTTCACGCCAGTGGGACACGGGAGGTATACGCATCAGATAAGACTATTATTAAGTCGTGTCTTCTGTTGTTCACGCCAGTGGGACACAGGAGGTTCACGCCAGTGGGACGTGTTATTCCGCAAGGATAACCGCACGACGACAAGAGGAGTCCGGTGTTAGCCTGATATGATAGGAATTTTCACCGGTTATCAGGGGAATGTGCTTCGGGGTTACTCCACCCGGGGGCATTCCATAAAATGAACTCAGATAATATTGCTTGTTCAACGCTAACAGCTAACATAAAGTATCAGTTAATATTTTATTACATTATCAGTCAGGAAATATTTATTCAGACAGTTATCAGATATCCGTTAGCAGTTAACAGACGGTGATCCTAGGTCTTCCCTTGATCACCAGTTTAGCAGGATCAGACAGATAGCCCTCTATGGGTAAGATTGAGACTTGGCGATCATAGGTATCCCCGAGTTCGCCGAGGTAGGCACGGCAACCCTAGGTTCCCTGAGGTTGCCAAACAGTAGGTAGGGTAGGAGCTCACTGAGACGTTATGTCTCATCCCTTTCCTTCTGGTGCAGGTTCTTCGCAGGTAGCACCGTAAAGGTAAAGAGAAAGCTACGTCGTGCTGCTTATGTTTTATTATACGGACTTTGTATATGAATGATGTATTATGATGTATATAATGGAGAATGCTTGTATCGGATTTTGAGTTGTATCACAAACTTATGCATTGTATAATCATTAAGTAATTTTCTGTATTGTATTTAATGTATCCAGTACGAAATTTTAATACTCGTAAGAGATCCTAGGCAATCTCTCTATGGGTGTTACAAGTATGTTGGTTGGGGTCAATGTTTCTGCATCTTGGTTGCAGGCCGCAGCTATGGCTTTAAATTGTCGCGTTGGTAAGATTCCTTTCTTGTATTTGGGCTTGCCTAATGCGGTGATCCACGTCGTTTGTTGTTTTGGGAGCCTGTTTTGACTCGAATCCGTGATCGTTTGTCTGGGTGGCGAAGTAGATTCCTTTCTTTTGGTGGTCGCTTGGTACTCCTTAAGTCTGTCTTGTCCTCTTTGCTTGTCTATGCTCTTTCCTTCTTCAAAGCTCCATCAGGTATTATCTCTTCTATTGAATCATTATTGTTAAATTTCTTTTGGGGGGGGGGGGGGGGGGGGGGAGTGAGGGTCCTAGGAAATTATCTTCGATTGCTTGGAGTAATATTTGTAAAAGCAAGGAGGATGGCGGTTTGGGGGTGAGGCGGATGAGGGAGTTTAACATTGCTCTGTTAGGTAAGTGGTGTTGGCGGTTGTTGGTGGATAGAGGGGGTTTGTGGTATAGGGTGTTGTTAGCTAGGTATGGTGAGGTGAACGGGAGGTTGGAGGTAGGGGGCCGGAGTGCTTCTTTTTGGTGGCGAGAGGTTGTGAAAATCCGCGACGGGGATGGAGGGGCGGATGGTGGGTGGTTTGCAGGGTGTGTCGATTGGTCTGTCGGGTGTGGTTCCACGTCGTTTTTTTGGACTGACCCGTGGTTGGGTGGGGTTCCGTTATGTGAGAGGTTTGGCCGTCTTTTTGACTTAGCTATTAACAAGTCGATATCAGTGGCAGATATGTGTGACCTAGGGTGGGGGGTAGAAGGGGAGGCGTGGCAGTGGCGTAGACGGTTGTGGGCGTGGGAGGAGGAGTTGTTAGCAGAGCTTAGGGTTTTATTGCTTGACATTTCTTTGCAGCATAATGTTCCAGATCATTGGAGGTGGAAGCTTGACTCTAGTGGGGGTTATTCCTTTCGTGGTGTGTACCAGCTGCTCTCTAAACAGGAGTCTCCTTCGGTTGACGATTGTTTGGATCTCACTTGGCACAAACAGGTACCCTTGAAGGTGTCTATCTTGGCTTGGCGGCTGGTTCAAAATCGCTTGCCATCTAAAGATAATTTGTTGGATCGTGGTATAATTTCTTTTGAAGATCAGTTTTGTGTGACTGGGTGTGGGGGCATCGAATTGGCTGATCACTTATTTCTCTCTTGTTCGTGGTTTGGCCCTTTATGGAGTCTGGTCCGGGGCTGGCTCGGTGTTTCCTCGGTTAATGCGCCCAATGTTAAGGATCATTTTATTCAGTTTGTTTCATTAGCCGGTGGTTTGCGCTCTAGCCGTTCTTTTTTGCAGCTCGTATGGCTTTGTACTGTGTGGGTCATTTGGACTGAAAGGAACAACCATCTTTTCAACAATAAGGAGAGCACCATCTACCAACTATTAGATAAAGTAAAAGTTCATACATTTTGGTGGGTGAAAACTTGTCATATTAATGTTCGTTATAATTCTCATTGTTGGTGGTTGAGCCCCTTTGTTTGTATGGGCATTGGCTAACCGACTCTAGGATGCTTTTGTGAACCGTGTATTTGTTTTTTGGTTGAGCTCTTGGTTGGCACACCTTGTGCTAATTTAGAGGCTCTTCGTCTAGTTATATATCTCATTTTTGCTTGTTCAAAAAAAAATTGATAAATAGCTAATATAATTATTATTACGATATTTGTCCACATAATGATATCGGAATATAATTAAATAATAAAATATTTCCACAACTTCAAGATCAACAGCGTTGAACGGAACAACAAATATGTGGATCTTTGTAGAAAACATAGGACATGCGAGCATATATATTTATAAAAGTTGATAAGTGTTGCAAACCAACCCTAGATTAACCCTAGGTTTGCTCATAATTTTTTTACTAAAATGCCCCCATATAGGCGCCAAAATGCATAGCTTTAAAAATGGAAAAATTATAATTTTATCCTTCAACCAAGATGTATATATTAAGATGATCACATAGAACTTATTCTCTCTCATGACATAATTTTTTCCCTCTTTTTTTTTCTTCTCATAACTCTCTCTCTCTCTCTCTCTCTCTCTCTCTCTCTCTCTCTCTCTCTCTCTCTCTCTCTCTCTCTCTCTCTCTCTCTCTCTCTCATAACCAAAGCTTATTCTTCCTCTTCTCCAAACCCATTTTCAATATTCCCTTCACAAACCCAGCCTCTCTCTGCTAACTGCAAAGTACGTCGTCGGAAACTTTAAGACGGTAGCCGAAACGATTTCTTGAATACTGAGTCGGAGGGAACGAAGACAGTCGCATAAGGTGGATGTTCGATGGAGAAGAGAAATTAGTAAGTTTGATTAAGAAGAGAAATTAGCGGATGTTTGATTCAGAAGGTGACTGGCGATTTCCTCTTCTTTACGATCAAGGTTAATCGCATATCTTTATTCTCTTTTAATTCCTTTGTTGTTCAAAATAGATTGCAATAGCTTTTAAGATTTCTTTCAAAATCAATGTAATTGTTGTTCATATGATTGTTGTAGGTTTGGTTTGTTGATTTTGGAGTGTATGAATATGAATTTTCAATTTGGGAGGTAACTTCTTTCAAAATTAAGGTGGATGTTTGATGGAGGAGAGAAATCAGTGGGTTTAATTGAGAATAGAAATCAACGACTATTTGATTCAGAAGGTGGCTGAGCGATTTCCTATTCTTTGTGACCAAGGTTAACCACATAACTTTCTTCCCTTTCAATTCCTTTTTTGTTCAAAATATATTGCAATAGCTTTTTTTATTTCTTTCAAAATCAAGGTAATTGTTTTCATATGATTGTTGTAGGTTTGGTTTGTTGATTTTGGAGTTTATGAATATGAGTTTTCAATCTGGAAGGTCACCTCGGCACTCGCATGTTAGTGGCTTCTTACCAAACCCTCTGCTTCTTCCCATCTCTTCTTTACTTTTCAAAATTCAAAATTTGAACATATCAATCTCAAATCTCTCTCTCCTTCCTTCCTTAATGGTCTTACTCTGAATCCATTCCATAACTAAAATCATCGTCCAAATCTTATGTTTTGATAGGCATATACTAGCTTTGATAGGCATCATCATCAATCTTATGGGTTAATACCGCTTTTGGTCCCTGTAATATTAGCGAATTCCTGTTTTAGTCCTTGTAAAAAAAATTAGATTTTGTCCCTGTCATTTCAGATTCTTCCACTTTTAGTCCCTCACTTAATCTTGTCAGCAGAATCTGCACACGTGGCACGCTGACTGTGTAATTTTTTACTTTTATCATTAAATTTATTTCCACTTGGCTTTTATTTTGATTTATATTTTTTAAACAATTGAAAACAAATTAGATTTTAAAATAAAATAACTTAAATTAAAATTAAAACTTCATCTTCATCTTTTCCATTTTCTTCAACTCTAGCCCAAAAATCACCATCAAAACAGAAGAGGAAAAATGCAAAGCTTGTTGACATTTTTGAATCACAAATCCAACCTCCTCTTGCCGACTTCCATCGCCGAGCCTTCTCCCTCACAAATCCAACCTCCTCTTGCCCGATGTAGACTCACGAAGGGATGGTGCGGTGAGGCTCCTCCTTCGCGCCGTCGTTCTCCCTTTTGGGGTTGTTCCTACCATTCTCCGCCGGAGATCTTCTAAACTCCTCTGTTGTCGCCGTCGCCGTGATTTTTGTGCGCCGCCGTCTTCTTCGTTCAGTTGGGTTGTTGTTTTAGGTGGTGGGTGGTGGAGGTTTGGGTGGTGTGTTTTTCCGTTTGTCCTCACCTGTTTGTGTGGTGTTCACCATCGTCAGATCAACGGTTATATTTTTGTTCTTGTTGTAGGTAGCCAGTTAGTCGCCGACAAGGAGATTTGTTCATTTTGTCTGTAAATACTTGGCTCCACCACTAATCTGCTGTTGGTGGCAGCGGGTTCATCGGTGTGTGGTAGGCATTGTTCTGGTGGTTGGGTCGCTTGTGGTGTTCTCGTGTTGCTGGCTTCGTAGCTGGCGTGATGTTTGTTCTCATGGGTTCCGGCAGATTGGTTTTTGTTTTTGCTTCTGTTTGATCAGAGATTGGTTTATTCCTTTAAATTTTGATTGTACTTTATTTTTTTGTTTTTTTTAAATAATGTTAATAATAAAAAACTATGAGAAATTAATTTAATTTCATAAAATATGAAAACAATCCAGTCAGCTTGCCAACTCAGCTGATTCTGCTGGCAAGATTAAGTGAGGGACTAAAAGTGGAAGAATCTGAAATGACAGCGACAGAATCTATTTTTTTTTACAAGGACTAAAACCGGAATTCGCTAATATTACAAGGACCAAAAGCGGTATTAACCCAAATCTTATTCTTAGATATGTATGTACTAGCTTTAATAAACATCATCATTTAAATTTTATGTTTTGATAGTCGTGCACTAGCTTTGGTAGGCATCATCATCCAAATCTTAGCTTTGATAGGCATCATCATAACAAATCTTATGTTTTGATATGCGTGCACTAGCTTTGACAAGCATCATTGTCCAAATCTTAGCTTTGATAAGCATCATCATGCAAATCTTATGCTTTGATCTGTGTGCACTAGCTTTAATGGGCATCGTCATCAAAATCTTAGTTTAGCTTCGATAGGCATCATCATGTAAATCTTATGCTTTGGTAGAAGTGTTTTAGCTTTGATAGACATTATCATCAAAATCTTAGCTTTGATATGCATCATCATCTAAATTTTATGTTTTGATAGGTGTGTACTAGCTTTAATAGGCATCATCATCATCCAAATCTTAGCTTTGATAGACATCATCATGCAAATCCTATGCTTTGATAGGCGTGCACTAACATTGATAGGCATCATCATCAAAATCTTAGCTTTGATAGTCATCATCATACAAATCTTAGCTTTGATTGGAGTGTACTAGCTCTGATAGGCATCATCATTTAAATATTATGCTTTGATAGACGTGTACTAGCTTTAATAGGCATCATCATCAAAATATTATCTTTGATAATCATCATTATGCAAATCTTATGCTTTGATAAGCGTGTACTAGCTTTGATAAGCATCATTATGAAAATCTTAGCTTTGATAGGCATCATCATGCAAATCTTATGCTTAGATATGTGTGCATTACCTTTGATAGGCATCATCATCAAAATCTTAGCTTCAATAGGCATCATGCAAATCTTATGTTTTGATTGGAGCGTACTAGCTTTGATAGACATCATCATCAAAATCTTAGCTTCAATAGGCATCATCATGCAAATTTTATGCTTTGATGGGCATGTATTAGTTTTAATAGGGATCATCATCATCAAAATCTTAGCTTTGATAGGCATCATCAAGCAAATCTTATGCTTTGATAGGTGTGCACTACTATTAATAGGCATCATCATCAAAATCATAGCTTTGATAGCCATAATCATGCAAATCTTAGCTTTTATTGGAGTGTACTAGCTTTGATAGACTTCATCATCAAAATATTATGCTTGGAAATGCGTATACTAGCTTTAATGGGCATCATTATCATCCAAATCTTAGATTTGATAGGCATCATCATGCAATTCTTATGCTTTTATAGGCGTGCACTAGGATTGATAGGCATCATCATCAAAATCTTAGCTTTGATAGTCATCATCATATTAATCTTATGTTTTGATAAGCATGTACTAGCTTTTATAGGCATCATTATCCAAATCTTTGCTTTGATAGGCATCATCATGAAAATATTATGGTTTGATATGTGTGCACTAGCTTTGATAGGCATCATCATCAAAATCTTAGCTTCGATAGGCATCATCATGCAAATCTTATGCTTTGATAGGAGTGTACTAGCTTTGATAGACATCATCATCAAAATCTTAGCTTCAATAGGCATCATCATGCAAATCTTATGCTTTGATAGGCGTGTACTAGCTTTAATAGGCATCATCGTCATCCAAATCTTAGTTTTGATAGACATTAACAAGCATAGTTTATGCTTTGATAGGCATGCACTAGCATTGATATGCATCATCATCAAAATCTTATATTTGATAGTCATGATCATGCAAATCTTAGCTTTGATTAGAGTGTACTAGCTTTGATAGACTTCATCATCAAAATTTTATGCTTTGATAGGCGTGTACTAACTTTAATAGGCATCATCATCATCCAAATCTTATATTTGATAGGCATCATCATGCAAATCTTATACTTTGATAGGCATACACTAGGATTGATAGGCATCATCATCAAAATCTTAGCTTTTGATAGTCATCATCATGCAAATCTTATGCTTTGATAATCATGTACTAGCTTTGATAGGCATCGTGATCCAAATCTTTTGCTTTGACATGTGTGCACTAGCTTTGATAGACATCATCATCAAAATCTTAGCTTCGATAGACATCATCAAATCTTATGTTTTGATAGGAGTTTACTAGCTTTGATAGACATCTTATATACAAATGCAAGGAAATGTTGCAAGCAAACCATAGAAAAACCCTAGGTTTACCCTGGTTTTTTTTTTACTAAAATGCCTTCACATGGGCGCCAAAATGCAAGGCCATGTGACATTTCTAGCCATTGATGATATCCAGAAATCAAACCATGTCATTTGTATCAAAGTTTCTTCTATGAAAATCATTATGCATATCTAATTATTATCCAAATCTTTGATGCATTCTTAAGCAACAATAAAAAGATTTTGTTAGCCTAGATAAGAAAACAATGATTTTGTTGTCACCCTATACATAAAGGCTACATGGTAAACTTTGACTTTAGTAAGAAAAATGACAATATTTCAAGTTTACAAAAAAGGTTGTACATCTAGACATAGAATTTGCAATTATTAATTACAAGAGGGTTTGTCTTCTTTGGTTTCACTTTTGTCTTTTTTAAGCTTCTGCCAAAACTTGAACTTCATTGCTACATTAGATGGGAGCAGTCGCATGACTCTATCTGATAAGAAGATCCCTTTCAATTTTCAACAACGACAATTTCCGTTGGCTCTTTCTTTTGCTATGACTATTAACAAGAGTCAAGGTCGGTCGCTTATCAGGTCGGAATTTATCTTCCCCAGTCATTTTTTCTCATGGTCAGTTGTATGTTGCCATGTCTCGAGTCACTTCAAGAAAGGGACTAAAGATATTGTTGGTTAACGAGGAAGGTGATGATACTGATGTTACATCTAACGTAACTTATAAAGAAGTTTTTCATAATGTTTGGTAGTTGATGTTGTTATTATATGTTTGATGTTGTAATGATATTTTGATTAAGTTATGTTCCACTTTATTTTAATTTACTTGATTTTGTATGAAGTATTGCTCCTACGTTTCTCATATGAAGTATTGCCGCTGCATTGCTATTGTAATCGCACGGGACAGCCGTCTAGTTAATCACAATATTATTTATATCTATAATAATGTATTTAATTTGGTCAAGGTATCAATAGAAGCAGGATCCTACTTGACCCCAAAAAAAAAAAAGCAGGATCCTCGTACGCCCATGTGCTTTTGGAGGTGGACTGAGAAATTTTCTTAAAGAATTGATAAACAAAAATTTATAGGTTTAAATGTATTTTTGATATCTCTATTTTCATTTTTCTGAAGTTTTTTTACCTCTATTTTAAAATTCAACTTTTAAATCCTCTTATTTTAATTTTTTTCTGATTTTCGATCCTTACTCCAAGTCGATGATTATGTGACATTGTTTAGGTGTATTTAATAACTATGTCATTATTAATTTTTTATTAATTCAATTATACTTTTTTTAACAAGGCAAAATGAAATATATTACGACTGAACCACATTCTCCCGAGCACAAGGTGTATCGAAGAAACATTTTATTATTAAAAGAATATATTAAATTGAAATATTGGAAAAAGTTTCTTCCCCCAATTTTTTTTCCTACGTTCATTTGTTTCTTCTTTTTCCTTCCAATTTCTTCTTCTCCTTCAATTTCAGAATGAACCTATCTACCACTCTCCAAAGCACCAAGCTGGCCATAAAAAGAAATAACATTTGTTGAGAGAATCAAAGATTGAAAGATATCAAAGGAAAATGAATGATACGGAAAATCTCAGATTTTTTTTTCTCACTCAATGTGAAGTTGCAACCTTACAAGTATTTACACTATGTCAATGATAGATCACACTACACAATAGCATAATTAACACTTCCTAGAATTTAGGGAATTAGCTACAGCTGAATTTTGGTTACAAAAAGCTCTAGAGTAACGATAGCTTGCATTGTAAGTCAATGCAGTCTATGGTGTTCATCTTGTCTATCTTCAAGTAAACTTGATTCAATCTTGTTTGTATCATTCTTCAATAGCTTCCTACAAGTTGGAGCATGATATATATTGATAATGCCAAGCTTGGAAATAAAAAGAGTTGAATTTAGGAAATAACCAAGTTTGTCCCGTGAATTTTACCTTGGTATTATAAGGTTTTCTATATTTAATATTAGTGTCCAATTTTATCGCCACCACTACACTGCTAGATCCAATTTCTTTTTTATTTTCAAATTTTAATTTACACCTACATTAAGCTTGTCGATCCCAACAAATATTGTGCTAGCTGGTCCTGATGCCGAACACCTACACCAAATTCAAACACTTATAGAACAACACTTCAGGTTAAAAGTACTAGGGGATCTTCATTTTTTTTTCTTAGAATGGAAATTGCGAAGTCCACAAAAAGGATTCACTAATGCCCAAGGAAATACGCTTTGCAACTTCTTCCGAATACATGTCACCTCTCTCCCAAACCTGCACAAGCTCCTATGGATCCAAATGTTTCTCTCAGTGACACTGATTGTGAGTTGCTCATTGATGCTCCTCTTAAAAATGAGGTTGGGCTTAACACAACCCCACAAAACCGGCTTGTGAGGTGAGGATTGCCACCACTTATAAACACATTGTCAGATCATCTCCTATCCAATGTGGGACTCTTGACACACCCCCTCACGCTCAGGACTGGGCATCTGAAGCGTGGACATAAATGGTGGGTGGCCCGATAACGGAAACCTGATAGCAGGTGGCCCTACGGATCATGGAGGAGGCTCTGATACCATCTTAAAAATGGTGGTTGGGCCTAACACAACCCCACAAAACCGGCTTGTGAGGTAAGGATTGCTCCACTTATAAACACATTGTCATGCCATCTCCTATCCGATGTGTGACTCTTAACACTTCCAGCTATCGTAGACTGATTAGAAAGTTGATGTATTTGACAAATTTTACAACCTGATATCACTTATGCAGTAAACAGGTTGAGCCAATTCATGCAAAACCCTAAGAACACTCATATACATATTGTACACTATATTTTGTAGTATCTTAAAGGAACTCGTGTGAATTGATATCTTTTTGAATGGCAAATATAATACATAGATAAAAAGAAGATGCAAAGATACAAAATAGTCCCCCAAAAAGTGTCCAGCTGACGAAAAGAAGTTTGTTAGAGGCAGTTAGAGTCGGTTAGAGGCAAATAGATATGTGAGCTCAAATAATTTAACTTGATTAGTTTATAATGTGAACCAAGAAATAGAAAGCTCAGAGCACACTTCTCCTTTCACCAACGCTTCTTCCTTTTTCTATTGGTTTCCTACATTTTCAGTGATGAATGCAGAGATTCGATATGTTGCTGCATAAAAAATAAAAATTAATTGTTGCCAAAGTAAACTCGTATCCAGTGTCAATTGGAATTAGGCCTTAGAAATAGCAAGTGCAAAGAGGAGGAATTTAAAAACAACCTTTATACAAAAATCTTAGGCATGGATTTCATTTCTTAATTAGTTTCCTTGTGATGCATAACAAGGTTGGAGGTTAACCCCTTCACCCATAATCAAGCCTATTAAAGCATTAAATTTCCTTTTGATATTAAGGTATGAGTGTCATGCACCCTACAATAATATCCATATAATTTTAAATAACAGACATGTAAAAAACAAAGATCTAGCACAAGTGGTTAATGCACGGTATGTAAATGTTCTAAATTTCAAAATACTAAGCTCGATTCCTTCCTACTCATAAAAAAGGACATGTAAAAAGGAGGTCCAAAATGAAACTTTGCAAATCTATTCCATTATTGAAGCAGCTTATTTCCTCAAGCAAATACAATGTAAATAGGAAAAAGAATCAAAAGTATTTAAAAAAAAAAACTACAAAATTTTAGAAACAATCTTCCAATCAAATATTGCTGTAGACTACGGAGTTCATCTATATACTTACGTAATTTCTTCATGTATTTTGGTTGAATATTCACACTGTGAATAATGAACATTATATTATATTACAATATGTAGATAAGTCACAAAAATCGAAATTGGTGATTGAAGTATTGCCAATGCCAAGTTCTTCTAGGAGTTGGGAACAAAAGTGCCAACATATCCAAATGCCATGATGAAGAAAGCAAACGCTTGGATGTATAGGAATATGAAGAAGTGATTTTTCCCATACATAAGGTCATAGCAGCCACATAAGAGGAGGTAGAATCCAACAAGAAGTTCTAACATGTGAATCCTAATGATTGAACACAAACAAACACAACAAAATAGATAAGTACTTTTTTATGACTACTTACTGTACTGATTGGCCCGACTATTTTTTCTACTTTTCTACAATTTTAAGGAGAAGGTAGGTCAAACACAATATATATTAAGTACTTACTAAAAAATATTTTAAACATTTTTTCCCTTCAAAAAATATTTTAACATTTTTTTATTTATTATATATTTGTACAATATTTTTCCAAACAACTTTTAACTTTAAAATAGTTTTAAAACTAAAAAAATAATAAAGTAACAAAACAACTTTAATTTCTTTCTTAAAGCCCTTAATTTTAACTTTGTTTTAAAGTAATTTTTGGACCATAAAAAAGTCAGGCCAAACGATGCATAAGGTACCGTTTGACCCGGCTTTTTTTCTACTTCTCTACAATTTTAAGGAGAAGGTAGGTCAAACACAATATCTATTAAGTACTTACTAAAAATATATTTTAAACATTGTTTCCCTTCAAAAAAATATTTTAACATTTTTTATTATATATTTGTACAATATTTTGCCAAACAACTTTTAACTTAAAAATAGCTTTAAAACTAAAAAAAAAAATAAAGTAACCAAACAACTTTAACTTCTTTCTTAAACCCTTAATTTTAACTTTGTTTTAAAGTAGTTTTTGGACTGTAAAAAAGTCAGGTCAAACGATGTCTAAGTATCACTAAACAGAGAATTATTGAATGCTATATGAAGGCATCGTTTGGCCTGACTTTTTTACAGTCCAAAAACTACTTTAAAACAAAATTAAAATTAAGGGCTTTAAGAAAGAAGTTAAAGTTGTTTTGTTACTTTATTATTTTTTTAGTTTTAAAGCTATTTTTAAGTTAAAAATTGTTTGGCAAAATATTGTACAAATATATAATAAATAAAAAAATGTTAAAATATTTTTGAAGGGAAAAAATGTTTAAAATATTTTTTAGTAAGTACTTAATAGATATTGTGTTTAGCCTACCTTCTCCTTAAAATTGTAGAGAAGTAGAAAAAAAAGTCGGGTCAAACGGTACCGAAATACTCTAGTATTAAAGATAAGCAAAAACTTATATTATCAAACAAATATACTTTCTTACTTATATTTAAGGCTGAATAGAGTAATATTTTACCCATTTCATACCTGTCTCCAATCCTAAATCGAAGCTTTTTGAGTCCTTTACCACTGGCTTTACCCTTTAGAGCATCTCCAAGTTTTTCAGTGACAATCCATTCATTCACTCTACTAGCCTCTAGTAGACCAATAATTGTTGCCTTTGTTCGATGAAGAGACATGGTATTCTCGAATAAAATCCAAAAGACAAGTAAATGGAGTGACCTGCAAAACAAGTTTATTGTAATCAAACTCTATGGATAGTATAAGCTATACTTTTGTTTGTGAAATTCGATCGTTAGAGCATCTCTCCCATGAAACTGTTTATTACTAGGATCGGCCCGACATATTTGTAGGCCTAAAGCAAATATTAATGTAAGACCTTATATAAATTCTAACCAATTTAACCTTGCAATGTAAATAAGGAAGAAGAAAAAGCATTGAAAGAAGAATATGAAGCTTCAAGGATTCACACTCACAATCTTTAACTAAAATTAGACGCCTTAACCATTAAGCAATAAATCTTTTTTAACATAAATTAGTATTAGATGTACTATATATACATGTCTAAAGGTTATGCTGGCCCTGGCCCTGCTTTTTAAATCAACGAGACAATTAAGCAGCAGTTATTTATTTATTTATTAAGTGGCATGTGCTTTTTTCCCTAAGAGATAAACAATGCTATTTGCATAAGGAAGGTTACATAAATGTGAATTAAAGAACATTTTTAGTCTTACAATGAACCATTAGATATGGTCCAAGGCAAATAGAAGAAAGGTACAGTTGAGTTAAAAAAAAAGACCTTGGAGTTCCAACAGCATTTAAAAGGGTGATGATGGAAGGGATATAAACAGCTCCCCATTTAGGGACCACAACTTCCGGCACTACAACAGTTGCAGGTAACACAATGCAATAGAAAACAAATGTGTTGATGTGGGCCACAATCTTCCGAACAAAGAAAAAACTGTAAACAACATATATCTTCTTCCACAAAGACACTTTCTGCAATGATCAGATTATACAAACACATGAATTTAGATCATATTAAATTATAACTTGACTAGTTTATTGAAGGGATCAAATCAACTTTACCTTGTTTGTGACAATCTCCATTACCATTTTTCTGAAAAGATTGGCTGGCCCACATGACCACCGGTGCTGTTGGTACCTATAGGCTTTTAAAGTACTTGGTAATTCGTTTTTAACCTATATATAGACCAATTCACACCATATATCAAGAAAACCATACATTAAAATGGAACCAATGTAATGTAACACTCTTCTTCTCACATTAAATTTTGGGATTGAATTAAGAAAATGGAACCTGCAAATTGGAGAGGTATAAGAATTTCCATCCTTTGAGACTGGCACGTACAGCCAAATCCATGTCTTCAACAGTGGTTCTATCTTTCCACCCACCAGCTTCATTCAACGCCGAAATTCTCCACACACCCGCAGTCCCTGTGTCATGCACATAATCAAAGCTTGCAGCGTACGTAACCATAACTCCGACTATAATCACAATTTAGAACTATTGCCCACTATACAATATGAACTTATAACTAATTCCAATATTAATGTATGTACTACTTAAAATCCATTAATATTTTTTAAAAGGAAAATGGATGAAACTGTTATAGCCATGCGATGAGATTAGATTAGGGATTACCATTGAAGCCAAAGAAGGCGTAAGAGGAAGATCCTACTTCTTGTTCAACTGTAAAATGGTAATCAAGTGACATCTCTTGCATCCTTGTCATTAAACATTCATCCGCATTCACTAAAAACAAAGTGGAAATCACACATTGCTAATTAATTAATTAATTCAACAACCTTGCTGCGATGCAATTTAATTGCTATATAGTTTATCATATAGTACTGATTAGGAATTATTTTGCAGGATAGTACAAATATTAATTAATCAGTTCGTTACTAATAGATACATAAACAGGGTCCATCATTAAATTTAAATTGCACATGCAGCTGATAATGCAATAGTAGAAGATTAGTCTCTTCTTCAATGTGTTTCCTAATTAAGGTGATGATGAAAAAAAAAATAAGTCTAGTGGTTGGAAATTCATCTCAAGATGAATAAGTGAAAAGTCTGAGGTTTGAACCTCAACCCCTGCATATTGCAATATTTCTACCAATTGAGTTAGAATGAAGTGAACATAAAAATATGTTTGTGGTTATACAAGAATGAGTTATTTTTTATATGACTTTTCTACCTCAGAAACCAACCCAATGCAGCCATAAATGAAGCCTTAGCATTCATAATACAATACTCCCATACATTATTGTTTAATGATCTACCAGTATATTTATAACATGACGATGACTTCTCATGACAGACTGTCTCCAAATAAAAAGGTGGTCTTTTAAGTAGCATTGCCCACCTTTTCCATGTCACTTTTTATACACAAAAGAAACCCAACCAAAGGAAGAAAATAACAGTAGTCAGTCTTCTTTGGAGATGATAAACAAAGCATACGTGGCTAAACAAGAAAGCCATTCAAGTACCAAGTGGGATTCTAAGAAGGAGAAGAAAAGGAAATTACCAAACTTCCAGCGAGCCTGAACAAGACCAATATCAGGATTATTAACAAGGAAAGGGATGGTTCGCCAAAGAAAATCAGGTTCTGGTTGAAAATCAGCATCAAAGATAGCAACATAATCACATTGTTTCACATAGCTATGCTTCATTCCCTCCTTTAGTGCACCTGCTTTGTACCCATTTCTGTTGTCTCTAACTTCATACTTTATATTCACACCTTTGCTTCCCCATCTACGGCATTCTACTTGTACCAACTCCTGCATTTTTTGTTTGTTCACTTGCCACAATCATTCACAGTCCTTAACCCTATCATTAGTCCTTTGACTTACTATTAATAATTATTAACACTGCTTAAAAACCTTGACCAAATTAAAGATGAATTTCATTTTTTTCATCTTCTAATTTTTACGTTTCTACTTCAACTTTTTTTAGTGGTATAAACGTTACTAGATTATTCTACATTTTAGGAAATATTTGATGGACCGAAATGAAAAACCGATATAATTCATCAAGGGGTAACGTAAAAAAAAACCATATAAATGACTAAAGTGTCTAACAAGAGAACCAAAATGGAAGAAATTTTTTTAAGGAACTAAAGTATCTAATATTAGTTACTTAAAAGACTAAAATAGAACCAAAGAAAAACTTGAGTGAAAAATAAAATTTACTAGACCAAAAGTGTAATTTAAGGTGACAAAAGTGCACATTAGTTTTGTAGCATAGATACCTTAATTGTTGGATCTGTTGAATCATCAAGAATTTGTATGATGATCCTATCAGAAGGCCAACTGAGTCCACATGCAGCACCAATTGATAACTGATAAACCTGCATTTTGAACCATTTATATATCAATTTCAAAGACAGAAAGTTATGCTTTAGAAAGTTCACAAATTACATTAAAATGGAAAAAAAATCAATATTGAAAATTCACCTCTCTTTCATTGTACATTGGAACTTGAACAAGAACCATAGGGTAATTAGAGTTTCCCAACTCAACATCATCCTTAATAGTCTCCCATTTATAACGTTTCTCTGGTTTTCTACCAAACAACTTCACCAAACAAATCACAATTCCCATGTAAACTCTCTCAACCAACATCATCAATGACATGCCTAGGCAAAGAAACACTGCCACTCTCAGCAACGGCACGATCAACGGCTCTCTGATTTGTCTCCAAACAAACTCAAGTCGTAAACCAAGTCCATCCCTTGCTCCTTGAAAAGCATCCATTTTTTTACTTCAAACGTTTTTTTGTATCACCAGAAATGAGAAAGATAATGACCCACTTGGTTGAAAGGAAATGTACTTGAATAAATTTAATCAACTTTGCTGAAGGAAAAGGAGAAAAACTTGTTTTTGTTTCAAGGGTGAGGTAGAAAAATTAACAAAATGTTGATATGCTTGAAGATCTAAACATATAACATAAGGTTTTGCTAACTAAGAATACAAACATGTTATGGTTCCTTAATGAAAAAGAAAAGAGATACAGAACAGAACAATGACAATGCAAAGCAGGTAAATGGTTGGAAAAATGAAAGGAACGAACGAGAGAGAGAGAGAGAGTATGAGTGTGTGTTTTCGTGTTTCAGTTTTTGTAAAAGCTATGGCACTGTGATTGTGAGATAAGAATGCTCTGTTTTTTTTCTCCGTTCTCTCTGAATTCTCTCTATTGAAGCTTTGTTTGCTTTTTATAGTGGATTTTGCTGAATTATCACTGCCTCATAAACCCCCCCCCCCCCCCCCCCAACTGTTGCAATCACATAGTGAGCGTGATGGTTATATAGAATAGAATGACCAAAGGTGTTTAATTTTTTTAAACACCTTTGTTTGATTGTGCATTGGCTTCTTTAATTTTCTATGGTAAAAAGTATTGGTATTTCCTCTATGATATCAAATACAACAATGATATACATGCACCTTGTAATTTGTAACCAAAAACATATATATGCATATTATGTTTTTTTTTTACGAGGACACTTATTCAACACTTCATTTTCTCTTTATATCTTTTCTTATTACATCATCAATTTATCACATCTATCACAATTTCTCTCATATATATATATATATATATATATATATATATATATATATATATATATATATATATATATATATATATATATATATATATATATAAGTGCATACACCCAATAGAGTGTCCACCAAATATTTTCCTATCAAATATAAGATTTATTTAGGCTATTTAATCATAATTATATTTATCTATCACATCTATAACAATGTAATCTTAATTATATTTATTTAGGCTATTTAATCATATAATTTCATAGTCTTCAACAGTCTTCAACCAATTTAGAATTTAACATTATAATAAGTTTTATTTTGATGAAGGAAGTTCCAACAAAGATAGTTTAGACAATATAAACATTTTTTTTACTTGTGGTGTGTTTCGTTTGGAGGAGGAGTTGTGAAGCTAGAAATAGGTAAGAGAAAATGTGAAAAATATAAAAAATTTGACGTATTGTTTGGTACAAAAGCATGAGAAAGAAAAAAAAACATTGGAGAGAGAGGTGTTGATTATTTATGAAAGTACCAAATTGCCGCTTTATTAAAAAACTAATATTAAATGGTATATACCAATTTATATATTTTTAATATTTTTCCCTAAAAAATATATTTCTAATATTTATATATTTAGCTACTTAGTATTTGTCCTTTTTAATTTACATTGATTGTTGTAGCAATCAATATAAAAAAATGAGGTAAAATTATGACCATGGTTGACTGTATATTTTACACCGGTTTAGTCATTAATTAATGTAAAAAACATTTTCTTTTTCACATCTTTTCGTTATCGTATGTCTATGTAAGTGATGTAAAGTCTCTTTTTTACACGGATTCAAAAGTCAATGTAGTACATACTCACATAGTTATCTGTTATGAATACAGACAAACAGGTGAGTTGGACAAATATGATTGTTGGGGGAGAAGGAAAAAAATGGAATTGTTCAGGGACAAATGTTGAATGATCCAAGCTGAGGTTTCAATCATTGTGTGCAGAATTCGAAAACAGTCTAGATCATAAGAACTAGCTTATTTTCAGTATTTTTTTTCTTTTTCCATAAGTTGTTTTGTTGGATTGTTATCAATACTTGAATATTTTCAGCATTTTTTCTTTCTACTCATCAATTATACTATTGAAAAGTGTTGAGATTTCCACATTTGCTTTTGTTTAATTTCTTATCTTTACATTGGTACTTTCATCATTTACCATGGCGGGAAACAATCAAATGAAAGGACTCAAGGCGTTCATTATTGGTATCAACACAACCATGAATATGATGGGAGATGCAAACTAATGCATTTTTATTTTAGATAGACGAAATAATAATCATCATTGAAAACTTACACATATAAATGGAGTAGTCGGAATTTGAACCCAAATCATAACATCCGACCTAACAATTTCGACATTTTTATCAGTTGAGTTAAGATTTGTAGACTGTAATTTTTTTTTATAAGTTGTATTTTATGCATTTCACTTTGCTCATTAAATCATTATAGCATTTTTTTATAACCAGATTATTAATATGAAATATCCACTGCCAGTTTGCAATAATTAATCTAAGTGGGAAATCTATTGTGCACAAATTGTATATTCTTCCTCTCAATTAAACTTTCTCTATACACAAGAGTTAGGGTGTGTTTGATCCGTTAAAAAATGAAGGACAATACAGAACAACTACAGTTGTACCGTGTTTGATTTGTTAAACTGTTTCAGGGACATGACAAACTGGAGGCAAGAGACAGGACAAAAACTGAAATTTTTGTCCCTCACTAAACCACAACACAACTTTTTTTCCCACCTACAAGTTGTGTAAAATACTAAAATAGCATTTTCTCCACCAAAAATCGTATAAGACCAAAAATTATTCAATACCATAAAAGTTTGCCCTGTGCTGTTTTGTCTTGTGTTGTGTTGTTCTGTCTTGTACTGTTCTGTCTAGTACTTACTGTTTAATAGATCAAACGCACCCTTAGAGATTGAACTTGTTACCGCTCTTGACTTACTCCTTGTTTGTTCATTATGGCATAATTGATACAAATTAATATAAACATAAAAGTTTAAGTAAATTGCATTTGACTATTATTTACTATTATCAATCTTGATTTATCCTTGGAATTATAACCATTTTAGTTTTATGTCTTAGTCTTAACAGCCAATCAAAGAGTCGGTAGTTGTTTGAGCTATAATGCAAAAACACACATGCTTACATATTTTGGTCTAACTTTCTAATTAGGGTGTTAGAAAAACCAAACAAGAGTCACTCAACAACTGTTTGGTTGAAGGCAGTGTTTTAACGTTAACTTTCGTTTTCAAATTCAGGTTAAGTGAGACTCCCACTTCTCTAACCTATACTCCATTAATTCTTTTAAATAGAATCATTAATGAAATCAATGATTCAATCATCAGCAATTACCAATTAGTTTCCAAGCTTTGTATTTTGAGTGTTAAAGAAAGAAAATCACATCCTGATCTTCTTATAATAATGACAAAATCGTCCGTGCAATACAACATTGTAGTACCTTAACTTAACCTCATTTGTTTATCTTTGTCAACAAAAAGTTTTGTAGCAAAAGTTGGCTAGTGGGCTACTAATAATACGAATGAGTAATGACCAAAGTTTTATACATACTATATATAATTCTTTATTTTTGTTGAAGAGAGGACTATACTTCATAAAATTAACCAAACAATAAAAATTGAACTCAAGTGTTTAATGAGCTTTAATTAAGAACGTATTGTTTGAAATAATCTGAGTTCGAATCATGGTTGAAAAAATCTTTGATTAAACTTTACTTACTTATCGGCCGAGCTAATTATCAAGATCCATTCATTTGAAAACTAGGGAGTTAGAACAAAAATCATAAGTTAGCAACAGACGGGAACGGATTCTCTCCTGTGTGTTTTTCTCCGGTTTTCTACAGTGTAGAATCTATACCATTAAATATATTATCTCTCTTAATTTCAAGTTTTTAATATTTATATTTTTAAGCATTAATTTTTTTTCAAAGGTTTGAATTTAACTGGACCCTGCAGTCACGGCAAAGGATCCATTCCCGCAACAGACTTAAATTTGTCACAAATCTAATTTTCCATAGTTAGTTATCTTTTCTTTTTTGAAAGGCCATAGTTAGTCATCTATAAACTACTATGATTAGAAGTTTATTAGTTACATATATCGCAAAAACATTTGTAACTATATAGTAAAAAAAAACAATTTAAAGGGTTGTGTTGAGAAACAAAGTGATGGCAGGGCCGCAAAATGCACAAAATCAATCCCACAACGTAGTTGAAGTCTATTTAAAGGGTTGATTTTTTTTTCTGACATGTTTTTTTTCCCACACACACCTGTGAGAGGTTAAATTCCTAACCACGTTATCGTATACTCAAAAGATCTAAAAAAATTATATGAAATGCTAATGGTTGATTTGAAACATGGACCTCCTACACATAACTCTTTCAATGTTCCAACTTATACTATTGCGCTACTTATTGAAAAACAAATATCTACCACGTGTATCATACATTATTAATGTCTCTTCGGATGAGTTATTTTGAAGAAGAATGTGTTGTTATCTATAAAGTACAAACACTCTTTGGATTATGTGGGTCCCGGTGTCAGACACGTGTTGGTGTCCGACACAACACTAAATTATGTCATTTTTTTAAATTATTATCGATGTCGGTGTATTGGTATTTGTGTCGTGTCTGGTGTTTGTGTACGTGCTTCATAGGTTACTAGTAATATTTTATTTTGATATATGGTTGGTTTTTTGCAAAGCAAGTGTGTTTTTATTTCAATTGGACTAGACATTGCACCTTCCATCTTACTTCCACAAAACTTACTCTTGATTCCTATATTAAGGTTGTCAACATGTCGTCGTCTTGTTTTCAAGAACTAACTTGTACCGTTTGTTTAGAAAAAATAAGAATGATCTTTCTAATTTTTTTTCCATAATTTATTAAACATGATACTAAAAATGCACAAAAATCGCATGTACCTAAAAGATGTTCTGAATAGTAAGTTACAGAATTAAGGGAAATTTATCCACGTTTAAATTACTACATCAAAGGCACTGGCTTGTGTGTCTTTGTCTTATTGTCTTATACTCCTCAATAATAAATCGTTGCCTTGTTTGAATCATTATTGACTTTGGTTAAATCTATCGGTTTCAAGATTCTATTGCATTCTTAATTATGGTTATAAGTTATAACTCATTTACAAAATAGTTTATGTAAAACTGTTAGATAATTTTTTTGGCTCACATATATGCTACAATCAAATGGGAGGTAGTTTTATATATTAATCAAAATTACTTAGGAAGTTTACATTTTCATAGTACTAAGTAGATCCTTCAAAAAAAAAATAGATTCTTCCCTTTTTGATTTTTGGCTCTACTGAAAAATCAATGTAATCATTGAAAAAGGTTAAGAGCAAATGGTGTAGTATCGAGTATTCTGTCAGATTTACCCGTGATATATCTAAAGTAACTCATCACCATATAATTTCAAATCTGAAATTAATGATTCATCTCTTATCTTTAAGCAACAATTTCCCCCTGGAAAGCTGGAACATATCATGAGCAACTTGAGTCATTTGACCAATTGTTATGATATCATAAAACTATTAAGGAATTACTACCAAAATTGATTTGCAATAGGCCAATGACAAAAGAAACAATTTCGTTTATGTGAATTTTGCTTTATCAAGTTTGTTTGGTGTTTTTTGCTTTGTTTTGGTTGCTACGTCAAGTGTGTGCATAATGTCTGTAGTCTTAGTTGTCGAGCTATATTTTAAGAATTTTTTCTAATAATTCTTGTGGACTACGATCAAATGCAATTTTTGGATATTCTAATTTTGATTCATTTGATGATACTCAAGTTTATAGTATTGTGACCAATTTTGATTCATTTGGTGATGCATAGGCTTATAGTATTGTGATCAATTTGTAATGGGATTTGAGCAACTAATTCTAATTCTAGTACAAGTGTATGGATCTGGATTCTCTGCGGATGAAAAAACATGTTTTTACACACTTAACGATCTCAGTTGTTAACTTGAAATTAAACGGTGTAGATTATACAATAACAAAATCAGTTGTAGACGACTTTGATTGTTAATTTGAAATCAGACAATTGAGATAAAAAATTGTGTGGCGGAGTCATTGCATCAAATCCAAATTCCAAGTGTACAAACAATGTAGGCAGAATCTTAGACTATAGGAAGTGTTTAGGGTTACATTGTTATTAAAAAAGAAATGATCCTTGTACAACTATTTTGTGATAATTTTTGTACTCCTCTCTTTCTCTCTCGTACTCACATTCTTACTCTCTTTTTTTTTCTCTCCCTCTCTCTCTATTGTTTGTTACCGATAAGAAAAGAGAAAAAAAAATGTTGTCTCAAAAACTATACCAAATAATTGTACAAATATCATTACTCTATTAAAAATAAAAGACTAAGTCTCTTTGTCGTCCCGAAATATAATTGCTTGCTCTTGGTTTGTCACATTTAGAATCAAGATTCGAGCATGTGACAAGGAATGGAAGACTTGACTATTACTAAGATGCAATTATATGTAACAGTCAATTATGTATACAACAAGTGTCCTGTCAATGCTCTAAATTCATATAGTCGATCCTTTTGTTTGCTTATAATATACATTTTGAGCAACTTAGAGACAACCTTAAGAATATGAAAAATCGCTGGTTGAACTTGATAGTGATTTTTAAATATGCAAGATGTATTAGTTCCACTAATTTGTGTGCTTTTACTTTTTAGTTCTGCTCCCTGGTCAATTACTTGGAGCTTTCTATGCAAACAATTCAAAAGCATGGTCAATCAAACTCATGAAGTTTCAAAGAAATCATGCAAACAGTAACATCAACCTTAAAGACAACAATATATACACGAAACAAAGTTAAGTAAACATTAAAAGTCAAGTTTATCAAACAATTAACATAATTTCAAATGCATAGAACAAGTAAAAAAAAGAGTACACTTAAAGGCTTTTAACTTTATTTTAATGTAAGAAAAAGAGAAAGAGATCCTAAGAAGAAACTGTTAGTTGCGTAACAAAAGTAAGTATTTTTATAATATCGTCTCCACAGGGATTGGTGCGCTATCTCGAGCCGTTCAACAATCGTTATTGTTTTGAGTAAGGGGTTTGTAACTTGTTTGCATAAAACTAATGGAACCTAAAAGCGGAAATAAAACTACAAGTAATAGGGAATAAAAGCGTTGGAATTGGAGTTCATCAATCTTGCATCGAATATAATCTAAAAATCATGCATATGAATTCTAGCGTTTTAGCGAAAATATCACGTATCACTCGACAACGTCATTCGTGTCCAAATGACGTCGTGAGATCGATCGTATCGTTTAATCGATGATTTCTCAATCTATTAAACGATCCGAAAGCATTACGTTCCGACACTTTATGCGATTATCAAAACCAAATTCCATGTCTAGAATTTCTTATTTTGATAGAAGATTATTCTAAACCTAGATTCAAAAGTATTTGTCAATAACAATTAAATCAAACATGAGAATGAAAAGCAAGAATAACTTCAATAACACATAAATTGCTAAAATCATATATTTGCATAATCAAATATTACATCTAAGCTAGATAAAGTACCTCCAATCCCAACAAAGGGAAGTTAGTTGTTCATTTTCATGACAACTATACAAAAGTTTAGAGAAAGATGAAAATCCAAGCCTAAGTCTTGATTTCCCAAAGTCTTAGTTGATTCCACAATCCCTTCACTCTTGCTCCTTGAAGATCATAGCTTCTAGCCCTAAAAACTGTCTAAAAACTAAATCCTAAAATATTACTGAACTGTAAAAATAAGCTATATCTCTAAACATTCAGCTTTTGAACCTATTTATAAGTGTTCTGTAATTCTGGACTTTGCTCTGCGAAGTCCTTTCTTCACAAATGGGTTTCTGCCACCTCAGCCTTGAACAGTTCAAACCGCCCTGCTTCGCTCTGCGACCATACCTCGCTCTGCGAAATCACTCAGACTCTGATATTCAGAGTCTGATCTTTAAATCCAAGGAAAAAGCATGTACCTACACAAAAGGTTGGGATTAGGTATAAAAAGCATGGAATGATATTTATCTTATATTTCAGAGCTTTTTACCAAGATAACTTGTGAAACAAGTAAGAAAAGTGCCTAAAATAAATATGCATTTTAACTACTTTCTGGCACTTATCAGAAACCAGATGAAGGAAGTATGGCACACAAGACCCCAACTAATGGAATCATTTTTCTTATCAAACTCTTCATCAAGAATGGACCATACTACTAGTTATTATGACATTTATGTGTCATACAAGCTATAGCTAATTGGATGTCATGTGCTACAAGATATGATTTTGCATTACAACAAAAGAAAAATGTGATGTGTCACTTGCAAGTAATCAATATTTATTTATTTTTGCCCTTCAAAAAAATATTTATTTTTGCGAAATTTCGTTTTGTTGCTTAAAGAACAAAATGAAAATAGAAACACAACATTGATCAAGCACTGTGTTGCAATCATTAAACCCTATCTAGCCAGTTGAACAGATCATGTATATATGTGATTCTGAGAATGTGTTGTATGTTTTGCTTCTTTAACAATTTTGCATTGGTGAGGCTTTAGTGGCACGCACAAAATGACACTACACTACAACCACGTTGAAAATTGCTCAACATCTCAAAGCCAAGACTGTAACAGCCAGCATGTCCTTTTTTTGTATATGGAAGTTTTTCAATTAACAACTTTAGTTTAGTTCGTAGTTTTGAACAACTGAACACCCTTATTGTAATAGAAAGCTCACCTGAAACCGGTTGTTATCATAAATATATGACAAACTTCAATATATGGTGATTTCCCAGTCGTCCACTTCACTGGCCATTACATTGACATGAGATCTTTTTTTGTGTGTGTGTACAAGCATTGGCAGTTCTTCTACAAGTCAATATTGTCAATTAGTCTCAAACCGTTCTCAAAAATATATCAAGGGATAGTTTATTTTGTGAAAATATTGTCTAGTTTTGTTTTCTTTATGTTTGTTTTTTTTTTTTTTGGTTACCTAAATGTTTAGGTGAGTTCGGCTCTAGGAACCCACAAGAGACAATGCAAGCTTCTAGACTCAAAGAACACTAACAGCTCATTCATATAAAATGTCCTCACAACAAGAAAATATACTCTTAAAGTGAACAATTGTCTAGTATTTTTGGAAAAAATAAAACTGTTAAAAATAGTTTCATTATTTTTGGAAATATATCATCCCTACCTAGCATTTTATCTTTTCACTATCACAATAACTCGTTTAAAAGTTTTTGCCTTTGTTAACAAGTGAAACTAACACATAAAGTTTAAGAGATGAAAATATTTTTTCTTATTGACTAATCACTATAGAGACCCTAAGCATTCAACCCAATAGCAACAAGAAGTTAAACAAAACAAAAATCAAAGGAACAGTAAAGTAATCAATTGCTAATGACTTTCTTTTCTTCCTATCCCTCTCATTCATCAAACTCAGACGAATTTAAATTTCAGTAGGGAAGTGTATAAATCCTGATCAATGACTATTTTAGCCAAAGTCCAATATGAAATGTTACCTAAACACGATTCGACATTTGTCCTCGCCTCCCCATTCTCAAGAAAACTTACATGTTTTAGGTGGAAAAAAATTGCGTTTTTGTTAGAAAGTATACTTCTAAACGACATGAAAAGTGTTTTAAGTATATAAGGTTAGTTTGGTGGTTAGGACGGAGAATTTAAGAAATAAAGTGGTAAGGAGGTCGGGGCCTCTTTTTTCACTTTCGACATAATATCAATAATTACTAACAATATTAATATTGGTTCTTTGAAAATTAAAAAAAAATCAACTATATATTTAAGAAAACAAGATACAAACTAAATTATCAAACTGACATAAATTAAATAATTGACACATAAGCAAAATTGGGGCTTATTTTGTTAAAATAAGCTGAATTTCCTGTTTTTCATTCCACAAAATCTTATCTTTATTTGAATTCTGCTTACTCTTTACAACAAACATTTTTTTTATCTTTTTTTTCTTCCCTCCTCCACATTCTCTCTCACACACACACTCTCTCTCCCTCTCTCTTTCTCCCTTTCTCTCTCTCATGTCAACTATTTCTCTTTCTCTCGCATTCCTTTTTTCACTATTTAAAATTTCCTTTATTAAAAAAAAAACTATTTTTCCCCTATCTCATGTTCTTATTTCTCTAACTTCATTTTAACGTTTTCCTCCATTTTATTTTTTCACTCACTTTTACTCTTATATGAAAAATATGCAACAAATATTTGTTGTCAATGCATTAAAAATACAGGATAAATATTTGTTAGTGATAAATATAAAAAAAAAACATGTTTCCTTCAAAAAAAAAGTATAAAAAAACACGTGATAAATATTTGTCATCGATACATAAAAAAAATGGTCACTAATAAATATTTAAAAGGATACGAGTCAAATATTTATCACTGATAAATAAAACATACACGGGACAAGTTTTTGTCACTAATAGTGATACATATAGAAATACAGGACAAATAGTTTTTTGCAACAAATATTAATATTTGTCACTGATACATAAAATGAAATAAATATTTGTCATTAATAAATATTTAAAAAATATATGTCGCGGTGATTTTTGGATATCAAGCTATTAGTTAGTGTTGACTCGCAATTTTAAGTTCACCACCGATCTTTTATTTTTTCCGAGGAAAAGGGGAAAAGTTCGAAAAACCCCTATTTTTTAGAGATCAAAGGCCCGGGGGTTGGTTACGCAAAGGGAAGGTATTAGCACCCTAAACGTCTATAGTACTCTATAGGAACCTCTTGTTTTTATTGATCTTTATGCTAAATTGATTATTTGTAAATAAATAAAAGCCTAAGTGTAAAAAGACTAAAGTGATGATTAAAAAAAAGATAAAAATGTTTTTGTTATTTTGTTGAAGAGAAAAATGTTTTTTGTTATTTTTGTTGATTTGGAAAGATAAATTTTTTTGCCTACATACCCGAGCGGGATCAAAATCACGTAGTTCGGGGTAAAAAGTCGGGTAGTTTGTTTTGATTGATTTTAAAGTTTGAAAATGTTTTTGAGATGATGAGAGGCCGAAAAGGCATAGAAGAATAAAAATGTGATTTGATTGTTTTTAATTGAAGAAAATAAAGTCTAATATGATTAAAATTGATTGAAGTTTGATTTAAAAGAAAAGTCACTTGGTTTGAAATCCAAGGTTGGTTTTTTTGGGATTTTTTATTATTTTAATGTTTTTGAAATTTTGATTATTTTCCTAAAGTCCAATAAATCTAAGTGTACTGAGATAAGTTAAAGCGCGCCGGATCTCTCAAAATGACGTTGGATCAAAGTGAGAGTCCTTTTTCTCGGATCGTTTTCATTTTTTGCGTTTTATCGTTTTTTTGACATAAAGCGGAATAAATAAATATGCATGCAATGCAAGATTTTTCATTTATATTTACATTGTCCCTAAGTACATTCTAAGTATAAACAATAAAATAAAATAATAAAGCAATAAATGAAATAAAATTACAAATGCATGAAAATAAATAAATATGCAAAAATAAAAAAAATGCATGAGATGATTTTTTTTTTGCATTAAATAAATATGTTGCATAAAATAAAAAAAAAGAAGATGAAATGCATGAGATGCTAGACATAAAATAAATATGTTGCATAAAAAAAATGCATGATATGCAAGACATTAAATAAATATTTTGCATAAAATAAAAAGGGGAATAAAAATGAATGATATGCAAGACATTAAATAAATATATTGCATAAAATAAAAAGCAAGACATTAAATAAATATGTTGCATAAAATAAAAAGGGAAATAAAAATGCATGATATGCAAGACATTAAATAAATATGTTGCATAAAATAAATAAAAAAATAAAAATGCATGATATGCTGGACATTAAATAAAAGCGCAAAAACAAATAATGAAAATAAACTAAACTAAAAAGAAAAGAAAAATGCATTAAAAGTAAACTAGTGCTAAAAAATGGCAAAAATAAAAAAGAAAAGCAAAACAATAAATAAAAAAAAAAGTAATAGTGAAATGAAATAAGAAAAGTAAGCAAGCAATAAAAATGGTATGAGAAAATAAATAAATAAAATGCAAGAAATAATAAAAATAAAGAAAATAAAGCAAATAAAATAAAATAAAAGAATAGGGGGTGTAGGAGTAGAGGGGGGAGTGCAGAAGCAATCAGAAAGAAGAAGAGAGGAGAAAGGATGGTGGGCCGCACCAAAATCAATGGGTCTGGGGGTATTTATTTGTTAAAAATTGTTTTTCCCACTTCATACAAAGCTAAAAAAACACCAGTATTTTACGTTTTTAACCCCATCGGCAATTAACTGCCGATGGGAAGGATCCGGCGGCAGTTAATTGCTGATAGGAAGAAAATCAGCGGCAGTTAGCTGTCGTTGCCATGTTTTGCCTATATTTTTCAAAACTTCACATTTTTTCATCTTATTGTGAACAAAAACGATAAAATGAATGAACAAAAATGATAAAATGACATGCGATTAAAGTGAAAAAGCTAAAAAAAATGACAACTAATTTTTTAACTTAAAAATTGTTTGTAATTTTTTAAAAAACAGATATAATTATAACAAAAACTAATTCTAACATAGTTTTAATTTTAAAAAAAAAACTGATTTTAAAAAATCAATTTTTATAAATTGTTTTAATTTAAAAACAGGTTTTAATTTAAAAACAGTTTTCAATTTATTAAAAAACATAGCTTTATTTTTTTTATAAAAAAACTGTTTTCCAACAATAAACCTTTTTAGTATATTATTTTTTATGAGGTATTTTAATTAAAAAAACAATTTTTTAAATTAAAAAATTTAATTTTTAAAAAATATCAGATTTATGACTACATAATGTGGCTGTGAATGTGTTGTTAGTTATGGATTGATAGTTATCAATGGTTGTCTTCGTGTGAGGAAAGAGACAAGTTTCAAGGTATATACAACAATCAAGGTGTATACAGCAATCCATACACCTTGAAACTTGCTTCTTTCCTCACACGAAGGCAATCATTGATAACTATCAATCCATAACTAACAACACATTCACAACCACATTGTGTAGTCATAAATCTGATATTTTTTAAAAATTAATTTTTTAATTTAAAAAACTATTTTTTTTAATAAAAATACCTCGTAAAAAATAATATACTAAAAAGGTTTATTGTTGGAAAACAGTTTTTTTATAAAAAAAAAAAACATAAAGCCGTTTTTTTTTAATAAATTGAAAACTGTTTTTAAATTAAAACAATTTATAAAAGCTGATTTTTTAAAATCACTTTTTTTTTTTTAATTAAAACTATGTTAGAATTAGTTTTTGTTAAAATTAAATCTGTTTTTTAAAAAAAAATAAAAACAGTTTTTAAGTTAAAAAATTAGCTGTCATTTTTTTTAGCTTTTTCACTTTAATCGCATGTCATTTTATCATTTTTGTTCATTCATTTTATCGTTTTTGTTTACAATAAGATGAAAAAATGTGAAATTTTGGAAAATATAGGCAAAACATGGCAATGGCAGCTAACTGCCGTTGGTTTCCTTCCCATCGGCAGTTAACTACCGCCGGATCCTTCTCATCGGCAGTTAACTGCCGATGGGGTTAAAACGTAAAATACTGGTGTTTTTTAGCTTTGTATGAAGTGGGAAAAGCAATTTTCTTATTTGTTTTTTCAGAAAATTTCCTCATTTCTTCTTTCCCTCTCTCTCTTCTTCTTTTCTCTAGAATTTCCCTCTCCCTTCTCTCTAGAAACAACCGGCCGGAGGTGACTCTTCGGCACGGTGGCTGGCCGGCCTAGACGGCGGCGCCACCGCGCCGGAGTAAAAAAAAAACTCCTTTTTTTTGAAAACTTTTTTATGTTTTTAAAACCTTTTTCGTCCTTTAACCGAATCCGAACTCAAAATCTTTCAAATCCTTTTCAAAAGCCCTAGATCTACATCTAAAGTTTTCTAAAAAAAAAAAAACTACCTTTTTCTTTCTTTTTTGGTTCGGATTCTTCGGTGTTGGTTCGGTTTAGTGTTGTTTGGCTTCGGATTTGAATGATGGTTGGTTGTGTTGGTTGTGAGAGTTAGGTTTGGGTTCGGTTGTGGTGGTTATGAGAGTTAGGTTTGGGTTCGGTTGTGGTGGTTATGAGAGAGGTCGTGAGTTTTTTGGGGTGGTGGTAGGTGGCTGTGTTGTTTGAGGCGCGGTGATGGTGCTTTGTGTTGGTATAGTTGATTATTGTTACTGTTTGTGGTTTGATTTTTTTTGGAAAATTAGGGTTTCTGGATTTGTGATGGTGGCTGGATTTCTCTGATTATTCTCTCTGACTGATTTTCTCTGACAGTGAACAGTAATTAATGTTGTATTTATAGGCCCAGAAACTAGGGTTTAAGATTTTTTTTTGGACAAAAATGTCCTTGGGGTCACTTCTGCTGGATAGGGACCAAAATGACATTACAGTAAAAAATAAAAAATAGTTAAATAAAAATAAACATAATAAAAAAAATGAAAATACATAAATAAAAATTTTAAAAAAAGAGATAAAAATATAAAAATAAATAATAATAAAACTAAAAAGTGAAATAAAAGAATAATAAAAAAAAGTAATAAAGATAAAAACAAATAAAAACAAAAATTAAAAATGTCGCCTTCGGAACAAAAATGTGGTATTAAAATACCTCTCTGCCGAAATTTCGTCTGAAACGACGAAAATTCTTGGCTTTAAAAGACGAGTAAAACGAGTCAAAAATGGGGTATGACAATATATGACCAATATTTATCATTGATACATAAAAAAATAAACACAGAGCAATTGTTTCTCACTAATACATAAAAAAGTATGGGACACGTATTTGCCACCGATACATATAAAATTGTATAAATATTTATCACTGATAAATATGAAGAAAAAAAAATATGGGACAAATAATTGTCACTCATATTTAAAAAAAAACATGAGATAAATATTTGTCAATATTAATTATAATTTATTATATAAATCATACACGGAAAAATGTTTGTCCATGATCAATATGTTAATTTGCAAATTATTTTCTATCTTCTAAGTAAAAATGAGATTAACTTTACTATATTAATTATATTGATAAAAACAATTATATTGATTGAATAAGGTTCACATGAAATTGCACAATAACTTCACTTATATATTAATAATATTTTAGACCATATTTCTAAAATGTTTTTTTATATTTTCTACCTTAATATGATATCAAACTAATCTATTAAACAAAAATCAACGAACTTGTGCGAATCCACGAATATTTGGCTGGTTATACTTTCAACAAGAATATGTGGGGTGGAAAAAGAACCTCCTTTAAAAATCTTGTTATGATTCTGGCTTAAATTCCACAGTCCAAACCCTATATATTATTATTTGGGCTTTTTCAGACCAACCTAACTAAGTCATACTATTTTGACTATTACTTTTTCCACCATACTCATTTATCGCACGCCCTATGTTTTACAAAAATGTTTATGGAATTTCGGATTATATAATTCAAACACAGTTTGGATATTTTCAGATTATATAATTCGAAATATGCTTATACATAAGCAGCAATAATCAGAATTTCTCTCATTTTAACAGTTGTGAATTTCGTTTTTAAAAACAACAAAAAGCAAAGTAAAAAATGATAAAAAAAAAAAAAAACATGTGAAATAAAATCAAAAAAATATATAAATACCATCAAAAAATTTTAAAAATCAAATAAAACTAATGTAAATTTTTTCGGGATTTTCTGAGAATATGAAAAATTTAAAAAAATTAAAAATGGGTATAAACGATGGAATTTTGGATTTTGAGGGGCGGAGTCCCATAAAAAGTTCCTTCTATGGAAGTTTTGATCCTTGATTTTTTTCTGATTTTATGGGAAAATTTCGGAGCAATAGGATCAAGTAGCCAAAAAACCAGATTTTTTTACTGAGAACGGCTAACAATGACCTAAAACAGAAGGATGAGTGTTAGGAAGATTAATATGGTCTTACAACTGGCTATCCATGTTACAAATAGGATCAGAATTTGTGCTGATACAGTTCGGATTATATAATCCGAACTGTTTTTCCCTTGAATAAGAATGTTTAAGGGGTGTTTGGATTCTATAATCCGGAAGAAAAAAGAAAGAAACGCGCCCTATTTTTTGGAGTGTTCGGATTATAAAATCCGAATTGATGAAAAAACTCATTTTTCCACCCCATAACAAAGGGAAAATTCAATTCGGATTATAAAATCTGAAATCACATAGGCATTTTCGTAATTAAAAAAAAATAGGGCGCGCGAGAAATGTGTAGGGTGAAAAAAGTAATAGTCTAGTTCTTCTATTTTATCAACATGACTGTGTCATGGATAGAGCACAACAAATTATACAAAGAGAATTTTTTCCATCCTATGTCCTCGTGTGTCCTTCAAGTTGATTGTTTTACGTCCTATTCTGATGTTATAATCTGAAACGTATTTGATGTTTTTTGGATTATAAGATTCGAACTGTGTTTACCCAGTTTTGATTGGATTCAACTCAAATTATTAAAATTTAATAATTTAAAATGACAACAAAATTTAATAATTCATCACATTTTATTAATTGAACATGGTTTTATAATACATTTACAATAATATTATATAATACAAAATAATTATGGAATAAATTTACATTAATATCATATTATCTAATACAAACTAATTCATCAGATTGAAGGGTTTACCACGTTTCAGATTATATAATCTGAACCAATTAAATACAGAATTTTCTGTGGACTACGGCGCATAAGAACTTCTATAAATTTGTGGGTTTAGTTCATTTGTAAACCATGCCACATAACCATGAACACTTATCCAGAAGATAAGAACACTAAACAAGCTGCAGTTTACTACAATAGGGGGAAACCTAATTTGTTTATGGTCCACATTGATTTCACATTATCTGACTTGAAAGACCAGCTTGACCAAATAAACGGTCCCCTCAACCACAGACACACAAGAAAGGTGGACAATATTGAGTATCAACGTCAGTCAGTCGACTCAAATGGACGTGTTCTGTTTACCCAAATGAAGCTCCAGAACGACGAAGACTTGAAAATCATGTTCTATATATTTGGTCAGTATAGTTCAAAGGGATTGATCGAGTTTGATGCTTCCTTGGTTGGATCTTTACATGAAATTAGGAAAAGTTTGATTTGGTCCAGGACCTACGATGAAATCAAGGCTTGCATGCATAGACCAGATGGGGAATTTAGTTTGGCTGATCCATGGTGTTGTTTGTGTTAAATTTTGTTATTTTATGTTGTTGTTGTTGAGATGAAAATCATTTCCTCTATTTTAGTTTTAAAGATGACAAATTTATTTTAAAATTATATTTTGACAATATCATTATTTATCTGTCATCTAAACTATATTTTTGAGCGTCTTATTAAGTTACAGGAAAAGCATCTGAAGAACACATCAAACCATTAGAAAAAACTTCTAATGATATCTCTAAATATATCGGACATAATTCTTTTGAGATATGAATATTGAAGCACCAAATGACAAATCAAGTGACACCGTTTTGGACAAAAATACAATGTTTAATTTATATGTGAAGAACACGGTTTTGGCTTGTCCTTAAAACCATCCATTGTCCAATCAATGAAGTATACAAGTACAAACAAATATGTACTTTTGAGCTGCAAAAAGAACAAAGCAAAAGGCACTAGCTTGCATAAGGTTTTTCCCACATAGGATCGGTCCAGTTGCTACAAACATGGAATGAAGGATAGGAACACACGTGAAAGGACATTATGAAAAGTGGTAGAAACCTCACTTAGGTAATGCCTTGCCAAGCTGTCCTTGAAACTTCACCACACGTGGGAAAAATAGAAAAGGAATGGAAGAAAGGCCACACACGTGAGAGTAGGAGCGTATGTTGCAAAGCTCCCTCAGCCTATAAATACCAAGCCATGCTAAAGTTAATTGCACCGAAAATTTTGAGAAGCAAATTGCAAGCAAAGTCAAAAATTCATAAGCTCTCTTTTGCTCTTCAATTTTAAGTTTACTAAAATTGCTCTTTTGTTTTGAGCTTTGTTTAGTACAACACAAATATTTTATTTTGTCCAATTAAGATTTTGTTTCTTATTGGATTGTAAAGAAAAAGCTTGTTGTAAACAAGTGTGTAAATTCAAGAGTGAGTAAAGCTCTGTGTAAAGAAAGATCAAGATCAAGAGCGAGTAAAGCTCAGTGTAAAGAAAGATCAGGAAGATCAAGACAAAAGAGGAGTTGTGGTTAAGTTATAACTCAACTACCTAGTGGATAATCTCACATTCGTGTGGGGACTGGACGTAGCCTAATTTTGGTGAATCAGGATAACTCTCTGTGTTATTTCTTTCATCTCCTTTATTTGTTTCACAAATTTCACACACTCATTACACGTATTTATTTTTATTGTTATTATCTTTCATTTACTAACCATTTTTAAATTACTAGCTTAAAATTTTAAAAGGAAATTTTTAACAGTTCACAATTCAAACCCCCCTTTCTTGTGAAAATATTTTACTTCAATTGGTATCAGAGCTTGGCTCTGAGACTTCAGCACTTAATAGTGTAAGAGAAAAAAGATTCAGTAAAGTAGAAAAATGTCTAAAGTAAAATTCATGTCTGAAGGAGGCTCGGTCACACGACCACCTCTCTTTGAAGGGGCCGATTACTACTTTTGGAAAGGCAAAATGGAACTGTTTTTACAATCTCAAGATAATCACATGTGGTCAATAATTGAAAATGGAGATTATATTCCATATGATGATGATCTAAACATAAAAAAACAAGAAGATTGGTCAGAAGAGGAAGGTAAACGTATTTTATTAAATTCTAAAGCTAAATTGTTTCTAACCATGGCTTTGAGCAGGGAAGAATATGATATAACACAGGAATGCAAAACTGCTAAAGAAATTTGGGATACCTTAAAAACCCATCATGAAGGAACCAGCCACGTGAAAGAAACAAGAATTGATATTGGTGTAAGAAAATTTGAATTGTTTGAAATGAAAGAAACCGAAACCATAGATGAAATGTATGGAAGGTTTACTATCATTATGAATGAATTAAGATCTCTTGAAAAAAAATTTACTACTCATGAAAGAGTAAGAAAAATTTTAAGATGTCTTCCAAAATCTTGGAGACACATTGTAACTGCAATAACAGAAGCAAAAGATCTCACCAAACTCAGATTGAAAGATCTTATTGGATCTTTAAAAGCTCATGAAGTTCTATAACAAGAAGACAAACCTTCGAGCAAAAGCAAGATGATTGCTTTAAAAATAAATCAAGAAGAAGAAACAATTCTTGATGATCAACAACAGGAAATTGATGATGAAGACAGTCAAGATCAAATCATTCTTCTCACTTGAAAACTACAAAGAATGATACAAAGAAGAGATCAACACAAAAGGAATATCCCAACAAAAAGAGAAAAATCAGAAATTGACAAAAGTCAAATTATCTGCTATGGATGCTACAAACTTGGACATTACAAATCCGAATGTCCGTTGAACAAAAGAAAATCAAACAACTCCCAGTTCAAACAAAAATCGCTATTTACTTGGGATTGTGCGCACCTCGTTTTTTTCCTCGGGAAAAAGACGCGCAAATCCTCTGAGGTCGTCCTCGAACGCTCGGAGGGCCTTTGTGAAGCCGCCACCAAAGTTTTTGTGTAAAGGGAACGTTGATAAACCCTTAAGTTTTTTTTTTGTTGTAAAGGGAAACGATAATAAAACCCTTTGACGATGAGGATAAGGATTTGGTCATCGCAACCATTGTCGGGTTCGGGAGTCGGTTACGCGAGGGGAAGGTATTAGCACCCCTCACGTCCGTTGTACTCAACGGGAACCTTCTATTTGGTTAAAGCTTGAATTGTTTTTTAATACTTTGCGTGCATGTTCATTTATGTTAAAAATATAATAAAAGGGGGGAAAGAGATAAAAACAAACGAAGAAAAAGTTTTTATTATTATTGTGCTTGACAAGATGTCGATCTTGCTCCTACGTATCTCCCGGTAGTCGGAGAATTCAAAGCATACGTAGTTCTTTGGTAGAAAAACGTATATGTGTTGGTTGATTTTAATTGGACGATGTTTTAACCGAATTCTTGCGATTAAACGTAGCTTGTATGCTCGCACTTGGAGACTTATTAAGCGTTCGTTCGCGAATCACATTAGAATTGTTAAAAGGTACGTCCGTTAGGGTAGAGGGTTGAATTGGTCGCTATGGGACCAAGAGAGGTACAATGGACTCATACAAGTCAAACATTGACCGAGTGGACTCCGAAGAGTCGGGCGATTGTTCGATTGATCCACTGAGATCAAGAACGGGTACAATGGACTCGGATGAGTCGAACATTGACCGAGTGGACTCTAACGAGTCGAGGGGTTGAGTCTAATGGCCAACGGGGGACCAAAAGGTTTGGATTGACCACAAGGGGCCAAGATTTGGTTTGGTTAGGGTTGTACATATTAAAAAAAGGGAATGACGATTGCCCGAGCGACGAGACATACGTCACGCATTCGTACAATCGGGGCGATGGAGAGACATACGTCACACCATCCCTTTTTCATTCATATTTTTGGATTGAATTCTTTAGAAATCCCAAGGTATGTCAAAACATTTGGTTTGAAAATCCAAAAATGGGAAGGTTTAGCAAATTTGCTAGAAAACGTGCAAGTTCGTCTCATTTTGCGAAAATGCGAACGTAAACGGTGTATGTTCATCTTTGAGTTTTGAACATCATGAACAATATTTATTGTTCAAGTTTGGATTGAAAAGATGAACATAGCTTGTTTGTTCATGCTTGTTTGAGAATTTGGGAACATAACTTGCTTTGCAAGTTACCCACAAAATGGTTATACAAACTTGTGATTTTGCCAAAATTATGCAAAAACCTTGTTGTGGTTTGAAGAACATGGATTTAAAAACTCTTAGGTTCTGAGCTCTGGGGCTAGAACCTCAAAAATTGGTTGTTTTGATACAAAAACTCAGGTTCTGAGTTCTGTCATGGTCGCACTGCGACCATGACTTCGCACTGCGAAGCATGCGAAATTTTGGGTTCAGAAGCTGTTTCTGAACTTTTGTTCAGAAACAACTTCTGAACACACTCAAGACCTTATAGGGGGGTGAAAAACTTTGAGTTTTTGGGGTGAAAAAGGTTGGACAAACCAGTTTTGATGTTTTGAAAACCTTGGGATTTCTTTGAAATTCAAAAGGGGTTTTTTAGGATCAAAAGGTTTTGAGCCAAAATGGCTATGCAAACACAATTAAAAATGCAAGATAAAGAGCTTAGTAACTTACAGAACTCCTTAGCAAAGCTCCAACTGCACTTGGTTTGATTTGGTTGAAAGATTGTGCAAGAGGTTTGAGTATTTGTGATGGTTTTGGAACTTTGTAATGCTTTGTGTGGATTGGTTTTTTTCTGGTTGTTTGTGGAGATTTGTAGGTTGAAATGAGTAGAGTTTCTGCTCTTTGAATGCTGTGTTAGCTGTGTTTGTTCCTTTGGCATTGCCTTCTATTTATAGGCCAAAACCAAATCTTTGTCATCATTACACAATCCCAAAATTCAGCTGATTTGTGGCCAAGATCAAGCTGAATCCCTTTGCATTAAATGCTAATGGATAGAGGCAACCCTGCCTTGTACCAAGGGGCAAGATCCAGCTTGATTTCAGCCACAAATTCAACTATTTCTAGAAGGTAATGATGAAGAACAAAGCTGATTTGCAATTGGCTAATGCTTGGGGATCAATCCTTGCAATCTCAATGGTTGGTCAATAAAAACGTGCACTGTAATGTGCAGAGATTGAGGGATGAAAAGGCTAAAATTGGCTGGTGTGAGAGGGTGAAAAGCTGCTGTAAAACAGAGTAGGCACTCATGGCTTTTCAAGTGAGAAATCCAGCTGGTTTGACTGGTTTTTGGGGCAGCAAGCAGGAGGAAAGTCCTCAAGCAGGTGGCTGGCAACCTTGTGGTGGTTAGCAGGTCACCTGGGAGGTACTAGAGCTGCCCAAGGGCAAGCCCACTTGCTTGTCACATGCTAGGTTGGAAGAAAAAGCTTCCAACCTTGGCATTAATGGCAAGTCCTTCAACTCTGGCTTTGCTTGGCCCAATTAGCCATGAATGCTACTTAAAATAAATATGGAAGTGATATGCAACAAAATCTGGAATTAAATCCAAGAAACCAAAAATCTGCAGAAAAATCGCAGACTTCGCAGTGCGAAGTGGGCTTCGCATTGCGAAGTCCTCAATTTTGAAATGTTGACTTTCCTGTTGACTTTTGTTGACTTTTGACTTTTTCCCCTCTTTGATTTTTTTTGATTTTTTTGGTTTTTTAAAATGCGTAGGACAAAATTAGGGTACTACAGGGATGATCAAGAAGAACCAACAAGTGAAGATGAATAAGCAAGTCTATGCCTAATGACAAGATCAGATAATGAAGAGGTAAATTTTGAACCATGTTCATCTTGTGAAAAAACTGAATACTTGTTTGACAATCTTTTTTATAACTCTCAAATTCTAGATCAAACTTGTCAAAAATTGAGAAATGAAAATCTTGAACTAAAAAGGGAAAAAGAAGAGTTAAAAAAAATTAAATGAAGAGCTTCTAAAGAAAATTCAATCAAAAGAAATTCCTGAAATTAAAAGTGAACCTCTTGAAGAAAACATTGCTCTAAAGAAAAATGTTCTACAATTAAAAAATGACATTTCAAACTTTGTTAAATCAACTGAAACTTTTCAAAAGATTATGGGATCACAAGTAAGTGTCTTTGATAGAGCTTGCATAGGTTTTAAAACTAATCAAAAACAAAAACTTTATGAAAATTTTTTTATTCCTGAAAAAATTACAAAAAAGAATGAAAGATACAAATGTAAATATTGTGAAAAATATGGGCATCTTGAAGCATTTTTCTTTAGAAAGAAGAAAGAATATGCTTTGAGAAAATCAAGATTTACTCATAAATCTAATTCTGTCATATTTCACAAAGAAGGATCTTCTAAAAATAACACTAACCATCAAGGACCCAAAAAAATATGGGTACCCAAATCACTACTAACTACTACTGCAGGAATGCCTAATAACAATCAAGAAAAAGCCTTGGTACTTGGACAGTGGATGCTCAAGACATATGACTGGAGATAAACAAAGCTTTCTCTCCTTCACAAAAAGAGAAGGAGGACTGGTGACCTTTGGTAATAATGAAAAAGCTCAAATCAAAGGTATAGGTATTATTGGTAAGTTAAATTCGGCAAAAATTGAAAATGTTCAATTTGTAGAAGGTTTAAAACACAATTTGATTAGCATCAGTCAATTGTGTGATAGTGGTTTTGAAGTAACATTCAAACCTCACACATGCGAAGTAAGACAAAAATCTTCAGGAAAGATCTTATTTTCAGGATCAAGAAACAAAAATGTTTATGTTTTATACTTAGATGAACTTCCTGCTGAATCATGTTTTATGTCTCTTGTAAAAGACAAATGGATTTGGCCCAAAAGGGCTGGACATGTAAGTATGGAAACTATTTCTAAAATATCAAAACTTGATCTAGTAAAAGGACTTCCTAAGATTAATTTTGAGAAAGATAAGATATGTGAAGCATGTATCAAGGGAAAACAAGTCAAAAGTAGTTTTCACTCAAAAGATTTTATTTCAACAAAAAGACCCCTTGAAATGTTACACATAGATTTATTTGGACCTATCTCAATAGAAAGTCTTGGTGGAAAAAGATATGGCTTTGTAATCGTTGATGATTTTTCCAGATTCACTTGGGTTTTATTTTTAAAACACAAAAATGACTCTTTTGAAGCCTTTCAAACCTTTTGCAAGAAAGTTCAAAATGAGAAAGAAACCAATATTATCTCTGTAAGAAGTGACCATGGGGGAGAATTTGAAAACTCTTCTTTTGAACACTTCTTTAATGAAAATGGGATATCTCATAATTTTTCTTGTCCTAGAACACCTCAACAAAACGGTGTTGTAGAAAGAAAAAATAGAACTTTACAAGAAATGGCAAGAACTATTTTAAACGAATCAAATGTTGAGAAATATTTTTAGGCAGAAGCCATAAATACGTCTTGCTATATTTTAAATAGAGTTTCAATAAGAAAAGTTTTAAACAAAACCCCGTATGAACTCTGGAAAGGAAGAAAGCCAAACATTTCTTATTTTCACATCTTTGGATGTTATTGTTACATTTTAAACAACAAAGACAACTTAGCAAAGTTTGATTCAAAATCAGACAAAGCTATATTTCTCGGTTACTCCACCACTTCAAAAGCATACAGGGTATTCAATCTAAGAACAAGAATTCTGGAAGAAAGCATGCATATTAAGTTTGACGAATTTGAGGAACTAGAAAATCAAAGAAAAATCATTGAAGAAGAAGAAGATGAAACTCAAAACATCTCAAATCCTGAAAATTCCATCCATAAATCTTCAAATAATGAACCATATCAAAGTCCTCCAAGATCATGAAGAACTGTTAACTATCATCCACAAGATCAAATCATCGGAGAAACAGCTGATGGAATAAGAACAAGAAGATCATTTCAAAACAACGATATGGCAATGATCTCACAAATTGAACCCAAATCCATAAAAGTTGCAATCACTGATCAGTCATGGGTTGAAGCTATGAAAGAAGAATTACTTCAGTTTGAAAAAAATCAAGTCTGGACCTTAGTACCTAAACCTCAAAATCAATCCATTATTGGTACTAGATGGGTTTTTAGAAACAAACTAGATGAAGAAGGAAAAGTGACTCGAACCAAGGCTAGATTAGTAGCACAAGGCTACAATCAACAAGAAGGCATTGATTATGATGAAACTTATGCCCCAGTTGCAAGATTGGAGGCTATAAGAATTTTACTTGCATATGCATCTCATAAAAGCATAAAACTTTTTCAAATGGACGTTAAAAGTGCTTTTTTAAATGGCTTCTTGAATGAAGAAGTCTATGTGCAACAACCTCCAGGTTTCGAAAATTTAGAAAAGCCAAAACATGTGTTTAAACTAACCAAAGCTCTATATGGACTTAAACAAGCTCCAAGAGCCTGGTATGAAAGGTTAAGCACTTTCTTAATTAAAAATGGTTTTTCACGAGGAAAAATTGACACCACACTTTTTAGAAAAATTGATAAAAATGATTTATTAATTGTACAAGTGTACGTTGATGACATCATTTTTGGAGCCACAAATGAAAATATGTGTGATGATTTTTCAAAACTGATGGAAAGTGAATTTGAAATGAGCATGATGGGAGAACTTAAATTCATTTTGGGATTACAAATCAAACAACACAAAGATGGCATTTTTATTTGTCAAGAAAAATACATCAAAGATTTGCTTAAAAAATATAAAATGAATGAAGCCAAAATTATGTCCACTCCCATGCATCCTTCATCAAGGTTGGACAAAGATGAAAATGGAAGTGATTTTCCTGAAAAGGAATATAGAGGAATGATTGGATCTCTCTTATATTTAACTGCTAGTAGACCAGATATTGTTTTTGCAGTAGGCTTGTGTGCAAGATTTCAAACTGCTCCAAAAGAATCACACTACACTGCAGTAAAAAGAATCTTCAGATATCTTGTGGGGACCACAGATATTGGCCTATGGTATAAAAAGGGATCACATTTTAATCTTATGGCATATTGTGATGCTGACTACGCCGGAGACAAAATAGAAAGAAAAAGTACAAGTGGCGCATGTCAACTTCTCGGAGAAGCCTTGGTTAGTTGGTGTTGTCGTAAACAAAATACTATAGCACTATCCACAACAGAAGCTGAATACATATCCGCTGCTAACTGCTGCTCTCAGGTATTGTGGATAAGAAATCAATTAGATGATTTCTCTCTAAGGTACGCAAACATTCAAATATTATGCGATAATACTAGTGCTATAAATTTGTCAAAAAACCCCATTCGGCATTCCAGATCAAAACACATCGAAATTAAACATCATTTTATTCGAGATCATGTAAACAAAAAGGAAGTGGAACTTTTATTCATTGACACTAATAATCAACTATCAGATATCTTTACAAAACCTTTAACAGAAGATCATTTTTTATTCATAAAAGAAAAACTAAAAATAATTAAAAATCCTTGTTCTAATTGGTAGAAATTTCTTTTTTCTTTTTTTTCTCTCCTACTTTTTCGAAATCCTCTCATAAAAAAAAAGGGGGAACCATTTTTATTAAATCAATTAATTCTCCTCTTTTTTCTCCTTAAATCGTCTTTCCTCTCCTAGTCTTTTCATATTCTTTAAATTACCTATTAATTAACTTAATTACTCTTGTTCTCTTCTAGATAATTGAGAAATTTAATCATTAATTTTCTGTATCATCATTAACCTAGCTGATGCTATCCCTCTTCTCCCTAAGCCGCACGCCTAAACAAACTCAGCTATAGCAGATATTACCTTTTCAAGAGAGCCATCTGCCTCAATCTCAGCCATTGAACTCTTGATCTTCCCTTTGACAACTCACAAATTCGGCTACCATCATTCACTCTTCCTGCTTCACTTCACTTCAATCCTTCCTAAAAACATCCACTCAACTATTCAATCCATCACTCTCATCATTGTCCTTCATCTTAATCTTGTCCATAAACTTACCACTCCCTCATGCATTCAATACTCTGAAACAAACCTAAAATGGTGAAATCCAAAACAGATGCTTCTCCAAACAAACCAATGCAATTTCAACCCTCATCATCATCACTCAACCAAACCGTCTCTCCTCCGTTTTCTTCTTCTTTCAACATATCAGATAACTCACTCTCAGTTGATAACAAGAAACCAAGTCTTGACCTACTCTCTTACTCACCACCTAAAAGCATCACCACTAGCGCTCCAACCAAAGCCGAAACCTTTGCCCAGTTTTTCAGACCTCGCAAAACCTCCTCTCATGGAATCTCACTCATTAGAAAATCTGCACGCATTTCTTCAAAAACCTCAAGAACCTCCTACATTAACCTCGATGATGAACCAGAACTTTGCATGCACAATTAAGGCTCTCTCTATCTTTCAAAGAACAAACTCTCCAAAACCTCTGTTTTACCATTCAAACAGACCATTACTCAAAAAGAAAAAACGATTGAAGATATCATCAATCCTAATCCAAAACTCTCTAAGCTACCTCTGTTCGATCCTTCTCTTCAAGAAGAGTTCACTTACAAATGGTCTAGGAGGCCTCTGGCTGAAAGCAAGGTTGTTGATTATCAGGATCTCCAGAAGAAAAGAATCAAAATAGGAGAACTCATTCAGCCATTCGGCTGGAAAGAGTTCCTGCAGATTGATGAGATTTCTTACCCTTTCGTCGTAAGAAGCTTCTATCTCACTTCAGAAGTTTTTAAAGAAGATAGCATTCTCATCTCTAACCTAGGAAATCATGAGATAATACTCACTGTTGACATACTGTCAAAAATCCTGAAAATACCAAACCAAGGTGTAAAGTTTTTTGGAAGTAACTGGTACAAGGATGCTGGTCTGAACCGTAACACCATCCTGTCCAAACTTTTCCACACTTTTAAACCTGACAAAGATCTTCCTTCAATAGCTCTCAAAGATGAGTTTAAAATTCTGCACAGCTTATGCGTACATTGTTTACTTCCTAGGAGTGGAGGAAAATACCGAGTTACTGATACAGATGTGATGATCTTGTATCATATCTCTGAAGGTATCATGATCAATCTTCCTTACCTCATCATTCAGCATATGATTAGTGCAATAGAAGCCAACAAAAGCACGGGTGGACTCCCCTATGCTATGGTCTTGACCAAAGTTTTCAAAGCATTTAACATTCCTCTAGAAGGAGAAGAAATAAGAAAAAAACACTACCTTATTCACATGCAAAAACATCTCTCATATGAAAAGGAGTAACCCTCCTGGAACTCTGGAACTACACAATCAATCTGCTCCAGACATTGTTGTTGGACCAGAAGAAAATCCCCTACACAGTCTTGTAAATGCAATGATCATTGAAAACCATCGCACTACTGATGTCTCTACCTCCGCCCCTCCAAAACTTGTCTCAAAATCTTTACCCTTTGATCTGAATCTGTCTCATGAAATCGAAATTCTAAACCCACAACATATGAAAGCTGACGATCAAGAACTTCTTCCTCCAGCTACTCTGCCAGTTCAAAATTCCATCATTACTCTAATCCCAATCTTCAACACTGATAACTCTTCTCTCTTTGGAACTGAGTGTCTCAACAATTTTCTCAACACTCCCTCTATATCAATCAACAACACTACCTTGCCTCACATACCGTCCAATTTTAGCTCATTTGAAAGTTTCAAATCAACCGGTGCCTCTGTGAAAATTTCTCCTCCCACCACAAACGAAGCCTCTCCAATCACAAATGAAATGATCTACTCCAAACTGTCAGCCCTTCAGCAGGACGTTTCTCATATTAAAGGTTGGATATCATCGACTCTATGCCCTTTCCTAGGCATACCCTTACCCTACTCCGGTTTCTTTGCTTCCACCTCCACCAATCCTTCTACTCATCCGTGACTGCACCCGTCTTTTACCATCCTTTTTGATGTGCCAAAAGGGGGAGATGACATAGCTGTGCTATGTATGCTTTAAATTAGATATATGCTTTTCCTTATATGCTATGCTTTTCCTTGCTATTTTGGGTTATTATGTATTACGTGTTTCTTTCCTATTTTGGTTAGTTTCCTTTCTTTAAAAGGATAACTTGGTTTTAGCTTTTTAGCTTTTAAAAACATTGATGCCATGTCTGTAATACGCCTGTTGCGTTCCTTGCATAATGTTATTAATTGCTAAAAATAGTCTTTGACCTTATGCACAATTGTTTATGAATATATTTATCTCTATAAAATTGAGGGGGAGCACTCAAAATGACATCCTCATGTATCTCTATAAAATTGAGGGGGAGCACTCAAAATGACATCCTCATGTATCTCTATAAAATTGAGGGGGAGCACTCAAAATGACATCCTATTAAATTAAGGGGGGGCTCATTTTTTCAAAAATCTAATTTAAATATATTTGTCATCATCAAAAAGGGGGAGAATGTTGAGATGAAAATCATTTCCTCTATTTTAGTTTTAAAGATGACAAATTTATTTTAAAATTATATTTTGACAATATCATTATTTATCTGTCATCTAAACTATATTTTTGAGTGTCTTATTAAGTTACAGGAAAAGCATCTGAAGAACACATCAAACCATTAGAAAAAACTTCTAATGATATCTCTAAATATATCGGACATAATTCTTTTGAGATATGAATATTGAAGCACCAAATGACAAATCAAGTGACACACCGTTTTGGACAAAAATACAATGTTTAATTTATATGTGAAGAACACGGTTTTGGCTTGTCCTTAAAACCATCCATTGTCCAATCAATGAAGTATACAAGTACAAACAAATATGTACTTTTGAGCTGCAAAAAGAACAAAGCAAAAGGCACTAGCTTGCATAAGGTTTTTCCCACATAGGATCGGTCCAGTTGCTACAAACATGGAATGAAGGATAGGAACACACGTGAAAGGACATTATGAAAAGTGGTAGAAACCTCACTTAGGTAATGCCTTGCCAAGCTTTCCTTGAAACTTCACCACACGTGGGAAAAATAGAAAAGGAATGGAAGAAAGGCCACACACGTGAGAGTAGGAGCGTATGTTGCAAAGCTCCCTCAGCCTATAAATACCAAGCCATGTTGAAGTTAATTGCACCGAAAATTTTGAGAAGCAAATTGCAAGCAAAGTCAAAAATTCATAAGCTCTCTTTTGCTCTTCAATTTTAAGTTTACTAAAATTGCTCTTTTGTTTTGAGCTTTGTTTAGTACAACACAAATATTTTATTTTGTCCAATTAAGATTTTGTTTCTTATTGGATTGTAAAGAAAAAGCTTGTTGTAAACAAGTGTGTAAATTCAAGAGTGAGTAAAGCTATGTGTAAAGAAAGATCAAGAAGATCAAGAGCGAGTAAAGCTCTGTGTATAGAAAGATCAAGAAGATCAAGAGCGAGTAAAGCTCAGTGTAAAGAAAGATCAGGAAGATCAAGATTAAAGAGGAGTTGTGGTTAAGTTATAACTCAACTACCTAGTGGATAATCTCACATTCGTGTGGGGACTGGACGTAGCCTAATTTTGGTGAACCAGGATAACTCTCTGTGTTATTTCTTTCATCTCCTTTATTTGTTTCACAAATTTCACACACTCATTACACGTATTTATTTTTATTGTTATTATCTTTCATTTACTAACCATTTTTAAATTACTAGCTTAAAATTTTAAAAGGAAATTTTTAACAGTTCACAATTCAAACCCCCCTTTCTTGTGAAAATATTTTACTTCAGTTGTATTTTGTTATTGTAATTATGTTGTTGAAATTGTTATGTTCAATTTATAATGTTGATGTTGTAGAATTTGGTTTAATGGCATATTTATCTATTTTCTGGGTTCTGAACACGTTTCGAATTATATAATCTGAAGCGTGTCAAATCCCCCCAAACCACAAGTTTTAACACAGTCTGGGCATATTTTGGATTATATATAATATGAACCAATAATGGGCATGTGTTTGGATTGTATAACTCAAACCAGTCCAGAATATGGATTGTGGCATTACAAGCAATGTTTGGACGGTCGGTGGTGTGTTTAAAGCATATTTTTACAATTTTGGTTCATTTTACATGTTTCCTTTTACTATAGTTACGACCTAGGATTATGTTGTGACTATAAATAGTCTTGCATTCTTCTTCGTTTTCATTGTAATTCCCCTCTTATTTTCTTCTTATTTTTTATTTCTTACTTTTTCTTTGGAGCGCGGTTATGATATCATATTCATTGTTGGACATTCCTACCATCCCCAAAACCGTTGTGCAGTTTTTGTGGGGCTGGTATGATGGTCAACAGATACCTTTGATCATTTATTTCTGATTTTTTTTCAAGATTCAGATTATATAATCTGAAATATCACAAATACGCTTTGCATTATATAATCTGAACGGGGAACAATTTGGGAATTTTGGACGTGGGAGATGACTGTAGTGGGAAAAGAAATTCTCTAATACAAATTGACTTCAGACAAAATTAAGAAAAATGTTTATATGAAAAGTTAAGTAGTTCAATTTACACTGCATTGAATGCATCAATTTTTTTAAAAATTAAAAACTTACTATTTAAAGGTTGATAAAGAGTGTCTTAAAGACATTCGTTAGAATTTCATACAATTCAGCGCAGTAGAGAAACGAATAGACAGACATGTTAGTGGTCGTTGTTCTATAGTACTCCCTCCGTTCCTTTTTAATTGTCACTTTTGAAGAAAAATTTTGTTCCTTTTTAAGTGTCACTTTCAAAGTTCAATGCAACTTTAAATATTGTTTTACCAATATTATCCTTAGTTATTTATTACGGAGAGAGAAATATATGAGATGATATATTAAATGAATAAGGCTATTATAGTAAAAATACAAATTATTGTATCAAAAGTAGTGACATTTATTAATTGTCTTGGTTTGTGTAAAATGTCAAATAGTGACAATTAAAAAGGAACGGAGGTAGTAATAAAAATAACAATGCATTATTTAAATACGTTAAGTGGATTAATTTTCATCATTGAACTCGAACATCAACCATAGAATAACTCTAGAAATCAAGACCATGTTATTATAAGAATTCGGCTTCGATCGTGTTTTTTGAGAAACGAGAACCAATAGTATCAACGTGAAAGAGACCGTTCTATGTGCTTCTTAAATTGTTCAACCTCTAAACTAAATCGATTAAAAGTTAAGATGTAATGGGAAAAATTGATTAAAAGTTACAACCTCATATATTTTATGCAATCAGAAATTACAATCCTATAAATAAATCAAAGGGCTTTTAAGTAGTTCGAGGGTCTCATAGAATAATTTCCCAACGTGGTGGGACCCCAAAAACTAGTTAAGTTGGACTGAAGACCCAAGAGCGACAAAAACAAAAATACAAAATCTGTACTTACGCACATTGGATATTGTAGTTAATTCAAATTGTTTCTTTTTTTCTTTTGAAGAGAATTGTTTCTTCTTTTTTTAATACTATAAATAAATTTCATAAAGCTGTACACGATTTGACTATCCTTATAATAATTGATTCACACTTTGACTATACGATTTGAGTTTTTGAACCTTGAGATTCTTTTGATCTCAAGAATAGTTATCCGTTACCTTCTTGGAAGATTAAATACTTTAATTTGGAATTAACTTTTCAAAAAAAATTAATATTCCAACCAAATAAATGAATCAAGCAATAAAACAGGAAAAGTTATATGTTTTATTTTCAATTAAATTACCATAAACGAAATTAAATGGAACTTAATTCCAAAATCAACCAAGAAAATGTCATAATTTAATTTCAAAATATTTGCATTCAAACTATTTGATTAAATTAAAAATAAAAAACTGTTCAATAAATCGTCAACATATGCTATGAAATTCCTTTAGCCCTTCTTCACATCAACCATTTTATCACTTGTTTATCCGATAGATTTGGATCCTCTACAACCGCTTTATGGTGCAGCAGCGGTAGGAACCGATAGATTTGGTTTCATGTTAGATTCTTCGTGAAAGCCATAACACTCGTCAAAGAAAGGCGAAAATGTTCAAAAATAATGAAAAATAATAGAAGTAATTTGACTGAAATGATTCCAACAGAATAACTAAAAATGTCTTTTGATAACTCAATGCACCTAGCTAACTCCCAGCTCAAGAAGAAAACAAAGAGACAACTTGTAAGTTCTCAACACAAATTGTAAAGATCAAAAAAATAATATAAGGCCATAATAATACTCCTTTCTAACTTCTGACAACTGTACATTATGTCAAATATCCTAGTTGTCATCACAAATTTCGCTGTTAGTTTCATTCTGTTACCATGTCAGCCACTCCATCACCTGAAATCAGAATAAAACAACACTTACAATAAGATGAAGGAGAAAATGTAGGAATGTAAGCAATTGTTTGGATGGAGAAGTGTCTCATGTGGTCTGCATTGGACCGGTGTTTGAAAATCGATCAAAAGTTTGACAATGACTGAAGTCGAAAACATAAAATAGAAGTTCAGAGTCTTTCATGTTCTTATAGCTGAGAAAGTCAACTAATCAGTGTTGATTTGACAAAAACAAAAGAAAACAATTATAAATTGAGTTTTTAGTCACTAATTTTGTTTTCTTTGTTCTGGCAAACTGACACCAACTAGATCATCTCATTCTCAGCCGTGAATACAAGTAATACTATCAAGCATTAGTCTGCCGTGGAATATGCGAGACACCTCTCCACCCTAAAAGCCATCATATTAGTGACATGAAAGTGAAGCATGAAATGTCATGTCATAGGAGAAAACAGTACCAAAACCATCTATTCATCAGGCAAAGAAATATTGATGTCCGGGGATGTCCTTTGATCTGAATATTCATCAGAACTGTTCCAAGTATCATCATCAGGAGTGGCATCTAAGTTCAGTTTATCACTTGAAACATTGACAGATTCTCTCTGGATATGATCAGGTAGCTGATGAGACATAATAGGTATCATAAAGTTTTCACCATGAATATTTGCTTGTGAGATAGGTCTTGCTGCAGTGACTATTTCTGGACCAGCTGAAGTTGGAGAAGCCACTGTTTGTTCACGTTGGTACTTCCTTTTAAGAGGCTTGTTGTTGTTACCATTTGGCATGAAGCTCCCCACTACAATCTGAAACCAAGAATGTGTTAAGAAGATTATCAATCTTATATATTTATTTCAGCTATGGAAATGTTAAACTAAGCCTCAATCAAATACTATATATGCTTTATTTGGTAAAAAGTAAGAACAAAGACTAACGAAGCTTGAGCAATAATTCGTGTGGCATTTGTGGGTGATTTGAGTGACAAATCGCAAGTTTTGATTCACGGGTCGTGACAAGCGAGGCGTGGTTTTGTAGGGATATTTTTTGACTTGTGGGTCGTTGCTTACTCGGAACAAAATTTGACCCGTGAGGATGATGAATAAGTTAAAGAATAGCAGATAAGCTTATAGCGAAAGCAGATAAGTTAGCCGATAGTGAATAAGCTAGAAAATTAGATATAAAGTGATTGGTAAAATTAAGCGCTGAACCAACTGATAAATATAAAATGGCATGAAAATGTACTTTTAATTAATATTTAATTATTAATCAATTAAGAATTTAAGATAATGAAAGTAAAAATGACAGAAAATATGATGCGCTATAAGCTCAAACATTATTTGAAGTAGTACCTCAAAAAACGCTATAAGCTTGAGAGAAAACCACCTACCAAACAGTTGTACTTCGATCATACAAACTTATGCTATAAGCTAATTGTTTGGCCTTGACAAACAGAGCCATAGTGTTATGAATGCAATCATTTCCCAAATACTCTGCATATTATGCAGCTTTTTTAACTTGTTCTTATTAGCATACTTTTGTTTGAGATAGTTTATGCAATTCTAACTTCAAATTTCACTATACTAGTTGCAACTTGCAATTATCATCTCATTGCAACTTGCAGTCAAATCTTATTAGTGAAGTTGTAATGAAAATTAATCCATAAAATTTTCATCGCATACCAAACCCATTGTTATGAATAAATATTTTAGAAAGTAATGAAGAAAATATCATACTTGTATGGGTCCAGCAGCTGTAAGAAGACCAGCAACAGCACCTCCGATTACTCGACCGTCAGGACCTGCTAGCGAGACACTCAATCCACCCTCTCGAGTTCTTATGCCACTATTGTCGGAAGCCGTGTAAGATCCAGACAAAGATAGAATCTCAAATCGACCCTGAAAGTAAATGGGACATTAAAATGTTAGGAGAATTCAAAAAGAAAAATCAATCACAATTTTTAGAATGTGAAAGAGTAATAACAATAACAGGAGAAAAATGCAAAAACAACAGAAAATGATGCATGACATTGACCTGAGACAGACAGACAGACAATCTTCAAATTTTGAATGTAGAGATATTTGTTTCCAGATAAATAATGCATCCAATAAATGATTCTCAAAACAATATGTACTAAATATATAAGCATGTATTCATGCTTTTCTCTGTTCAAAGATATGGAAAGCTTTACTTGAAGAAGCTTATAACCATTTAGTATTGTAATACTTGGGTGACAACTTCTCTAGCTAGTGGACAATGTCTATGGTAAGCTTTACCATTGCTTTTCGGAACTGACTTATTGAGTAAATAACCGAATTATTCCTTGAAATTGCAGGACTATATCAACCTTGTCTCTCATCACATTATCAATATCCCAAAATGATCTTTGAAATTGCAAAATTTTAATCAAATTTGTTCCTCCATTGGTATTAGTAGGGACTAGAATATCATTAAGCTGGTAATATTGTGGATGAAATTGAAACTAAGTGAATAATGTCAAGGATGCATTTGATAACAAATTCTGACAAAGGGACAAACTTGATTAACATTTTGCAATTTCGTGACCGTTTTAGAATATTGATTATGTGAGGGATTAGGTTGATACTTAACAACAATTTCATCTTACTTCCCATTTAGTAGAGTTAGATCTCATACGCTTGAGCTAATCTCATGATGGAATAAACATTTTTAGCTAACAAATAGGAAAGAAACTTTGTCCAACCCTTCAAATAGAGACAAACATAGATAGATTAACTGACAAATATGCACCTACTGTTGACATATATGGGCCATATCCATACTCTATACTTAGCAGAAGACATAAATAGACCAGTACATAAGATTGTTCAAGGAATAATTTAAGAAAAATTGAACCAACAATTAAACGGAAAAATATAGAGAACAATTGAGTTTAGATTTAAGAATCCATGCCTCATAAGTCAAAATGCCACCACCAGTTGAACCAGGTTGACATAGTGCAACTTTAGAGATTGCTCCATTGGCAGAAAGAATACATATTCCTCTTGGATTCTTCTGTGCAAATGACAAGATCTTTCCACCAACATCCTACAAAGTGACAAAATAACATCTTTATTATATACTTTACCAAATCATATAGATCTGTTAAAACTTCACAAAAAATTCATTACATCATAAAATGGAATTCAACAACTTGATCTGTTAAAATGCATCAAAAATTACATTACCTCTCCTGCATAAACTGTGACTACATGTGGTGTAAAATCTACAGCAGCTGTGCTTGGAAACACCTCACCTTCAAAAATTACATACACAAAAATACTGAACAATTAACTAATTTTCAAAGTAAAATATTAGAAAAACCTAAATTAATCATTTCACATACGAAAATACATTTTTCTAATCATAAAAAATAAATTCACACAGAAAGTAAAGTTTCAAACTTTTTCACCGACCTTGAACCCTAACTGAAAAATTTACCCATTACAAGTACAAAATAAATCTAATACAAAACAGAAGAACATAACTAATTTACATTATTAGGGCTAAAAAAATCAATTAGAATTAGAATAGAGATGAAATCTTAAATCTTAAAATCCCAAAACCCTATAAACCAAAAGATGAAAAAGAAAAAAAAAAAACAAAAACTACCCATCAAACATTTTTAGTACAAGTTCAAAACTTTAAGAATCCCTTGTAAAGAAAAAGAAGAAGAAAAAACATGGGGAACGATTTTTTGTAAGAAAACTTTTGAAACAAAAGTTGTTAGTTTCAAAACTCACCAAAAGAAGAAAGGGTTTGGTAATTTACAAACCCAGATGATTTACCACGACCCTTTTTGGAGGAAAACTCATTTGTAGACAAAGTGAATCCTGGTGGTTGTGTTAGTATTGGCGTTGCTGTTTTAACAATCTTCTTGTAACTTGGATTTAGGTTTCCATCAGCATCATATTTTCTTGGTCTACCTCTTTTTTTCTTACCAAACAAATCCAAACTTCCTGGTGTTGTTGTTGGTGTTGTTGATGTTGTGACTGTTGGTGTTACTACAGGAACCATTGATGTTCCAATAGTAGTTACAATACTGTTTCCAACACTTACGTTCATGTTCATTTCTTGAGCTAATGTGTTTGTTGTTCCTAGTTGTTGTGGTGACCCAACAGAAACATCGTTGTTGTTGTGCATGGTTTGTTCCATGAGAAACTATATATAAAGAGCTTTATTTGTTTTTTGCGTGTTTTTTTTTTTTTGTTTTCTAGAAATGGAAAGCTTGAAATGTGAGAAAAGTGAGGCGTGAAGAGTATGATTTGAACGGAGAAGAGTATTCAAATGGCGCCAGAGAGAGAAGAATAGAAGGAGTAGTACTAGTAGGGAAGAGATTAGCCTAGCTTTTTTTTCTTTTTGTAACTTTGAAAATATAAATCAAATTCTTGCTTACGAGCATGCTATTTTTTACGACTAAAACAATAAACGAAACGCAAGAAGCCTAACGTGTCACCTTTTGCAATAGCGGAAAAGAAGTTACTTCCGCTTTTAGTGGAAAACGAGTTGATAAATTTGAAAATCATTCATAAATTAACACTTCGTGTGTTTCTTGCATTGATCTTTTCGTAAAGTTTAGCATTTTCGCTTACTAAAATATTTCATCCGTTCTTTACACGTGAGTCTTTTGTTCATTTATATGTATATTAAGAAAAAGTGAATAAATGAAAGAGAAAAAAATGATTTTGAGCGTTTTGTTACTTATTGGTGTATTCCTCCTTATTATAAATAGAAAGTAGAATATATTAAATCGAAAGTGATGAAATTAATATTAATTAAAGTTATAATTGAAAAAAGTAATTAATGTTGTATTGAAAAGTGAAATTAGTCAATTTTTTAGGATAATATTTTTTTGCAAATGGCTCGTTTATTATGGAACGGATGGAATACTTTTTTTTATTTAATCTGTATTTGTATGTACATTAATTTTAGGGAAATTACATTTTTGGTCCCTTAAATACTTTTCAGGTTTCATATTGATCCCCTAATTAATAAAAGTAACGTTTTGGTCCCTTAAATCCTTCTATGTTAGTCACTTTGGTCCCTTCCGTTAGTTTGCGTTAAAAAACGTTCACTTTTGGTCCCTTAAATATTTTTCAGGTTTCATATTGGTCCTCTATTAGGGGACCCATATGAAACCTGAAAAATATTTAAGGGACCAAAAGTGAAACCTGAAAAATATATAAGGGACCAAAAGTGAACGTTTTTTAACACAAACTAACGGAAGGGACCAAAGTGACTAACAGAGAAGGATTTAAGGGACCAAAACGTTACTTTTATTAATTAGGGGACCAATATGAAACCTGGAAAATATTTAAGGGACCAAAAGTGTAATTTACCCTGAATTTTATATTTATATGCATTTAATTTAATTTATATACTTATAGTGTAAAATATTCTATTCAATAAAAAATTATAAAGATATTTTATATTCTTGATTAATAACAATTATTTTTTTAATAATCCTTTGGTTTTTAGGGAAAAAAACTTTAGTTATCCAAAGTGATCGAGAGATAAGTAAAGTTTAATAAAAATTTGTTTCTTTTGAGATAGATTAAAAATGTTTAATAACATTTTGTTAGATGTACTTTTTTTGTCAGCGTATTGGTTAAAATTTACCTTTTAATATGAATAAGTGAAGTATATGAGGTTTGAACTTCGAGTCATGCATATATTATGCAACGTGTTTACAATAAATTATCATTGCATTTAAAATCACACGCATAGATTATGATAACAAATAAAAATTAAACTCAGTCAAAATCATATCTTCTAATTTACGTCACAAAAAAAAGAAAAAAAAATCATATCTTTATGTTGTTTTACCATATTATTTTATTTTAAACTTTAGATATTTCTAAATATTTATACAGTGAGATATGAGTATATAATAAATTAAATTTTCACCTTAAAATAATTGGTACATTGACACATTGTCTATGAAAAAGTTCATATGGTCAATAAATCACCATGTGTGATTTTTGAAGAAAAAAATTATAAAAATCAAATATTCTTTTTGTTTTCAAAGATTTGATGATTTGACTTTTTCTTTCTGAATCGATAATAATTTAAACTGAGTTTAATTTTTATGTATAAATAGTGTCAAATTTTTATACACATGTAACTAATTTTAGGAACTGATTTTTTAATTGATATTGTAAGAACTAATTTAGAAAAGTAATATTATGACATTTTGATATGATTTGATTCAATACATATTTAAATAAGTTTTACACTATAACTGTACAAACATTAAATTGATATAAATTAAATTTAAATATATTTAAATCTCTGTAAAAAAAAAAAAAATTCCCTACTCTCTTTCCTTTCTTCTCTCTTTCTCTGTGCATTGGCATTAATGGACGATAATGAGGGCAGGAATAGGAAATTGCTATTTTCTTGTCGGGACTCACTCCGCTTTGCATTTATGTTTAATAAATTTGTGTATTTTTATAAAGTAATAAAGTACTCCCTCCGTTTCAAAATACATGTCCATTTTAGAGAAATTGTAGTAACCAAGGACAAACTAGTTTGACACAAAAGTTCCTATTATACCCTTGTCTTTGATTTCCTCCATTTTACATATATTTACCCCATCTCATAATTACTTCCAATACTAATACAAAAATTAATTAAACAAATTAGTCCATCATTTAAACACCCTTGGTCATTTCTTGGGAGAGTCCAGTAGTCATTTCTTGGGAGAGTGCATGAGTAAATCCACTTAAAATTGGGTCAACATTTATTAGTATAAAATAATTATTGTGGAGAAAATCTAGAGTCCAATTAATTGGTAGGCAAGGGTAAAATAGACAAAATGTATCCTTAAACTATCAAATGGACATGTATTTTGAAACAAAAAATTTCTCTAAAATGGACATGTATTTTGAAACGGAGGGAGTAACAATTTAAATGTAAGAAACAAAACAAAAATATACTTTTAAGAAATAAAACAAAAAAATTGGTGGTCTCAAATGTAAGCAAAAATATATTAAAACCAATCTATTAAATGTCACTATTTCAATTTTATCTTCATTAAATGTCACTATATCCAATTTGTTTCACATTCTCATGTTGAGTTCAAAAGTCACATTTATTTCTAAGACAATGGCAAAATTGAAAAGATGTTACTTTTTATCTTGACTTAAATGTAGTCAATCCATTTTCTTAATAGACGTGTTTTTTTTTGTTTCTTACATTTAAAACCGGAGATAATACATTGATATAACATGACAATGGTCTCTCATTATGCCTTAAAAAAAAGGGTCTCTCATTATTCACGAGGATCATAACCCCTAGACACTTCCCTAAAAAAAAGACTAAATTATACTATGAGTACTTTAAGTTATTTAATTGTAACAAATTTGTTCTTTAAGTTTTTTTCGTATCACTTAGGTCATTTATGTTAATTAATTGTAACAAGTTGGTCCTTTAAGTTTTTTCTGTACCAATTAGACCTTTAAGTTATTTAACCGTAACAATTTGGGGTATTTTAGATCTTAAAAATGTAAGTTATTCGGGTTATAAAAGTTACAATTAAATAACTTAAAGGACCTAAGCGTTACTTAAAGAACTAACTTGTTACAATTAAATAATCTAAAAGACATAAGTGGTATGAAAAAAACTTAAAGGACCAATTTATTACAATTAAATAACTTAAAGGTCTTGTAATGTAATTTAGCAAAACAAAAAAAAAACAAAAACCCTAGACACTATTCTCCTACATGTATGACCAAACTACCCCAACAGGATTTTCAACTGTTTATTTGTTTTTTTAAGGGTGTTTTTTATTTATATTTGTAGCAATATTATTACACTACTACCACTACTTCTAAGATGTTAGACGGTCTAACTTAGACCGTGACAAATTGAGAAATTGCGTGCATGGAGATCAAATCTCTAGTAATTTTTTTTTCCTGTTAAAACAAATTTTACCATATTTAAGCTGTCATTTTTTTTAGAGAAATCTATCATTTGTTATATACAAATGATTACGTATGCGTGTTACTTTTTTATTAGAGTTATAGCATTAGCCCATTATTGGTACTTTTTTTTACGAAGGAATTGTAACGAAAAGAAAAAAGAGTTGTACTAATTTTTTTTGTTAGAAGGGAAAAGAAAGAGAAAAAACAACATAAGCAAGAAAAAAGAAAAGAAAAAAGAAGGAACTATTCTCTAGAATAGAGAGTTTCAATTGTGTCAATCTTGAGGAGGTACAAGATATCAACTTGAGGAGATACATGGTAGAGCAGCTCAGTATCCGAACATGCTCCAAGCTTGGCCGTAAAATTTGTACATTGATTACCTTTTCTAAGAGTATTCGAACATGCTCCAAGCTTGTACTAATTTCCTAAGAAAGAAAATCTACCGGTTATTTGAAAATTAAGAAAAAAAATTCATTGGCAAATTTTTCATTTAGGTAAAAGTTGTGAATTATTTTTTATTGTCGTCTCTTCATTTTCTCTATTTTTTTTAGGAGTTGATTTTCTCTATTATATCAATCAATGGAGAATATTTTAAATATTAATAATATTTAATAGCTTATTTAATCATTATAAATCTTTAAACGGCTAATATTTTTTAAATTAAACATAGTACATACAAAGCTGTCAAAATGGGTCGGGTCCACTGAGCCGGCCCCTCGACCCACTATTTTAGTACGGGTCGGGCCGTAAAAAACATGAAGAAAAAAAAAAGCAAGAGAATTGCTCTTCCCTCAAACAACATTGTTCCCCCCCACAGAAAATGACGAAACTACCTCTGCGTGACTTAAGTCATGAAGCCTTCAGCGTGAGTTAACTCACGTTCGGTACATACCAGCGTGAGTTAACTCACGTTGTGTGCTTTAATAGGAACAGCACAAACCAGAACACAAAACCACTGTGTTCTTGTGAAAAAAAAATCAAATTTTCTCCCAATTTTTGCGATTTTCATCAACCTTGAGCAAATCAACGTCAACTTCTACCCCAAAATCAAGTAAGTGTTTATTATCCTATTGCATTGGCTTTTTATGGTTTAAATTTTGGTTTTTTTTGGAGAAATTTAACACATTTAGGTTTTTAGAAATTTGGTTTGCATGTTAGTTTTTAGGATTGTTAATGATAAATTAAGTTAGGACTTGTAGTTTAGATGTTGTTTAGAGTAAGTTTGACTCCAATGTGGTAGTTTAGGGTTTAGAAATTGTTAGATTTTATGTTGATTGAATGTTGCATTCTAGGTGTTTGACAAAATGTCTCAATGAAAATTTGATTGATTTTTGCATTGTTAATGATGACATTAGTTAGAAATTGAATTGTTAATGTTGATTATATTGAATTTGAGTGCGATGTGGTAGTTTAGGGTTTAGTTAGAAATTAGATTGTTAATGTTGATTGTTATTGTTGATTAATGTTGATTATAGTGAGATTGAATTCTTATTTTTGCATTGATTTTTGCTTTTAAAAATGTTGTGTAGATATGTCTCCCAGACCAGACAAGCTTAGAGGCAACAGGGAGAGCATGACCAGTAGTGCACGGGCCGAAAAGGCGGCTGTGTTCCCTCCTTCTACTTGACGGAGACATGGCGTTAGGAGACAGGAGGAGGTGGGGTCGTCGTCCCTGACAGGTGCGTACCAAATAGTGGACCCCACTCAGTATCAGCAGCAGCCTCAGTACGAGCAGGCGGTTCACCAGTAGGAGGGTGAGGCCCAGCATCAGGTTGAGGAGGAGGTCGCGCCACAGAGTTTTCCTGGGGGCCAACATGACTTGTCGCTCCTACCGAATTTCGGTAAACACGTGGCATGTCAGCTTTGGAGTGATGCACAAGTAAGTATAATTGTTTAATTTTACTTAATTACGCGTCAATTGATATGTTTATTTTAATTTAATTTTTATGTTAAAATATTTAATTAAGCGCATCAATTTAATTACGCGCGTCAATTTTAATTACGCGTCAAGTTAATTATGCGTAAATTTAATTGCGCGCGTCAATTTTAATTACACGTAAATTTTAATTACGCGCGTCAATTTTAATTACGCGGAAAATGTTTAATGTTTATTTTAATTATTTTTTTTTTACGATTAAATTGTTACGTCTTTTTTAGTTATTGAAATTTTTATATTTTTAACGGTTTGTTGTTCATTTAATTTTTTGTATTTCAGTTTCAGATGACGCATAAACTGATCGTTGTCTCGCACGGGAAGAAGATTAAGAAATTGACACTCCCAACACAGGCACATACATGGTTCTGGCAGCGAGTGGAGGCATCCAGTCTTCTACCCCTCCTTTATACTAGGTACGAGAGCATCAGCGTTGCCCTCATCACCGCCTTCTCAGAGAGATGGCATGAGGAGACCTGTAGCTTCCATCTGCCCGTTGGGGAGATGACCATCACACCCGGTGATGTGGCGTGTCTTCTACATATACCCATCCATGGCAGGCTCCTGAGTGACGATAATGTGGGATACGACAGAGGTGTGACGCTGCTGCAAGAGGGTCTGGGTTTGACGGCGGGTGAGGCTGATGATGAGACAAAGGCATAGTGGGGTGGTCATATCAGTATAACTAACCTGAGGAAACCTTACGACACACTCTTGCATCGGTGCAATGTGTTGGAGCATCTTGTTGCTGATGAGGAGGAGCAGCAAGTGACGGTTAGGAACCAGTGCATCAGGGCATTTTTGTTGTACTTGTTTGGCATCACCATTTTTACCAGCAGAAACAGCAGAAGCGTTCAGCTGTTGTGGATGGATATGCTTATGGATTAGGACATGTTGGACGAGTGGTCTTGGGGCGGGATGGCACTTGTTTGGCTCTACGACCAGCTTTCTCTTGTTACGGACCCGACCAGAGGCGCCATTGGCAGTTACATGACTCTACTTAAGGTAGTATTTTTTTTCTTTTTTCTATAACATATTATAAATGACTTACGATATTATTGTGTATGTTTATGGGTTTGTGATGCTGAAATATTTGTTTGTAGGGATGGATATTGGTACACTTTAGGAATATGTATACGAGGAAGTTGAATAAGGACTATCATGTTGCTTCATCGCTTACTATTAGATGGTGTTCGCCCAGGGGCCATGTTGATACTGCACACTATCGGGGCCTCATTGATTTGATGGGCAATCCTGATGTGACCTGGAGGACGTACGAGGACCAGCGAAACATGCCTTTCCAGGACATTTGTTGGTACTCCGGTTGGATCATGGCCGATAGGACGACTATGTGCATTCACTTTCCGGAGCGGGTTCTCAGACAGTACGGACATGTGCAGACTGTCCCCAGATCTCCGACTGATTTTCAGGCTCTTCGGGTTGAGGCGGTTGTTGTGGCCTTTCAGGACTTTCTGCTCCATGTTCTTCCACAGGCGCTTTGGGGTCGACCAACACCAGCGACTAGACAATAGAGGTGTAAGGAGGGGTACATTAGATGGTTCTACTGTATATCTCATCTCATCATGACCGACCCTGATGTCGTTGTTGTCGTTGTTGAGGACGCGCCTCCTATCCCTCCTTACGAGGAGGTTATTGTTCAGCAGCAATATGCTAAACAGGTTCCCGACCCACTGCAGTATGCCAGAGTGGACAGTGCAGTGGGTTATCATGATGTGTTTGGGAATCTAGTCGTTGCTGGTATTATGCAGGGCATCCAGTCGGAGTATCATATATTGCAGGAGGAGGGGGTTCCCCGAAGGAGGACTAGGAGCCATAGTCCAGCGGAGTAGGGTGTTGTGATTGATGTAGTTTTGTATATTTTTAGTTATTTTTTTATGACATGGATGTATTATATTTACACTCGCGCCTTTGCGCATTTTTATGACATTTTGGTACATGGATGTATTATATTTACACTCGCGCCTTTGCGCATTGTTATGACATTTTGGTACATTTTTGGTTTTATTTTTGCATAATTTAAGTTTGAATGAATGAATTATTGACTGAATGGATGAAAATGGAATGATGAATGGATGAACGAAGGAATGTATGAATGAAAACGGGGAGAAATGGTGCATTCTGCCATTTCTGTTTGCTGACAGAAACAGAGTGTGACTTAAATCACGCTGGTGTATAACCTGCATGACTTAAGTCACGCATGGATATAACCTGTGTGACTTAATTTATGCTGGGCTATAACCTGCGTGACTTAAGTCACGCTGCGTACTTTTATAACCTAGGCATAACCTCACTTCTCCATTTCACTTCCTTTCACATCTCAAATCTCTAAAAAAAATCTCTCAAATCATCCAACTTCAAATTTCTTCAACTTCAAATCACCCACCACTCCAATAACAAGTTAGTTTTCATAATCAAGTACCATTGTCATTTTATGTTTATATGTTACATGTTTCCTCTTAAATTAGAAATTTTTAAGTTTTAGGGTTTGTTTTAATTTTGATTTTTTTTTTTGGCAAGAAATGATACAATGTTTACATGTAAATGACTTATGTTGCTTAAATGTTTATATGTTTGCATGTTTATGTTGTAGTTTTTAGTTTTAGGGTTTATGTATAATTTGCACTCCAAGTGTTTGATGAAATGTTTGAATGAGTTTTTCATTGATTGTTTTTAATTTCTTATGGTGTAGTCTGAAACAATGGCTCAAGTATACGCTCAAGTATCCTTCAACGGTGGAAACCCTAATTTTTTCAAGGTTCGGGACGATGTCACCTTAAAAGAATTGAAGGATCAACTTGATGAAATCAACCAACGACTCAACCACAAAGACACAAGAATGGTGGAATACGTTTGGTACGGACGTTCATCGTTCGACTTAGAGGGGAATTTGACGTTCACTCGACCGGAGTTAACAAACGACGACGACGTGAGGAGCATGTTCTCGATATTTGCTTTGCACAACATGATCCCCATCGAGATGAATGCTACGTTGCTGAGGTCGCCTGAAGATATTATCAAGAGTTTGATTCGACTAGATGAAGATGTATAGGTAGTATTATTATGTTGTGTCATTATTTTGTTGGATTTTAGTTTAATTTTTGTTAGTTTGTTGAAGATGTTGGCATTGGAGTGTCTTTTACTTAGCGTAAAGGTTTGGTAGTCTCTTTGACAACTCGCAAAAATAAAGAGAACACAACATGTATTCTGTCGAATCAGCTATATAGGTTTTCACATCAAATTCCTTCGTATAGGATGAGTGTCACAGAAGGAAATGCAATTCTAAGATGTTGTTTTGTGCTTGATCATGCTCCTCTGTCAATTAAAACTTGTCAGTTGGCAGGGCAGTAGGATTAAGTTCAAAAGAATATATTGGGATGCATTCCTTTTGTGGCAACTCATCCTATATGAAGAGATTCGATGTGATAACTTATATAATTGATTCGGTAGAGTAGATGTGTTGTGTTCTCTTCATTCTTTTGAGTTTTCAAAGAGACTTGCAAATTTTTATACTAAGTATAAGACACTTCAATGCCAACATTTTCGGCAAACTTTCATGAATTTAATTTTAATCCAACATCATGATGATACAACATCCTTAGGGATAATGTAATGTAATGTAACACTTCGTTTATTTGAACGAAGATGGAATCATAACTAAATAAATTTGTCATATTCTATTAATTTTTGAATTTATTATGACGTACTTGTGTGTTTTTAGTTATGATTTATTTTGGATCATTAAGGAATGGTTGTTATTGTTGTTTCTAAGACATGTCATGCTTTTAAAAAATGAACATAACATATTGTATGTTTGGGGTCTTCAAAAAATATTATCTTTGTGCAAAATTGGTGAAAACATAACTTAACTAAAACAAGCGTGACTTAAGTCACACATGTTATACACCAGCGTAGCTTAAGTCACGTTGATATATACCGAGCGTGACTTAAGTTACGCTAGTGTATAATCTGCGTGACTTAAGTCACGCTGGGGGTATTTTCGTCAGTTTGTATGGGAGTGAGCATTTTTGGTTGGGAGAAGAGCAATTTTCAAAAAGCAACCCTATCTTTTGCTTGGATGTTTTTTGTGGTATTTATCTTTTATGAATATTGATTTAATAAATGTTTATGTGGTATTTATACTCTCTACTTTTGCATGGATGTTTTTGTGGTATTTATCAATTATGGATATTGATTTAATAGATGTTTTATATGTCACTTAACTAAGTGTATGAAGACGTGTGATTTATTTGATGGATAATAATTTGTGATGTTTCTAAAAACAATCATGTGATATGTAGCTTTATTGTTATTAGCATCACTTTTTTAAAAAAAAAAATGAAATAATACATTTTGAAATAAGGGTCGGGCCAGGCCATCGGACTGTGTAGCCCACTACTAATTGGGTTGGACTCAATTTTGGCAGCCCATGAATAAAGTGGGCCGACCCCCTTCAGTCCGTTTATATGTGCTGGCCCACCGGACAAAGGCGGACTAGGTCAGGCCGGCCCATTTGACAACTCTAAGTACATATAACATTTTTTTACAAATATATAGCATCAGTTTTTTTAATAGATATAACATCAATTATAAAATTAGAAATATATTCAAATGAAAAGTTATAATTATTTTTTTAAAGAAAAAGTTATAAGATTAAAACTGCGATCTTAACTTGTCGGTTTAGTTACGGGAATGGTCAAAAGTACAATGTTAACATGAGTTTGGATATGCTCCAATCTTAACATACCCGTTTATTTACAGTAATGATGATCTTCATTGAAAAAATTTCAATTTTTTTATAATTCTTACGTATCAACCATCAAACATAAGAGGAAAAAACATACAAAAATATAATTGTAATGATCTAGTTTATTCTTTGAAAAAATTTGTAAGATCTAATTCAATTTATAAAAAAAAATAAAAACAATTTATAATCTTTGAAAAAATAAATTAGAACAAATTAGTCTCTTTCATCTTTACACTCTATTTAGTTTTTTTTTTTTAAGAAGAAAAAGAAAGAATTACACTTTATTTAGTTGACGAATGAAAAATAGAGGGAAAAGAGAAGTGAAAAAAGAAAAGGCTTAATTGCAGTTTTAGCCCCCTAACTATCACGAACTTGCGATTTTGGCCCCCTATAAAAAACAATAACAAACCAGTCCCCTATGTTTAGCCCCTTTTGCAGTTTTGGCCCCCCAGACAAATTTTGACCAATTCAAAGCAGACGTGGCACCCACATCACTTAAGTGAGGTGCCACATGTTATATTATTTTTTTAAAAAAATTTTTAAGCCAGCTGGATTTAATGGTGTTAAAACAATTAAAAAAAAGAAAATAAGGAAGGAAGGTCACTTGAGTTATTCAATCCTCTTCCTTCCCCCTTCTTCCACCAAAATTCAATCCTCCTTCTTCCTCCTTCGATTTCGTTTAACACCCACGTGGAACAGAAGTTGAGTTTTCATCTTCATCTTCAAAACCAATTCAATTCTCCTTCTTCCTCCTTCTTGCTCGTGGGTTACCCAGAATTTGCAGGAAACGAAAAATGGCAAATTCTTCATGATCATCAGTCAGCGGGTCATCCTTGAAGCATCAAAGTAATGTCATTTGTCATTGTGGTGTTGATTCTCCATTGGTCAGTGCTTGGACCGATGGAAATCCAGGGAGGAGGTTTCATGGATGTGGGAATTATTTTGGGAGAAGAAAATGCAATTTTTTTAGGTGGTATGATCTTGAGGTACCTGAGAGACAGAAGGAAATAATTCGAGGACTTTTGAGGAAGAATGATGAATTGAAGAAGAAGGAAAGGAGTCTTGTAATTGCCATAGTTGTGTTAGGGATTATGTTGTTCATCTGTGTCCTTATAGCTCTAGCTTTAACTATGAAATAAGTTTGAATGATGTTGTTAAGTTGTAAGCTTTAGTTTGAATATGAAAGGTTTGTGATATGATTTGTATGATGTTATGGCAATTTAATGAAAATGTTTGAATGATGTTTTATGAAAGGTTGTAAGCTCTAAACAGAATGAAAATGTTCAAAATGTTGCAAGCTCTAAAAGTTCAGAATGATGTTTTATGATGATTACAAGTTGTTGGCAATTTAATGAAAATGTTTATGTTGGACCAAAATGTTGCAAGCTCTAAACATAACACATAAGATCAACTTCATATTAAGTTCCAAAATAATCCATAAAGAGTACTTAAGTTACAACCAACCAAATTAATCCCAAAATATAACATCCATAATGACATCCGTAACAGTACTAAACATACAACCCAAAACATTAAGTTCCAAAAGAGTACTTAAATTACACTACAATCCAAAATATAACATAAGTCTAATGTTCAATTGTTGACACTAATTCTTGTTCGCTAATTGTTGTGTTCCAAGTTGTTCCATTTCATCACTCTTTCTTTTCACGCCTGTGGTCCTAGGCACCAATAATGTCTCTTCTCCCACAACAACTGGCACAGTTTTGGTGTGCATAGCAGTTGGCACATTCAAAGTGTTTGCACTTATTGTATTGGTCACAGTGTTGCTTGCACCTGATGTATTGGTCACAGTGTTGCTACTAGCAACTGGTGGCCCAGTGTTGACAGCAGATGGTGCCCCAGTCTTATTGCTTTGCACATTCTTTTTTCTAGGAGCTTGTTTCCCTTTCCCAGTTTGAGGTTGCTTAACAGTTGTATTTGTCTGCATTGAAACACATGACAAAGAGCATAGTAAAGACACATCACATATGTTTCAGGTGCATATAACCCATAAGCATACAATGCAAAATATACCTTATTTCCCCCTGGTGGAATAATTCTATCAGCAGCTTGTTTACCATAGCATGTTCTTTGGTTATGACCAAGAACACCACACCTTCTACACCTGACAGTTATCTGGTTTCTTTTCATCAAAGCAGAACTAGAAGCAGATGCTTTCTTTGGCTCATCATTAGCCTTCTTTCTTTGCTTTTTGGGCCTACCTGGGGCCCTTCTAACATATGGTGGCAATATAGGCTCATAGTCAAGTTGTGGCCACAATTTTGGTCCATTTGAGGGAAGTATCAAATTGTCATATGTTGTTAAAAATGTGGATTTCCTGTAGTAAGTTACAATTTATTAAGTTACAATTTATTACTGCAAATGCAATTGGCAGCATTTGATTGTTCCCATCTTTCCCAATTGCTGCTAAAAGGTGGCCACCATACATACCCTTTAAAAAGCATCCATCTAGGCCAATCAAGGGCCTACAAGTTGTTGCAAATGCTTTCTTGCACGCATAGAAGCATACATACATCCTTTCAAATACTGGCCCTTCAACTCCAAGTGCACATTTAATCTTCACAGTGCTACCAGGATTACTCCTCAATAATTCTTCAGCATAATTTCTTAGATGAGCATATTGTTCATCTATTGCTCCATAGATAAGTTCTAAAGCCTTATTCTTAGCCCTATAGATCTGATAGTTACTCAACATGACTCCCCACTTATCTTTACAAGCTGCTTGTAATCCCTTAAGTTTCATAGAAAGTGTGTGTTTAAGAATTGACACCAGTTTCTTAGACAACAAACTAGTTTTAATCAATCTAATTTTTCCAGTGTTATGACACTTATGATCAGGGTTAAAGGCAGCAAGAACAAAGTATGTTTTTGGATCAGATTTACTAAACCTCATATGGAATGGACAACCATCCATACATTTAACCACAATCCTCTTCCTCTCATTCTTCTTAATGTACACATTTTTCCTATTTTGCAAAGCATACTCTTTTACAGATGTTCTAACTAATTTAGCATTTGTGAATATTTGTCCTACCACATACTTAATATCATCAGAAAGTTTAAACTTTGTAAATTTTTGCTTACCAGTATCATCTTCAGAAGAGCATATGCTTTCTAAATCTTCTGAATCTCCATTTTCATCATCAAAGTCAGATAGAGTTGTTGCAGCAGGATCCTTGGAAGATTCAACAGCTACCAAAGTTTGAACACTCCCATTTGAAGTCTCCACATGTGTTGGATTGATCAGCTGGTCAGGCAAAACAGTTGTTCAGTCCCAATCTTCATCATAGTCACTATCATTGAGAGATACCCCATCAACACTTCCACTTTCAGATTCATCACCTTCATCAGCTAAATAGTCAGGATCGGTTCCACTTCCAGATTCATCACCTACCCATTTATGGACCTCATCTTCATATCTGCTGTCCAGTTCTTCCAAATCAAGGTGTTCCAAGTAAAAATCAACACTTTCCTCTGACTTATATTCATTGATGAACCTTACCACATCTCTGTCAGTTTTGAGAAGTCTAAGACCATCTTTCAGTTGTCCCCCAGGCACATCATACCAAACCTTATTGTCACCCTTTACACCTACTTCTCTCACCAATTTGTCCAAATCAATTATGTTAATTTCATCTATGTCCCACGTACCTTCATACTCATAAGTCTCACCCCTTTGGTAGTCAACATTTGGATCACAAATAAAGTAACCATTGTAGTGGAACTTTATCTTGAGTGAGTGGTCCTCAACAACCCTAAAACAAATATAATATTAACTTAATTAAAATTGTATTCAATGCTCTCACCAACTGTATGCAATACGTACATACATGACATATACAATATATAAACAAACAAAACGAAATGCAAGGTAAGACAAACAACAAACAATTTCTGATACCAACAAAACCAAATGCAAATTATCGTGTATAAACAAAGCAAAACATGACAACAATAGTAACTTACTTTCCAACATTCTTGTCAGGAATCTTTCGTGTGTCCTTCTTTTATACTGTAGCACTACTTCCACCGGCCTCCTTCCCATTCACACTTTTATCCACCCACTTCATCTTCTCCAACGACGATTGAACGATTGAACGACGATTCGGAAACCATAAAATCTAGTTGCAGCTTTCGATTGACAGCGATTGAATGACGATTATGGACAGAACAACGATTATGAACGATGATTTACAAAGAACAAAATGGAGAATGAAGATTGGAAGAGAACGGCGAGGCGATAGTGAGAAGTTGAAAGAAAGGGGGCTAAAATTATGAACAGAAATCCTAACTTTGGATTTTCAACTCACGTGACCTTCCTTCCTTATTTTCTTGTTTTTTAATTGTTTTAACACCATTAAATCCAGCTGGCTTAAAATTTTTTTTAAAAAAATATAACACGTGGCACCTCACTTAAGTGATGTGGGTGCCACGTCTGCGTTGAATTGGTCAAAATTGGCCTGGGGGGCCAAAACTGCAAAAGGGGCTAAACATAGGGGTTGGTTTGTTATTGTTTTTTTATAGGGGGCTAAAACTGCAATTAAGCCAAAAGAAAATATTGTTTAGTCGTTTGGTGTGAGAGAAATTGAAAGAAAATTATGATAAAAAATAAATATGTATGTTTTTTTAGAAGGGGACCATTAGGCAAAATTACTTGGGAACTCTACGATTAAATTAAACACTAATCATATCCTTAACACAACCTGGTGAAGGTGGTTTAAAAAGTGATTACTCATGGATAAAGTAAAAGGGTAACTCACAAGCCGGTCTGCAACCGTGTTTGCCTATCAATAAATATGACCAACAGTGACATGTCAATCTTGTATCTTAAGGTGATTTATGAGGGATACAAGAGTGATGTGAACAACCCTGGACAAAATTATTTTGAACCCTTTATCCCACAGTAATTTGAGTGTTGAAACAAACACCCAACCTCCTAACCAACACCACTTTCATCTCTATAAACTCATCCATAGACGCTTTGTGTTCATTAACAATTAGTGCTCCATTTGTATTCATCATAATCCTAAATTATTTGCATATGGGGGTAGGTTGTTACAACTTTATTCATCTCCGACATAAGTCCTCGAACTAGGATAAAATATGGTAGTTCATGTGAATCCAGATACACCAAGCAATCACATCAAAAAGGGCATGTCTGTCTTTTTTCACTCGTTAGTCAAAGACAAAATCGAACTGCTGCCAAATGTATTTGCTCATCGCGCAGTCACGAATGAGATAAAGAATGGTTTCTTCAATACATAAAAAGAGCGCACATTTTGCATCTAAATCTAGGCCCCACATATATATATATATATAGTCTTCGGTCCATAATTAGCAATGAGCCAAAGAAAAAGTAGTAAGTTATTACCTCTACAGGGATTGTCGTTCAACTCGGTAAATAACAAAACTTATTTGAAAAGCAAATAAAGGAAAAGATTGGAGTGGTTGTAGGGTTTTAATTGCAGGGTTTTTGTGATTCACAAGTGTAACAACGATTATGGAATCCTCCCTTCGTCTTTGTTGGAAATTAAATTGAGCAATTATTAGTTTATAACTTGCCTTGTGTTAGGATTTAAGAAAGTAGAATATAACCCTGTGATGAATCAATGGAAGTTTGTTTTAATATCCCCGCAATTCCGCCATTTATAATTGCAGGGTTCCCTTAAGATGAGTTATAGCCATCAATTCATACTTAAATACAATTAATTTAGAAACTAAGCAATTCATTACTGTTTTGATCCAATGGAATTCGGGTTGTCAATCATGTTGGCTCCATTTAAGATACGGTATAAAAATGGACATATACGAATTAAATCAGACTTTAGATTATAAATTGAATAAAAACTTTATTAATAGAATCCAACAAATGTGAAGGGGTTCATCGTGGAACCCTAATCAAAGAGGTTAGTTGCACATGACAACATACATCATTACAAAACAATAGAAAAACATACCCTAGAGAGAACAAGAGGAGGATGGAGATCCCCTGCCTTGAAGCTCTTGATGTTTGACCCCTACCTTGTACCGCTAGCTTTCTGAATGAATAAAATAGTGTGCAAGAGTATTTATTTATTGTGCATCATTATTTAGGGGTTAAGAGAGTGAAAATATGGTTTTTCCACAAAAAATGGCTTGGGAAACAAGCAAATAGCAACTACTGGCCGTTCCTATGCGGGGGGCGCATGGCTTGATGCGCAGGGGTGCATGAGGCAGCCCCTCCTGTGCAAATTTTGCAGTTTTTTTACCCTTTCTCAAGCGTTCTTCTGTATTGCAATGCCTTGGAACTTCAAATGAATTTTCTTCAATTTGTATTGTCTTCAAATGTCTTCTAAGAACCATTAAACTTCAATTTTCGTATCCTCGATCTTTCACTTGATGTCTTGTTTTGCCGATTTACATGATTTCTCACTAAAAAGACTCAAAACACCTATAGAGTTGCATGATTTGAGATAAAACTGAATTGCAATGACTTGAATGAAAAAATACAAAAAGTTCCTCAAACCATTGACAACTCCTCTAATTTTGTCTTCAAATGTTATTCCATCATCATTATTCCAAAAAAATCTTCATGCACAAGTGTTATGAACTAAGAACTCATAGGTTGATAGTTCATAACATACAATTCGAAGCATATGGCCAAATAAGTCTATGTTCCTAGAATCTTCAAGGTCAGTGCATATCCCCTGATTTGAATATTGTACTAAACTATAATGAGATCAATCACAATCTACAATTGCTAATTACCACAACCATCTGAGGAAACATTCAAAGTCTGATCTTTCGCGATAAGCTCAAAGTTTTGATGCACAAACTCTTCCAAAATAACCCCGGATAACAACTAAGCATCTTTCCTAAATCTAAATTCATATCCATTATCGATATTCCAATGCATCCCTTTCACCACATCTTCCCAAACTGAGGTGATTGCTCTCCTAGTAGAACAGAAATTTGCCCTGGTCCGAACATCAGGCATACCATCATCCCTACAACGATACTTAGATTTAATAATTTTCACCAACAGAGCTGAAGGATTGTTGATCATTGTCTAAAATAATTTCATGAGAAGAGATTTATTATATAGATTAACCTTATGAATGCCCAAACAACCTTGTCTCTTAGGCTTGCAGATTTCATCCCATGACACAGTGTACCAGTTGGGTTTGGCATTGAATGATCCTCAAATAAATATGTGCATTACTTTTTCAATATCAACATAAACATCCTTATGGAGCAGTGTCGTTTCCATAACGTAAGTATGTAGTTCCGCCAACACCAATTGAGTAAGAGTAATTCTCCTGCAAAAAGAGGGAAATTCATAAACGTGGTTTCCAAGAAGAGAGTCTTTTGCAGACCTTGTCAGTGATAAATTCGTAAGTTGAATTCTTCTTGCGATAGTGAATAATAGACACCCTAAATACTTCCAGTAATCTGATGTTAACCTGAAACCATAAATGTTGCTCACTGTTGTCGTAAGCCCTAATAATCAATTTATATCAATTGAATTTTCTTTTGTATCATGAGATTGATACACCCAATAGTCAATATATATATATATATATATATATATATATATATATATATATATATATATATATATATGAGATTTGCTAATATACACCCATTAGTTTTTATGTGGGAGTATTTTAGCAAGTTATAACTAAAAAATTGATAAATACATCTTGAGGTGTATGTTGCTATAACACACCTTCTAAAAAATAAGTGGGTGTATGTTAGCAACTCCTATAGGCATTTGCTAGAATACACCCACTTATTTTTTAGAAGGAGTATTTTAGCAAGTGATAGCTAAAAAGTGGCTAAATACACCTAAAGATGCATGTTGCTAAAATACTCCCACATAAAAACTAGTGGGTGTATATTAACAAATCCCTATATATGTATCTTGCTAATATACTCCTTAGTGTTTTTAGGTGGGTGTAAATTAGCATCCCACACACACACACAAGGCATTTTGTTATTATGTTAATTTCATAAATAATAAAGTCTCTAGAATAATTAGTCTGTTTAATGGAATATTAAATGTGACTTAATCGTGAGACCCCATTAAACTAAAGAACATTATTCTTAAAGTATCCATGGTCAGAAGTTTCTCAATGATATAGGATAGTAGCAAGGCATAAAGAGTTATCAAGTATTCACATAGATATAAATATTAGGAGTAATATTTGTTACTGGATTGACCCGTCATGAGAATAATATATAGTGAGTTATGTAAAGTGTCATAAGATATTCGCATATTGATAGTGATGTATGTCACCCTTCGATCGGAAACCACTATGTACCCAAGAAGTAGGAGTCGGGTACTTTGTTATTATTCAAACGTTGTTTGTAAAATGATTACTATAAAGTCGGTTGATGTGTACTCTACATATCATGTTAAAGGACATGAGTGACCAAGATGAATTTTGCCTCGCCTATATAACAGGAGAAATGTATCTGGGTCCAACATTGATCTAGACAAGGGTGACACGATCTATGCCTTGTGTTCAAAATAAACATGAGGATAAAATGGTAATTATACACGTGATCTTTATCACAAAAATGTTTCGTCTGATCACATGACATTTTTGCCACTTGAGTAGTCGTGATGTGTAGCTATATATCGGTCACTATTTATAATATTTAATATTATTGTCAATGTTACGAGAATGTCACACGCATAGACTACTGACACTGGAACAAATTATTAAATTAAATAAGATTTAAGTTAATCATATTTATTTAATTAAATATGATTTAATTAAATAAATGACAGTTGAAAATTAATTAATTAATTATTATTTAATATTATATATTTAATTAAAATAGTTCAATAAAATATAAACATTATGGGGCTTATTTTGGGACAAGCCAAAAATAAGATTCATTAAAGTTTTGGTGGCTCACTCTATAAATAAAAGAGGAGCACACACTCCTTAGGTATGTAAAACCTAATAGCCATCCCTTTTATATGATGGCCAACATCGCGTATCGATTTGTGCTTGTTTAGAAAGAGTACAAGAGCTATCGTTCGTGTGGCACTTGTGATCCAACAAGCATAGACTCTCCTTGATGTTACAAGAGGTAAATACATGAATCCTTAAAGTGTTTAAGTCTATGTTTGCTTTGTGACTAATGGTTTAATCAAGATCGGTTCTTAGGATTGCTCTGCTAAGAGGATCAAAATTTTGAAAAAACACTCTTAAATTCTCAACAATTGTACATAGCATGGAACTGAGAAAATCATTGAATTTTAATACTCGTTGTCGATTGTATTTCGTGACCGACGATTTCATTTGGTGAAGTTATGATCAATGATAATGTCAAAATTTTTAAAATCCTTCCATCCAATATGTTTTTGAAATTGTTTCAAAAATATATTTTTTATTTAAATAAAATCAAAAACATGGTTTTGAAATTGTTTCAAGATATATATTTTATTTAAATAAAATCAATCAAATAAATATAATTTCCATATATGTTTTTGAAATTGTTTCAAAAGGTGTATTTTATTTAAATTGGATTTAAATAAAATCATATAGTATATGGTTTTAAAATTATTTTAAGAGATATATTTTATTTAAATTTAAATAAAATCAAAGATATGATTTTGAACTTATTTCAAAATGTATATTTTTTAGGGGTTCAAAAGGTGTATTTTATTCAAATAAAAAAAATATATGATTTTATGATTGATAAGTCACATTAGAAACCCCATGCTAATCTGTGAAGTGTGTTAATTAATAAATTAATAATAATTAAGTTAATTAACATTTTTAATTATAATAAAAGTGTTTTATAGTTTTTTTTTGAAGGAAAAAGTGTTTTATAGTTGTTAATTGCATGGTGTAACGTTTTGACCTTAGATTTTAAATTTTTATATTTATTGAAAAACAACATGCATGTCGTGGTTTCATTTTAAATACGACATGTGTGTCGTTTCTATGTATATTGTTTATTCATATGATTTTTTTTTTATAAATGATGGATGAGACACATTATTCATGGTATTTTTGACATCACATCTATGCAAGCTTCTCAAAGATACTATAATGTGATGATTTAACATCTTAACTATGTTGACACCCCAAATCATCACGCATCAAATGCACTTCATCCTATATATTAATTAAAACACAAACAAAAGTAAACAAAAAAAATGTTGGGGAGACCACACCAATAAAAGCAAGATTAAGAAAAATGATAGGTTGAAAAACCAAAACTATCCCTAAAAAAGTCGGACCTAATAAAAGATGGACATAAACACCACCATTGAACATTATTAATTAACTGTATGACCATATCTAGCTAGCTTATCCACACAAACATTACCCTCCCTATAAATATTACTATAATGGAAATACTCATTCCGGTCACATTTATAAGCAAAAAAATAACTTTTTAAGTTCATTGAATAACTAATGTATCTTGTGTGTGTATCAGATACATTAGTTATTCAATAAATCTAAAACGTTGTTTTTGGCTTATAAATGTGAACGAAGGAAGTAATGTTTTGAAGGTGATGCAGTGCATTAATCCACACGTTGCGTATACTCCAAGGCACCAACTTAGTATTGCAAAAAGACATCAGGGCAAGAACAGAGCATGACTCAATCAAAAGTTTACTCCAGTGTTCACTTTTAGCATAGTTGAAATAATGAATTATAGCTAGAAGCTCGACAGTGAGAGCATCATAAGTACCAATATTCATGACAAAGCATTATATTGAACAAAATTAGCTCTATTATCACATAAAATGGATCTGCAAGCACCTTGAAGATGGTTTCTCATAGAGTATCCATCAAAAGCCTAGGCCATCAAATACAACTAAGAATAGCTTGGACATGTTGCATCAGAAGATCAAAAGCCAAGCCCCTCAATCATCTCCTGAAGGAGACAAATAAGAGCATTCTAATCAAACATTTAATGCATTGATTTGACACATAAGCAAATCATCATCACAACGATATTTTTCTTGCATGTGTCCTCCACTTCAACAATTAGCCGCTTAGAATAACCAATATCATATGTTCGACAACGTCCTCATCAACAAAATCCTTTACTTCCATTTTGATTGTCTCCTCGATGAAATCCTTTGCTTCAATTTTGCGATAATCCTCGATGAAACGTGTTACCTCTACATGAGGCCATATAGAGCATTTCCTTCACAAAAAGGACTTTTGTAGTTCGTCAAAGCACTTTGCCTTTCCTTGAGGCCATGTAAAATGTTTTCTCCAACAAAACATTTTGAAACTTGTCACCATGACATCCAACCAATTCGATATACTTTGTTCCTTACTTAAACTGTATGAAGTCACCAATCACCATTCTTATGCAACAAGAATGATGACTTGGGGGTAACTGTTTTGGAATACCCAAGAGGTTGTCCAAGACGGTCTTACGCCGAGCATAACACCAGCAGAAGGCTCAACAAAGACCCATATTATATGATAATCCCCTGTCTATCCACACCAGTCTTGCTTCAAGCATACACCGAACAATGTCTCGAACAAACATGAGCTTTGGGTTTTGGGAATCCATAATACCTCATGCCCTCCATAATGGACCAACATTCGGCATTTTCGATACCCCTCAGTCCACCACTCTCCAACGACTTTTTTGTCCTATTTAGCGAGGCTCTGCTCCTTCACATGTAAAAGGGATCCTTTGTTGTCCTATTAGGTACGATCCTTCCAAGTCAAACCTCTCACTATTGATCTCTTACTGAATTGAACGTTGAAATACTTACAGATACCCCTAATTCACAATCAACATCGCTAAAGTTTGTCGAACACCCCTAATTCACAATCAACATTGCTAAAGTTTGTCGAACCCCGTTTTTATATAAGAAAAAATCAAAATAGTAAAAAAGTACTTCCTAATTAGATGTTTTTAAGAAGCCTAATTAGATTATTTTATTAATCAAGAAATAAATTTTCAATTGTCAAAAAGAGAGAGAAATTTCTCTACCTCAATCAAGTAGAACCAAATAATAAACCTAAAAACTGCTTTTTCCTTCGCTTGGTATATCTATTTTTCTTTGTTGTTCATAAAAAAAATTATCTTTTCCTTTACCGAAGCACGCGTATGGAAAACGAAACTCTTTTAACCACAAATATTTTTTTTTAATTTTTTTTATGGAAAAGCAGTTCATGAGAATGAGATTCCCAAGTAATAATCATGTGGGAGCCATGAAGTAATCAAACTTCCAAGGGTGACCTTTCTATTTAATTATTATGTGATTATTAGTATATAATATTTTCTTTCGTACCATAAAGGACAAAACTTAGGTACAATTCTTTAGGTGCTTTTTGTATGGTTCTTAACTAAAAATACAAATTTTTTGGATATAACAAACTTTGAGAAAATTAAGGATTTAAGGAAATCATGGGGAATTTAGTTAAAAACTATACAAAAAGCACCTAAGAAATTGTACCTAAGTTTTTTCCTTTTACTCATTGTTTAAATAATGTCTTAAAAACATTTATTAACAATTTCCAAAAATATAAATATTCCTTTTCGAGAGTCCCGACTAAGGGGGAAATTATAGAAAAATGCCAACCTCATCGTGACTTGATAATAAAAAAGAAAAACGTGAATATTGCGGGACCACGAATGTAAGATAATAGTAATTTATAATTAATAATAATAAAAACAAAGCTTATTTAAAAAATAAAAATAAAAAATAAAGCTGAAAAAGTTATAACAACTCCATGTGAATTTCTTCTGCTAAATATATTGCTAATATCGTAAGCTTACTTAACTAATTTATCCATCACCTAGATATATGGAATTTCAACAAATTCCGTTGACAATCTGCCTCACTTGGACCATCATTGCAAAACGAAAGGAGTGGAGTTCTTCTCCTTTTATAAAAATAAATGGAGATTGTCGTTAAAAAAGAGATAGACAAAAAAATAAATGGTGGGTTCTATTATTAAATGGTCCTACCATCATTAATTATTTTCAAGATTTTTTGTGTCTTTATCTTTCTAAATAGAAGAAATGGAGAAGAGTTTAAATGGTGAAGATTTTAACTCAAACGAAACAGCACTGTTGCTATTTTAGAGGGAAAATGATCATCTCCATTTTTTATCTCCTCCATTTCTTTTATTTAAAGAGATAAAGACACAATAAAAATTGAAAATAATTAATAATAGTTGACCCACTTATTGGTAGGACTCACTATATATTTTGTGTGTATATTTTGTGTTAAATCCATGAATTGATTGTGTTGTTGTTGTGTTCTTGAGTTTTATGTGAAATTGGTGAAATTCATGGAAGTTTTGTTAGATTGTTGTTGTGATGTTGTTCCAATTTGATTTGGTGAAATGTTATTGTTGTGATTGAATTGAAGAAGAGATGATGATGTTGTTGTTATCTTGTTGAACTTAGAATTAACATGTAAGTTGGTGTTGTAGTGAAATTTTATGAGATAAGGAGAATTATGTTAATCATGTTAAATTGAGTAGAATTAAGTTGGTTATGATGGAATTAAGACATGATTGATTGGATAACATTAGTATGATGATTTGGGTCAAGTTTGGTGTGTTTCAGATCGAAAAATGGTGTCGAAAGGGGTGTCCCCGTTTTGAAAAACAAAGAAAAATTGCATTTTCCCCTGCCTGTGCAGCACGACTGTGCGCCTGGGAGGCACGAACCGTGCGTGTGTCTCGGCCTTGTCACGCACGACCGTGCATCTTGGCCGCACGACCGTGCGCCTCCTATAGTGTAAAACTTCATTTTTTTTATGCTTTTAAAAGGTACCCAAGATGCATGGTTGGTTCCCAAACCCCTAAACTTGATTAATAGGAGTATAATTTGGCATTGTAAGAGTGATTACTTAAGTTAATGATGACAATTGACTTAATGTTTGAAATGGCTAATATTGGACTTGTAATTTGATATGACTTGAATTATGATTTGATTTATGAACTTATTAGACGATTATGAAGAGGATGTGATGAATGAAGTATGCTTGATGATGTGTTATGAATATAAGATGAAGTGATGTGAATATTTAATGGTGTGGTTACATTTTGAAATAATTAATGAGATGAATTGATTATATGAGGAATATTATGATAATGTGGTTTGTCGATGTGATTAGATGTTGATGTGGTGATGAGATGATTTGATGATGTGTGACTGTATTGATTTGACAATGCAATGGTGTGTTGATGTGTTGAGATGTTATATGATGAAGTCATTATATAACGATGAGCTATATGATGTTGTGCATTGTTGAGTCTACACTTGGTATCCATGCATTCATGGTCAGTCCTATTGTACAGTGATGTACTTGATGTTTTGAACCGTACTTTATGTACTTGACGTTGTGGGATTAATTCAGTAACATACCTCTGATTATCCAAGATGTCGTGGGATCACTCAGTAACATACCTCTGATATCCAAAACCTGGTACCACATGCATATAGAGTCGAGTTTGGCGCATTGCATACATCACTATGAGTCTATGTGGAAGATGTTTGATTTGACTATGTGTGACTATGTGTTGACGTGCTAATTGGAGATGTGAGACATGATTATGTGCTATGTGGAAATGTATTCATTTGAATATATGATGTTGGATGATGAGGTCGCTATATTGAGGTGTATAATTGGATGTTGTTAATTGTTTTGGATGTGAATGTACACTTGTGCGATGTTAGCTAATGCTAGTTAATTTTAAGATATGGATATATATATATATATATATATATATGCTAAGTATGATTTGATGCTTATCCATGATGAATATCTGTTGAATGTATAGTTGATATGTTTGCTTATCCTTTAACTATACATGCGTTCATATTTTTCCATGGGTTGAATATTTCTCACCCTTTTGTAGGTTTCCGCTAGAGTTGTCAAAACGGGCCAGCCCGTATGGGCCGGCCCGAAAGCCCGTATAAAATGTAGGAATTGGGCTTAAAAATTGCAGCCCAAATTTTTCCAGGGCTTTTTAGCCTGGCCCGTAAAAGCCTGTAACCCGTTCGGGCTAACCTGTACGGGCTACGGGTAGCCTGACAGCCCGCATAAAAATAGAAGTTCAGCCCAAATTACAACAAAGCCAAAATTACAAAAAAAAGTCAGCCCAATCCAACAAAGCCCAAATTACAAAAGCTCCTCTTATCATTGTGTTACTCACTGTCTCTTAGCTTCAGTTCAGCCGTGTTCTTCTTAGCTTCACAAACCTTAACAATGGAAACCTACCTTCACAAAAGGTTGCTCCGTGTTCCATCCGCTGTCGTGTAACTCGTCCGTGTAAAAGGTTGCGCCGATCTCTTCTCCATTCTTGTGCTCGTGGCCGATCTCTTCTCCATTCCTGTGTTCGTGCCCGTGGCCATGTAAACTGCTGAAGGTACCCTCCGTTTCTTTTTCTCTCACTTTTTCTTTGTTTTGATTTTGATTTTGTTTATGTTTTGGAACAATTTTGTGTAAACTGCTTTGTTTATGTTTTTTTCTCTCTCTCTCTCTGTCTTGTTTCTTATGCCTTGTCGTTGATAATGTTAATCTCCTTGCCTAACTTACCCAGTTTTTTTTATATAAGGAAAATAAGTGATTTATAAATTACATAAGAATCAAGTGGGAAGAGCCAGAATAACTATCTCAGTTGATTATTGCAGTAGACAATTGTGGATTTAAGAATTATCTTGTATTGTTGCAGGTGTTGCTATCAATTTGCTCTCTGCTGACAGCCCGCCTTAAAAAAATAACTGATATTGCATTGTCGTCTACTGTTGTGTCTCTTAAAGTATTTAATTTTTTTTTAAAAGTAAGGCGGGCTGGCCCGTTAGCCCGGAGCCCGAATAGGGCCGGGCTCGGCTCCATTATTCCAGCTCGTATTTAACTAGGGTTTTTTAGCCCGGTCTTAAAAAGCCTGTCACCCGTTAGGGCCGGCCCGTTTCGGGTCGGGTAGCCCGTTTTGACACCTCTAGTTTCCGCCTATGTCATTTGTGGTGTAGACTTGCAGGTCGAGGAAGAGTATTTGATGTGAGTTTTCCGAGGATGGCTTTGGAGCCTACTCGTCCTTTATCATATTTCCTTTGGAGTCTAACTTAGTAGTGCTTTGATTAGGATTGTTGGAATTTTATTTAGGACAAAACTTAGGTACAATTTTTTAGGTGCTTTTCGTATGGTTCTTAACTAAAATTACAAATTTTTTGGATATAACAAACTTTGAGAAAATTATGGATTTAAGAAAATCATGGTGAATTTAGTTAAGAACCATACGAAAAGCATCTAAAGAATTGTACCTAAGTTTTTTTCCTTTTATTTATGTTATCAGATTATGTTTGATGAACCTTGAGTTCATTTGAAGATGTATTTATTCTACAATATTATATTATATGCTGGAGTTTGGATTTGTTTTTGAATGATGATGAGCACCACCTTGAAATGTTATATAGATTTTGTTGGATATTTGGTTGTTGGCTTCATGTTTGCTAAAATCAAATATACAAGCAATATGTGCGTCTTCAGAAGCAGTACGTCTTCAGAAGCTGAAATCTCAATATGGGTCTTCAGAAGCTGGGTCTTCAGAAGCACTGTTCAGAATCTGAACCTTCAGAAGTATTGTTCAGACGCTGACCTTCAGAAGCACTGTTCAGAAGCTGAACTTCAGAAGCACTGTTCAGACGCTGACCTTCAGAAGCACTGTTACCTTCAGAAGCTGAAATATTCAGACGCAGACCTTCAAAAGTACCTTCAGAAGCTGGTTTTCTGCGTTCTGTTTCTGTGCCTTGGAGCTGTTAATTTTCTCACATGATCTTTTGTAGATTTAATTGAAGAATTCTCCAAGCTGCGTTTCTAGAAGGAAGAATATTTTCGTAAGATATATTCTAAAGATTGAACATTTTTATTTGTGAATATATTTTCAAAGAGATCTTTGGAAAATATATTTATGAATAATATTTGCTTCTATATGTTTCTAAAGAATTTTGGAAATATATCTTTGAAGAATATTTGGTTCGGTTATTTGTTGCTGCTGAAGGTTATATAAAGAAGGCGCTACCTTTGAAGAAAACCAACCAAAACCAAAGCAAGTATTGATAGAGTTTTATTAGGTTTTGAGTCTGTTAGTTATGAGCTTTGTGCTCTGTTTCTGTACACCACTCAATTGTTCAGAGTTGGTTTGGGTTTAGATTGAGTTGTAATTGTAGTTCACTTGAATCTTTTAAGCAAGAGTGACTGTTTATGTATTTGAAGTGTGTCTCTTACATTGATTGTTATTAGAGCCTGATAATCAGTGGGACAGTGATTGACTGAGGGAAGTGGGATGGGATCTCAGGTCTAGGAGTTCCTAGGTTGAAGTCAATACGGGTAGTTGCTAGGTGACAAGTTGTAAACTGGGAGTTTGCTGAGAACTTAGAACTAGGACTACGCCAGTGCATTTCCTTCCTGGCTTGGTAGCCTCCAGATGTATGTGTGTTTGTCACTGAACTGGGTTAACAAATCATCTGTGCCTTTTACTTTCAGTCTGTTACTTTCTGTCTATTTTGCTTTGCTTCTGAACTACTGTTTTACGCTGCAACTACTGTACTCTGTTCTGATCTGTTTTACGAACAGATTCAGGTCCTGTCAGAAATTTCAATTGGCATCAGAGCAGGCACCCTGCCTGTTTTAGGGTGAGCTCCAGGGAAGTTTTTCTGGCAGAATGGATAAAGAATGAGGATTTGTGAACAGACCACCTCTGTTGGATGGTTCCAACTATGAATATTGGAAATCACGCATGAGTGCTTTCCTTAAATTCATAGATAGTAAGACCTGGAAAGCAGTTCTGAAGGGTTGGGAACATCCTGTTGTGCTTGACAAAGATGGAAAGAAGACAGCTGATCTGAAACTAGAAGAAGAGTGGTCCAAAGTAGAAGATGGATTAGCTCTTGGAAACTCCAAAGCCTTGAATGCTATATTCAATGGAGTGGACAAGAATATGTTCAGACTGATCAAGCAGTGCACTGTAGCCAAGGATGCATTGGAGATTCTCAAAACTACACATGAAGACACATCCAAGGTAAAAATGTCCAGACTTCAACTTCTCACCACCAAATTTGAAAATCTCAAAATGTTGGAGGATGAGAACATACATGATTTTTATATGAACGTTCTGGACATAGCTAACTCATTTGATTCTCTTGGAGAAAAAATGTCTGATGAGAAACTTGTGAGAAAAATTCTCAGATCACTACCCAAGAGATTTGACATGAAGGTGACTGTCATTGAGGAAGCACAGGACATCTCCAGTATGAAGGTTGAAGAATTGATAGGATCTCTTCAGAATTTTGAAATAGCATTCAACAACATAACTGATAAGAAGGGGAAAAGTGTTGCTTTTGTAGCAGATGCTGATACTGTAGATGATGAAAGCACATCAGAAGCTCTTGTGATGCTTGGTAGGCAGTTTAAAAGGATCCTAAAGCAGACTATCAGGAGATCCAATCCAAATGATTTGAAGATGACAAGAACTGATGAGAAAGACAGTCAATCAAAAGGTGTTTAGTGTCATGAGTGTGAAGGATATGACCACATTAGGACAGAATGTGCAACATACCTCAAGAAACAGAAGAAGAGTTTGGCAGTGTCTTGGTCTGATGATGACTCAGAAGGAGAAGTAGATAATGATTCTGCTATGTATGTTGTTGCTTTAACTGGTAGATACATGTCTGATGATAAAGTTAAGGATTCAGAAGCACCATCAGTTTTTGAAATACCATCAGGTTCTGAAACATCATCTGATACTGAATCCAGTGATGAAGAACTGTCTAATGAAGAACTTGCTGATTCTTGCAAAAAGTTGCATGTTAAATTTGAAGAAGTTTGCAAGTTATTAGTAAATCAGAAGGAGACTATCAGTCAATTGCATGCTGAAAGAAGTGACCATTTAGCACAAATTTCTGATCTCAAAGATGAGGTAACCCAACTGAACTCTCAACTTGAACATATGAAGAAGCAAGTCAGAATGATGAATTCTGGTACTGATGTGCTAGAAGATATTTTGGAGAGTCAGAACCAAGGGAAACCAAATGGAATAGGGTTTGATGATATGACCTTGAACAAATAGCAAAATCCAGCTAAAAGGTTCATTGCAGCTGTGTTAGCCCATATTTTTATGAGCTAAGAATATGCTCTAAATATGCATTAAATACTGAAGGGAATCTTGCAAGATTCTGTCTAATCGAGGAACAGAAAAGAATCTTGGAATCGTTCACAGGTTCGAAGGAATATTTACAAATACAAGGCTAAGGCAAAGAAGGAGGACTTCGAACCAGAAGGCAGATCGACCTAGCGTATGATCGAATCGAAGCAACGAAGTTCTGGACTTAGCACAATTCTGACAAACTTCACAAAACTCAGTTCGACTTCGAGAGATGCAACCGTTCTAAGGAGCAGTTAAGTGCATGCAGAGTGTACGTGGCAGGACATTTGGCAGTAGTATAGTGTTCGACCGTTAGGGCAGTTTACTTTCGAAAGTCTATATATAGTAGTTTTTTTAGTCAGAAAAAGGGTCGCAATTCATTATATACAAAATCCTTGTAAACTCAAAGTACCCACGCTATCGAGAGAAACGAGTGAAATGGGATCCAAGTATGAATCTGTGAACCATCCTTTTATGTAAAGCATCTTTTACAATTCAATGCAATTTACCTTTTTATGCAAATGTATCTTTTAAGCACTTTAAGTTTCATGCAAAGTTTAATGCTTTTCATTTAATTTCTATTCATTTCTGTTTCGATCGAAACAAAGTGTTCGTTCAATAAGAACTCGTTTTTACTTGTTATTGGCAATCCAAGTAACTTTTGTGTTTAATTCTCCCCAAAACTACAATAAATGTTTATGCGTAATGGACATTCAAATAATTTAAAGAATTCAAACAAAGCACTATGCTCCTGAGATTCACTAGTTGGTCTCGCAAGCAATTAATTTAGACTAGCGGTTGTTTACCAAATTTCAGAGTAAACAAATTGGCACGCCCAGTGGGACTTGTGCTTTAATTGAATCTTTTCTATCAAAAATATTTTCGTTTGGATTTGCAAATTTCTATTTGTGCATTCTTTCTGGAAAATTGTGTTAGTGCATGTTCTTGAGGAGTGGGAAAATACTCCCTGAAATGGTTAGACCACCACCCAGAAATACAAACACAAATAATATGGAAAATGCAAATGTGAATGATAACAATGTGTCAGCGCCTTCGAGCGCGTTGAACACTTCGAATGTGACTGGAGCGACCATCTCCGCTCCCAGTTCTTCGACATTGGGCGTTACTATGCCTATCGTTGCATCAACAACGATGCCTTTTACCACTGCAGGCCCTGCAGTTTCGATACCCGAAAACATAGGGAGCCAGCCATCCCCAGCAAGAGGAGGAGGTACAATGGGCTCTACGTTCAGTATGCCTTTTTCACAATATACGAATCAAGGCAACAGTAGGAATGTGCCGTATGGTATGCCTACAACGCTAATGCAAGGGCTGCAAACCAACCCTTCATTATATTCAGAAACTGTGCCTGGCGCTTACTCGCCTACAAACCAACGTTTGGCCTCCAGTTCTGTTAATCGAAATGCAGTGCCACCACTAACTAATACATCCTTGATGTCTTTAAGGCAGCAAATGGATGAAAGTAATCATGATATGGTTAATATGTTGACACAACAAATTGGTACAGTGTTTAATCCTTTGATACAAAATACTAACCAGTCTTATCAATTGTTAGCCACCCAGATGGGTAGAATGGCTGATTTCTTTGGGGCTCCACATGTCCCTAATCAACCAGTCCCTCAGATCCAGAATCTAGCACCCATACAAAACATCCAAGTACCAAATAATGCTATGGTGCCTATGCCCAATAACCTAGTGGTACAGCCTAATCAAGGACAATTACAAATGGGTCCAATCGAACCATACGCTCAACCACAAGTACAACCACAAATCGAACCAAATCCAGGGATAGTCTTAGTAAATCGAAATCAAAATGCTGATGAAGTGGTTCGAAATGTCCAACAAAATAATTTAGGGGCACAAAACAACATAGCAAATTTGGTCGAAGCTATCTTAGTCCAAAATGGTTTGAATGTAGGTTTACATAGACCAAATTTTGTTTCTGCCTTGTCAGAGTATGTGCTTCAGACTGAACTACCAAGGGGTGTCAAAATCCCAAAATTCACTAAGTTCGCTGGTGACACTAGCGAATCAACCGTTGAGCACATTGCAAGATTTCTGACAGAAGCAGGAGACATAGCAAATAATGAAAATTTAAGGATGAAGTATTTCCCAAATTCTTTAACAAAAAATGCCTTTACATGGTTCACAACCCTCCCTCCACATTCCATACATAATTGGAATCAATTAGAGAGAGTTTTCCATGAACAATTTTATATGGGACAATCAAAAATAAGCCTTAAAGAATTGGCAAGTGTTCGACGTAAAGCACCTGAGTCAATTGATGATTACCTCAATAGATTTAGACTGTTAAAGGCAAGGTGCTTCACCCAAGTCCCTGAACATGAATTAGTCGAAATAGCTGCTGGTGGCCTAGACTATTCGATTAGAAAGAAATTAGACACTCAGTATTTGAGAGACATGGCTCAGTTGGCTGATAGAGTTCGACAAGTCGAACGGCTAAAAGCTGAAAAGGCTAGGAATTCTAAATTTCATAAAAGGGAGAAGGTCGCATATGTCGAAGCAAATGACAGTGACCAAGAGTTCGATGTCACTTATGAAGATATCGAAGACAATGAGGTTGATTTAGCAGAATTAAAACCTGGACCTCCTTATGTCTGTAAACTCCTTAAACCTTCGAATGGGAAAAATCCTGTTGAGCCTAAAAATGATAAATTTGTGTCTAAAACTTATACATTTGACATAACCAAATGTGATGAAATATTTGATTTATTAGTTACAGATGGCCAGATTATTGTTCCTAAGGGCTTAAAAGTACCCCCAATCGAACAACAGAAGAAAAGGGGTTATTGTAAATTTCATAATTTCCTTGGCCATAAAACCTCACGTTGTATTCTTTTCAGGGATCTGGTCCAAAAGGCTCTAAATGAAGGGAGACTCAAGTTTGGTGAGAAATCAAAGACCACTCAGGCGGATGTTGAAGCACCTAAAGCTGTTGAAACTCTCTATGCGGAACCTCAAGGAGTAATGATGGTCGAAGCCATGGAGGTGTCTCAAGTGCAAGTTCAAGGCATATCTGAAGAAGACTACAGCGAAAAGATGAAAGTGGTGTATCCTCAGACTGAAGAGGATCTGATCGATTTTCTGAATAGGTGCAAACTCGAAAACAAGAATGTAATGCTGTGTCCTCGCTGCAGTGCAGTATGTGATAGAGAGGCTACTGAGGGCCTCAAGAAGTACCAGGTTGTCAACAAGGGGGCAACGCAAAACCAGCGTTTTGATAAAGGCAAGAGAATTATGGTGCAGTCGAACAACAATCAGAAATCTGGTCGAAAGACTACCTTTATTCCTCCTGGTTCGATTCCTGTCGAAAAATGGATGCACCAGGGGCTCATAAGGTTCAACAAAGGAACTATGGAGGTAGGTGGTTCCAGTGGAATGAAGCAAGTTGGCCCACAGGAGGCTAATAAGTATTCTTACAGAAACAACTACAAGGGTAAGAATCCTATGACAAGGACCCAATGGCGCAGGTTTCAGCGTCAAAAGAAATTGGCCGAACAGAATCTGCAAACTGGCCAATATAAGGATGTGTCCAGGAGGCCAGCAAAAGAAAGACTCTTTCCTCCAGTGGATGAAGATAAGATGGAAGACGAGGATCTGCTGGACTCTGAACCTGATTTCGACGTCATCTGCGTGGTATCCATCTTGCCGTCTGAGTATGATGTCGAATCTGAAGTTACTGAGATCGAAGGTGAATTCGATCATCTTGATATGGCTGACCCAAAGCCTGTATGTTACTATGTGATGAACAATGGCTGCATTGAGGAGCAACTAGCCTCTTTCGAGAGGCCAAGTCTTGGGATGAAAAGCCATCTCAAACCCCTTTTCATCAGAGCAAAGGTTGAGAACGTTGGGATCAACAAAGTGCTCATAGATGGGGGAGCAGCTGTCAACTTGATGCCTCAATCCACACTCTACAGGATTGGGAAATATGACAGTGATCTATCTGCCCACAACATTGTGCTCTCTAATTATGAGGGCAAAACTGGCTATTCTTTGGGAGCCATACAAGTTGATGTTGCTGTGGGCAGCATAGTTCGACCAACTCTATTCCTGGTGGTACAATCCAAGGCTAACTTTAACTTGCTGTTAGGAAGGGAATGGATCCACGGAGTTGGGGCAGTACCATCCACTCTCCATCAGAAACTTATTATTTGGAGGGAAGATGGGATTGTTGAAAACATAGAGGCAGATCAAAGCTTCTATAAGTCAGAGGTTGACATTGTCACTCCACAAACCTTTGACAAAAATTTGGCTAATATAGCACCTTGTGGTGACAAGGATTCTGCTTTCGTGCCAAGTGACAATGTTATTCATTCTGTTAAGCTCCATCCTGCCCATGGCTTTATATGGGAAAGAGAAGAAATTAATGCTGTTTCTTCCGAAGATGGAGTCATTCCACCAACTGGGTGGAATATATATGAAGATTACTATGACTGAGGCCACTGCATGGGCCAGGATTACGGCTTATATGGCCGAAAATAGATTAAATACGGCCCTTGAGGCTGAGTTTCAACAAAATATGGCAGTGGAAGCCAAGATCGAAGATCTGGAAATCAAAGAAACAAAGGATCGAAGACTTGACTGCATTTATGACGATGAGCCGCTGGGGTTCGAGAAGGATCCTATGAGTGAGGCGCCAAAAATGCAAGCACAAGATCCTTTGGAGGAAATCGATATTGGAGATGGCTCGATTAAAAGGCCAACTTATATCAGCGCCAATATCACTTCAAGTCTAAAAGAAAAGCTGGTGCTGCTCCTTAAAGAGTTCAAAGACTGCTTTGCGTGGGATTACAACGAAATGCCTGGGTTAAGCAGAGAAATGGTCGAACTGAAACTACCTATCAAAGAAGGAAAGAGGCCAGTGAAACAACTACCAAGAAGGTTCGCACCAGAAATTATGTCCAAGATCAAGGATGAGATCGAAAGGCTGCTGAGGTGTAAATTCATAAGAGCTGCCAGGTATGTCGAATGGTTAGCAAATATAGTCCCTGTTATTAAAAAGAATGGAACTCTTAGAGTATGCATAGATTTTAGGGATTTAAATAATGCTACACCTAAAGATGAATATGCAATGCCAGTAGCAGAAATGTTAGTAGATTCAGCAGCTGGCTTCGAATTTTTAAGTATGTTAGATGGTTATTCTGGTTATAACCAAATATTTATTGCTGAAAATGATGTGTCAAAAACAGCATTTCGATGCCCTGGTGCATTAGGCACTTATGAATGGGTTGTCATGCCTTTTGGCTTGAAAAATGCTGGGGCCACTTATCAAAGGGCCATGAATTCTATGTTCCATGATTTTATAGACACGTTCATGCAAGTTTATATAGATGATATAATCATCAAATCCTCATCCGAAGATAGCCATTTGGATTACCTTAGGCAGTCTTTCGAACGGATGAGAAAACATGGATTAAAAATGAATCCATTAAAGTGTGCTTTTTGTGTGCATGCAGGAGATTTCCTTGGTTTTGTGGTGCATAAAAAAGGCATCGAGATAAACCAGAACAAGACAAAGGCTATTCTTGAGACGAAGCCTCCTTCGACCAAGAAACAGCTTCAATCTTTGCTAGGGAAAATCAACTTCTTGAGAAGATTCATTTCGAATTTAAGTGGCAAAGCTCAAACTTTTTCGCCATTGCTTCGACTCAAGAAAGATGAACCATTCAAATGGGATGAAGAGCATCAAAAGGCTTTCGATGAAATTAAAGAGTATTTGATTAAGCCTCCAGTACTAATGCCTCCTAGTCGAAGTAAAGATATGAAGTTGTACATTGCTGCGTCTGACAAGACCATTGGGAGCATGTTGGCTCAGGAAGATGAAAATGGCGTGGAGCATGCAATTTATTATCTTAGTCGTGTATTAAATGATGCAGAAACTAGATATACTGCCATAGAAAAACTTTGTCTTTGTTTGTATTTCTCTTGTATTAAACTTAAGCAATATATAAAGCCTGTTGATGTCTATGTGTATTCTCATTATGATATTATTAAGCACATGTTATCGAAGCCTATTTTACACAGTAGAATTGGAAAGTGGGCTTTAGCATTAACAGAATATTCTTTAACTTACAAGCCCTTGAAATCTGTTAAGGGTCAAATTGTGGCAGATTTTATTGTAGATCATTCGGTGATCGAAATGTCTCAGGACTATGTAGATACTGAGCCTTGGGTTTTGTATTTCGATGGTTCTAAACATAAACATGGAACTGGGATTGGAATCTTAATAATATCCCCCACAAAAGTCCCAACTAAGTTTAAATATAAAATTAAAGGTCTTTGCTCAAATAATGAGGCTGAATATGAAGCTTTAATCACAGGCCTTGAAATTTTAATTAGCTTGGGGGCAAGAAATGTTAACATAAGGGGTGATTCAGAGTTAGTGTTGAAACAATTAACACAAGAATACAAATGTGTGAAAGAACACTTAGCAAAGTATTTTGTTATAGCAAGTTCTCTTCTGAATCATTTCGATTATATTAACATTGAACATATACCTCGACTAGAAAACCAAGAAGCAAATGATTTAGCCCAAATAGCTTCAGGGTACAAAATGTCGAAGGAAAAATTAACTCAGCTGATCGAAATAAAAGATAAACTGGTGTTACAAGAGCCGTTGAGCGCTGCATTATCAATGCCAAAACTTGTGGGGGCAAGTACACCACAAGGTAGTGAAGATGAAAACGTAGATGATCTTCAGGGAAAAATTCAAATTTTGGCCATTGACAATATGTTGGATAATGATTGGAGAAAATCCATTGTTGAATATTTGGAAAATCCAACAGGTAATGTGGCTCGAAAGATCAAATATAGGGCTTTGAACTACGTGATTATGGGAAATGAGTTATTTAAAAAGACTGCAGAAGGAATTTTATTAAAATGCCTAAGTGAATCAGAAGCATATTTAGCAGTTTCCCATGTGCACAGTGGTGCTTGTGGATCACATCAAGCAGGCCATAAAATGAAATGGCTTTTATTTCGACAAGGTTTATATTGGCCGTCTATGTTAAAGGACTGCATAGAATTTGCTAAAGGCTGTCAAGAATGCCAAAAGCATGCAGGGATACAGCATGTACCTGCTAGCGAGTTACACTCCATAATCAAACCTTGGCCTTTCAGAGGATGGGCTCTGGATCTAATTGGTGAGGTTAAGCCTGCTTCGTCTAAAAACCAACGATATATTTTAGTTGGAATAGACTATTTTACTAAATGGATCGAAGCAGTCCCTTTACCAAATGTCGATCAGGAGGCGGTAATTAGTTTTATTCAAAACCATATTATTTATAGGTATGGTATTCCTGAAACAATTACTACTGATCAAGGTTCAGTCTTTACTGGACGAAAGATGCAAGAATTTGCTCAAGAAACTGGCTTTCGATTATTAACCTCAACACCATATTACGCGCAAGCAAATGGTCAAGTCGAAGCAGCCAATAAAATTATCATTAACTTGATTAAAAAACATATTGCCCAAAAACCAAAAAATTGGAATAAAACGTTGGATCAAGTTTTATGGGCATGTAGAAATTCTCCTAAGGAATCAACTGGCACTACCCCATTTCGACTAACGTTTGGTCATGATGCTGTACTTCCAGTCGAAATACATTTGCAATCAGCCAGAATACAAAAACAAATGGACATACCAATTGATCATTATTGGGAAATGATGTCAGATGAGTTGGTTGATTTAGATGAGGAGAGATTAAGAGCATTAGAAGTCTTGACTAGGCAAAAGGAAAGAGTTGCAAAAGCTTATAACAAGAAAGTAAAGTCAAAAACTTTTAATGTTGGAGACTTGGTGTGGAAAGTCATTCTGCCCATGGATAGAAAAGATCGAACCCTGGGCAAGTGGTCCCCAAATTGGGAAGGACCATTTAAGATAGTTCAGATTTATTCGAATGGTGCTTATGAGTTAGAGGAATTAACTCCTGATCAACGTACCTTGAGCATAAATGGTAAGTATTTGAAAAGATATAGACCAGTGCTGCAAGAGGTTCGAATAAATCAAGAATAGTTCGTAAAATAAATAACTAAAGTGGCAACTAGCGAAGATGCCAATAAAATCAAACATTCGAATTAAAAATGGTGGGTTTCATCCCTCAACATACAAAGATTTTATCTTGGATTTTTCTACCCATCATAACTAAGATTTTATTCGAATTACAAAAGGAAAAGTGGCACGTTAATCTTGAATGGGCCCTCATCTAAAAGAAAGACACGTTGATTTTGAAGGGGCTTTCATTTCGAATCCACTTCTGAGTCTGATGAACGAAGGTATTCCTTGTTTTCATCATAAGTCGAAAGGAATTCTGCCCAATCAGGATCCGTACTATCAGACTCTGAGGAAGAAACCTCTGGTTGAGCCTTCGAAGGTGTTTTCCCTTCAGGAGGAGGAGGAACCCTGCAGGTTCTTGAGCTTTCACCCTTGGAAGAAGGTTTCTTGGTCTTCTTTGAAGAATCAGCAGCCTTTTTGTTGTCCTTCTTTGCAGATGTTGCTTTCTTTTTATCGGTATTCTTCGCAATTTGTTTGCCTTTACCCATGTTTCTCTTTCAAAATTGATGATACTGGCTATATTATTATGACTTGCAGAGTGGAGTAAGTAAAATGGATAGAGAATGACCATATATATAATGGTAGAATCATTAATGATTCTTCAACCGTTTCCTAATTTTTCTCAGAATTCACGCCAGTTCAGCAAGATTGTTTTGAAAACGGATGTTTGACTCGTTTTGAAATTAGAGCCAGTCAGAAATATGGCTTGATAGTTACGCGTTTTGTTATACGCACAATCTTATCCGTTACTAAAAAAGAGGTGTGTCGTTGTGTATCATAAAAACCATGTAAATCTTCGATATCTGGCGTTTTTTTAAAAATGCTAAAATAATCAAAGTGATTCGAAGTAAAAAATAAAGCGCAGAATAAAACTTCAAAAGAAATTTCGAAATGATGGTTAAAGAAACTGCCACAAACTGGGCATGTCCTGAATATTACAATCAAAATATACCAAAAGATGTTCGAAATTCACAAGAAAATTAAGGTATTACAAATGCTTTACAGACTCCCAGTACAATTTGGTTAAGCTGTTCATCTCCTTGTCGAAGACCTGACGAGCACTTTCCAAACTCTTAACCTCTTCAAGTAGTACTGCAGAAGCACTATAAGCTTTAAGACCCTCCCGTCCCTTCTCATCAATTCGAGCCTTAATCGAATTGTTGACGTCCTCTTCGAGTCGGTTGCGTTTGGCTTCCTCTTCAGCAATCTTCTTCCTATAGTTGTCGATTTGCGACTGCAACACGATGATATGATTTTCCCAATCGGAGATGTTGTTATTGCAAGCCTTAATATCAGGGTGCGCTTCTTTGGTGAGATTTGCTAATCGATCAACCTCAGCCTGTGCAGCTTTGGCCCTTTCGAGCAAATGGTCATGTGTTCGTTGCTGAGCAACAAGTCTCATGGCACTGTCCTCATCATGCTGCACAGTTTTGGCTAGTTGATCAATAATTGATTCGATTTGAATAACCTTCCCTAAGGTTTCGTCGGTAGTCAAGGGATTATGGAGTTTCTTCAAAAAGTTGAGAAGTCCAAAAGCGCTGGAGGGATTTGCCTTGATTATGCTGGGCACATCTTGCATTACAAAATCTGTAGTCAGTTTTAGCAGAAGCGAGTCTTGGCGCACAGATGAGTTAATTTCTTCTGCCGACTGAGTCGAATCAGTAGCCCTATCACTTGAAGTCTGAGGAGGGGTTTGTCTGGCAAGCAGAAGTCGAAGGGTCGCTGCTGGGTCTGAACTTTGCATATGCATGAATTCCTCTTCAGGCAACCCTAAGCTGGCGGAAAGCTTCGAAGTCGAAGACTCCGGCAAAATTTCTGACCCTCCTACCTCAGCCTCCTTGATAGCTTCATCATCGAATTGGTATCTCTCAGGGGAGGGCGAATAACCCTTGCTCGACTCAGAAGAAACAGCAGCCTCTGCTTGTTCAGTCTCACATTCGACAGATTTGCCCCTCCAACCACTAGGACCCTCAGACACAGCTGGTTGATCTGGTTGGTCTTCTTTCTGTGGTTCTGCCTCAGCAACAGCTTCAGTTCTTACAGGACTGGGAGGCTCTTCGATAAGGGGGCTTGGAATTTTTTCTGTCCCTGCTGGAGCACCCTCTGCTGCATGACCTTCCACCTGATTCGAAATATAAACGAAATAAAAAAGGATGCTAGCAAAGGCAATCTTATTCATAAAAGAAGAAGTTTATGTATAAATCCGTACCTCAACCTCTGCAATAATGGGATTTGGATTAAGGTCTTCAGGAGTCTTAACCCCTCCTTCATCCTCTTTGTCTTTAGGCTCTTTGTCAGCCTGATTGTCAACCTCAGTCGAAGCAGGCTGAGATTCAGAAGGAGTTGCTTTCGAATGATCTCCTGAAGACCTAGAAGACTTTTTCTTTTTCTTCTTCTCAACAGGCTCTTCTGCTTGTCGATCTGCAGATTTTTCAGGCCTGGCTTTCTTGTCTTTCTTCCTTTTCTTCTCTTTCGGCTCCTGAGCCTGAGAACTACCAAGACCCGTCTGTTCGACGGACTCGGTGGGTGTCGAGCTGGGGGGCGTTTTTCTTTTCCTAATAAGAGGAATTTCCTCCTCTTCCTGTGAAAAAAGGAAAAAGGATAAGAAAAGACTAAAGGGATCTACATTAGATCAAAAAGTGAGGTAGTTGAAAGACTTTCGAATGGGCTTACTTCTTCTTCATCTATACTATAGATGACCTCAGGTTTTGATTTTTTAGAGGTTGTGGTAGCCCCAGAGCTACTCTCTCTTTTCCGACTCTGCCATAATCGAAGTAGAACGGAGTTAGAGAATGTTGGAAATTAAAACAAGGTAAATAAAATTAGTTACCTTTTCTTGTTTCTCCTTCGGGGCTTTCTGGATCTTTATGCCAGTTGATTTTTTGGACTTTTCCCCAGCTCGAGATGATTCGACACCTTTCTTTGTCACTGGTGCTTTGCCTGAACAAATGAAATCGAAAGGCATAAATAAATGAAACTAGCGTATATCAATAAGTGACAAAAATGAGTTTGATACCTCGAGCAGGGAGCTTCGAACGAATGTTCTCAATGATTGGCTGAGAAAAGCCACTTTCCAGTCTGGAGATCATAGCTTTGGTATCTCCCACTGAATGACCAGAAAAATGCTTCCCCCACCATCTCGTGAATTCTGTGGTGCAGAAGAATGAAGCACTGTATTCGAATGGGTGTAATTCGAACAGGAGCTCTTCAGATGACTTCAGAAATCTCTTGTAAAGTTTATCTGAGAGGTTAGCTCCCCTCAAAAAATGTTTGGGGTCTGAGAACATACCCTTGGGTCGAAGTTGAGAAAACCCAAACTGTCTTGACACTAGATGAGGTTGGTACCCAACCAAACCTAGGTAGTTCGATTTCACCCCAGTCCTACAGGAAAGTACGGAAGGATATAAGTAAGCTGACCATACTTCGTTTACTTCGTCTTCGTTGTCTGGGTCAATGGTGGGGAAATCTTCCGTAAACCAAGCTGGACCAAATTGTCTCTTATGGAAGGGGGCATGTTGTGGAAGGAAGTGTTTGAAGTCCAGGAAGATTTGCATATATGTGAGAAAGAGCCTCTGTGGGCTCTGGCCTAAGGTCCTGGGCGTCAGGCGAAGTGCCCTTTGGCCCTCAATAGAACGATTTGCAACTTCTTCAACGTAGTCTTGTGGGATGAACAGTCCCATTTCCTTTTCGAAAGTGGCATTAAGCCACAGTTGAAGAAGCCACATTGGGCCGGACACCAGGAAGGAAGAACCATCCTTCGATTTTTTCAAGTCATCGCAGGCCTCCCCAATCGAATCATAGAGAACGGCCAGCAAGAGTTTACCAAGCCCAAATGCCCTGCCTTCTCCAATCTGCTGGGCCATAGGAATAAATCTCTTTGCCACTTGCAGAGATTTCGAACAAAAGACAAAGTGCGACAGCCACAGGGTCAGGAATGCGACATGCTTCTTCGAAGGATACTTCATCGTCATCACCCTTGTTCTCAGCTATGTATTTAGCAAAAGTTGCCTCTTTAAAAGTCAACCTTGATATCATCATTAGTGATGGTAGGGTCATAAGTATCCCCAGTAGGCCTAAGGCCTGTAAGAGCAGCTACATCGAAGAGGGTTGGAGTAAGCATCCCACAGGGAAATTGGAACGTGTTGGTTGAGCTCTCGAAGAAATGTAGAGCAGCAATGATCATCTCTGGTCGATACTCTGGACCAGTTCTTGAAAATTGGATAAGGTCGAAAATCTCGTGTCTTTTCCAAAACTCTCCGTAGTCTTTTTCGACTCGATCAAGCCAAGAGATATAATCTAGATTGCCTACGTAAGGAGCTGATCGAAATAGCTTACTTGGTTTGCTTAGAAAATTGAAGTTGTATGGGTCACTTAGGAAGATCCTGGGTTCACAAGTTGTGAACGAAGGGAATACCTTGTCCATAGCCTTCGATAAACCTGGCTGGTCTGGAAGAGGCCCACCAAAAGCGTAAGTATGGCCGCCCACAGAAAATGGGATCATTACGTTCACCTCCCAGACGGCTTTCTTTGCGGCGTCCCCATGAGGTTCGGGTACCATATCTTTGCCATCATTATTTGTGATAGTGCTTGGCCATCTTCCAGCTATGGGAACTTCTTGGTTTTCTGAAGACATTATCGAAGAAGAAGATGAACAGTTCTACGAAAAAGGGTTTTAAATGACAGATTGTTTGAATCAATGCCAATGATTCTGAAGAGAGTGTTTCTTTACTTGAGATTCAAAAACAAACGATTATGGAAGGAAACAACGGATTGGTTTGATTCGTGGGAAGCTGTGGAGATTAAGAAGCGAGAGTGAAAAAGCAGGAACTTTGAAAACTGTCGTACTGGAAAAGTTCTTCAATGGCCGTTTCTGGCCTTTTATAGGGTTACCTTTTCATTTTTAAAAAAAAAAAAAAAAAATCTGTCAAATCAAAAATCACTTCGACTTCCCAGTATGACACGTGTCCCACTTTTACCTAGAAAGTTGGAACTCATGATGATAGTGGGAATCGAGGTGACAGTTATACAGTAAAACGTGCCATCATGACGCCGTTTCAGTAAACGTGGAGAAAAAGAAAAAATGTCAACTTCTTCTCTTCCTTCGATCACGAATCGAAGCAGACATTTTTTGGGGGCAATTTGTTAGCCCATATTTTTATGAGCTAAGAATATGCTCTAAATATGCATTAAATGCTGAAGGGAATCTTGCAAGATTCTGTCTAATCGAAGAACAGAAAAGAATCTTGGAATTGTTCACAGGTTCGAAGGAATATTTACAAATACAAGGCTAAGGCAAAGAAGGAGGACTTCGAACCAGAAGGCAGATCGACCTAGCGTATGATCGAATCGAAGCAACGAAGTTCTGGACTTAGCACAATTCTGACAAACTTCACAAAACTCAGTTCGACTTCGAGAGATGCAACCGTTCTAAGGAGCAGTTAAGTGCATGCAGAGTGTACGTGGCAGGACATTTGGCAGTAGTATAGTGTTCGACCGTTAGGGCAGTTTACTTTCGAAAGTCTATATATAGTAGTTTTTTAGTCAGAAAAAGGGTCGCAATTCATTATATACAAAATCCTTGTAAACTCAAAGTACCCACGCTATCGAGAGAAACGAGTGAAATGGGATCCAAGTATGAATCTGTGAACCATCCTTTTATGTAAAGCATCTTTTACAATTCAATGCAATTTACCTTTTTATGCAAATGTATCTTTTAAGCACTTTAAGTTTCATGCAAAGTTTAATGCTTTTCATTTAATTTCTATTCATTTCTGTTTCGATCGAAACAAAGTGTTCGTTCAATAAGAACTCGTTTTTACTTGTTATTGGCAATCCAAGTAACTTTTGTGTTTAATTCTCCCCAAAACTACAATAAATGTTTATGCGTAATGGACATTCAAATAATTTAAAGAATTCAAACAAAGCACTATGCTCCTGAGATTCACTAGTTGGTCTCGCAAGCAATTAATTTAGACTAGCGGTTGTTTACCAAATTTCAGAGTAAACAAGCTGTTGGGACATTTGATCCAATGATAGGTAAACCTAAGTTGGAACACCAGAACCAACCTCAGGGATCTAAGAGCAGGAGGGCTTCTCATCCTTGGATATGTCATCACTGTGGTAAAAGGGGCACATAAAGCATTTCTGTTTCAAACTGCATGGATACCCCAAGCACCTTCAGCAAAGAAAATCTGAACCTGTTGTAATCAATGTCAAGAAGGAATGGAGACCAAAATGTGAAAGTGTTGACAAGAGGCTGAAGAATAGGAAAGGTTGTTGCTGCTGCCAGCAAGCCTACTCTTGTTGTTAAGAAGAGTGTTGTTGTTGGACCATCTAAAGGCTGGAGCAAGGTGGTGGTTCCTATCCCATAGAAGAAGGCACTAAAAGAAAGGAAGTGGATCCTAGTGAGTCTGAGGATAATGTTGAGCAAGATGTTTAAGACATCATGCCCTATGTTCAGAAGAGGATTGCTGGGAAGAAGATTCCTCTAAATGTGCCTGAAGCACACATTGGCAGCGTCTGATGATGTGTCTGATGATGAAACAGCTTTTGATGCTGAGTCTGTAGACTGTAATTTATGTCCTGGGTTTCATTTTGTGATGCAGTTGTGTTCTCTTGTTTTTGTTCCTCTGTGAAGACTTTGTGTGTGGGTACCATGTTTTTGTGATTCTGATCCTGTGATGGTTTTGATGATGGTACTGATGATGGTTCTGATGTGGGTTCTGTGTGTGGTGTTGTGATGGATGTTTATAACCTCTGAATAGATTTCTAGGTGTGTTCCCTTTTGTAACCTCTGTTGTTTCTCTGTTTTTCTGATCCTGGTGATTACTTGGTTGTTTTGTCAAAATTGTTTGGCTAAAAAGGGGGAGAAGTGTTCAGAAGCAATACAGAACTGAACTGAAGTTCTTAAGTTCAGAATACAGTTTCAGGGGGAGTCTTTGTTTGTTCCTGAATGATATGTTTTAGGGGGAGTAATGTGTGTTTCAGAAGCTGCTGTTGTTTGTGTGAAACGTAGTGAATTATCCGCTGCTGACTCTGTTGTTTTTGGTTACTACGTTTCTGTTAATTCATGGTTGCGTACTTGTATTGAGTGAAGTATTTTGCTTGTGTTATCTCTCTGTTCTCAAATTGATTTTAGCCAAAAATTTGCTAAAGGAGGAGATTGTTGGATATTTGGTTGTTGGCTTCATGTTTGCTATAATCAAATATACAAGCAATATGTGCGTCTTCAGAAGCAGTACGTCTTCAAAAGCTGAAATCTCAATATGGGTCTTCAGAAGCACTGTTCAGAACGCTGAC